>CM021732.1:155807772-155858487 GCA_011075105.1 Heteronetta atricapilla
TCTTTCTTTCTTTCTTTCTTTCTTTCTTTCTTTCTTTCTTTCTTTCTCTATAGGGGGTGGCGGTTCTTCAATTATCTTTCCTTTTGGTAATATGACTGTTAATACTTTATTTTTTTTTCTAACATTTTAATTCAATAAGTTAATTATAGTTCAAACACCTGCATTCAATTATTGAAATCCACCTTTAACCAGATTCTCTTATATTTTATGCTATTCACCAAAAAAAAAAAAAAACTAATTAAATTTTGTTTATTTTTATGCCCTATTTGCAATTTCTGATTTTGACATTCTTCATTAATTAGATAAGGGAAAAGCCATACAGTTTTAATTACTCAAGATATGTGCGAACATATCTTCATTTTCAATTATAGGTGAGATAGGATGTTTGAAGAGAAATTAACTAACACCTTAATTTTTTTTTGTATTATCTTTTTTCCTGACAGAAAACATATCTATCATGAGATGCTATCAGCAGGTCCGTTGCACTTCTTAGGAATCTCTTGGGTATGTCTTAACTTGAAAGAAATTCAATTATACGAAGAACAAATAAAGTCCTAAACCTTCAACAAGGCTTGTGAATAATTGCAGTATTTCTGACTTGCTTTACCAGGATCATTCCCAATTACATTTAGTAGTCTAACTTCACTAGCGGATCTTACTGGAGTAATCTGGCATGGTATATACTTACCCTCCAGTGAAGAAAATAGTGATTTCAATGAGTGCAAAGTCAAGTTTAACACCTACTGGTAGTCTATCTTCCTAATTTTATGAGCAAAATATGTATATGAACATACATTAATTTCTCATAAAAAAGGGAAGCAAAAGTCAATGGGATGATAAATACCAATGAGTGGAGAATAAGTGTACTGGGAAAGACCACAGGCAAAGACAATAATAATTCACTGTTCATGCCCAGTATTAAAGTGAATGAGCTGGGCTGACATCTAACATACCCTTGGTAAAGCCACATCATGGCAGTCTGACAAGTCATATGGTAACATCTCTGAATTCTTTTTCTTTCAGGAATGACAATGTTTCTGCCCTGTCCTGTCCCCTTCTCTTATACTCTGCATCATAGAAAACTTTTCAATCCTATCATTGTTCCTCTGCTATGACAGAGAAATGAATGTCTCTACCAAAGCTGCCAGAATCATTTAAAGATAAATAAACTACAGCATAAAAGAAACAATCTGTCAATGCTATGTATTAATTTAACCTAGTATTAGGGAATTGCAGATATAGCCATCATAACATTAAATATGTTTTCATCCTTATAAATTATGTAAAGAAGCTAATACCAACTTTAATGGAGCTATCTCTCCAAAATGAAGCAATCTCAAATCATTAATATTGAGCTTGTCCCATCAGTCCCACAGACAGATTCCCCCCCCCCCCCCACCTTTTTTTTTTTTTTTCTTTGTATTTTTGTTAGGACAGAGACCTTTTGAGAGACCTTTTGAGACTATGAAATCCACTCTGGCTTTGGATTTGCAAATTTACCAGTGTAATGGCATACTGTCATTTCAGCATATCACAGATTTGGACCGGTAATCTGCTTACAAATTAAATATGTTAAGCAGATGCACTAGACATAGTTATGAAACCTGTCACAGTTTTGAATAAACAAATGGCTTCTCTGTAAAGTAACCATGTACTTAGGACTATGGATAAATACCCAATCCTCCTAAAGTAGAGGTTAACTTTGGAATTGATCTTGATCCTACTTTTTATCTAAAGACATTCTAGTTATCTAGGCAGTGCTTGAAAAAAAAAAAAAAAAAAAAAAATCTAATATTTGGAGCAGTAAGGACATAAGTTTATGGCTAGTATCATAGTTCTTAGTTTTGTACTGTTGCCATAGTCTAAAAGTGAGGGGTAGGATTTAGAAAGTCTTATGGATAACACTGGTCTGGACACAAAAGCTGTATAAATTTAGTGGCATTGAGGCAAAGACTCAAGCAGGAGAAGTATACCACTGACACTGTTAAACTTTCCTAGAAAACTTTTGGGTCTCACCTACCTCAGACTATCCTAAATAATTGCAAGGCAGAACTCAAGAACTAACCCAAAATCAGGACTAATGGATAGATTGGAAGTGACCACCATGTTGGAGGCTTGGTTTAATAGTGTGTACATAGCAAAACTGTGTGAGCAGATATCAAGGCTGAAGGATAGGCCTTAGAAAGTCCTTAGCTGATGAAATCTGGGGATGAAAAACATCTAATTTTACCTACCTTAGGTACTTGTTTTTGATTGGGGTCATCTCCACTGAAGGGTGCTTGCTTTCATCAACTTATAATAGAGGAAGCCTAGGTGATTTGCTCAGATTTGCTTCAAAGCTATGGATAGTGGGAGAAGTAGCAACTGGTGTGGAATTCCTTGAGGGATCTTGCAAAAATCCCTTATTCTATTAGTTCTCATCCCCCCTTCTCCTCCTCTCCCTGCAGTTAAACAAAAGGGATATCTGACAGATTTTGGAAAACACTGGGGTAAAAAAGCTGTAAAAGCAGACTTTCATATGACCATCACTGGTGTCATTTTTGATGGTTTGTTTTCTTAAAGTCCAATGTCCTGGTGAGACATTTAAAGCCTTTCCGGATCTAGTTCATTAGCACTATACTACCAGTCCTAAAGACTGCTTTTTTCAGTATCTTGAAGTTGATCATCTTGCCCAAATTTCCCTACAGTTCCAAAATCTATTTGTAGTCACCTAAAATGTGTGGTCTGATTTTCTAAGGGCTGGGCATTCACTGTTTCTGTTTAAATGAACTGTCAATCCTTGCTGCCATGGGAAACATAGGCATTTGTTTGGAAGGATTTAAATTGGATGCTAAATATCAATAGAGCCAGGATTTCTGAAAGACAGTAATGATTTTGAGTGTCTGCATTTATAAGGTGAGGTATTCAAATAGAGACAGGAACAAAGGGTTTTGGATTCCAAAAGGTACCATGTAGCAGTCCTAAAAAAAAATAAGATCTTTTTAATGTGTTCTAAGTAAGATTTGCAAAATGAAAGGTCATATTTGAAAATCACCAAAGATACCTGCAGGCAATTATAGCATACAAAATTCACCATTTTTATTAGCAGAGAGTGAATCATTCCATAGAAGATGAGTTTAAAAAAATAGAGAGATGTGGGGTGAGAAGGTGGTGGTGGTGGTATTGAGGCATCAAACTAGATTTCCATAATAGACAAAAACAGTAGTTCAGGCCCAGAAAATATATTTGTTTGAAGTCACACCTAAAATGAACAGCAAGAATGCAAGAATGCAGTAGAATTTGTTTTTCTATTTGGTAACCAAAAGCCTTTTTTTTTTTTTTTTTTTTTTTTTAACAAAGTAAACACATGAGCTGCATACTTAACTATCATTAATGTTGTAAGAAATATTTATGGATTTATTTGGCAGTTAACAACATGGCCTATAGCAATTAATATTTTTTATTTACAGTACTCAGTGCTGATAATGGACAGCTAATAGGCATGCTTAATTGGCTTTTAACTACTGGTATCTTGTTATAGTATTTTCCTCTTTGCCCAATGGCAGCAATATTCCTGAGGATTTCAACATGAGTTTAATGTGCTGCTGATTTTAATTACATTTTTATTGCGTACGCAAATGCATGCTCATTTGTGTGGCAAACTAGGGGTCAGAAATGAGGACAGTTCCGGCACATTTCTATACTCAGTGCAGTGCCTGCACTCAACAGCAGTGTAGCTTCTTGTTTGCTGCATGTGGAAGAAATAACATCTTACTTTGGCTCTTTCTCAAGCTCCCTGCATAAAGTACCCAAAAAGGAGAGGAGTTCATGTCAGGAATGCAAACATCCTGACTGGTGCTTGGTGGTGCCAGTTTGGATTGAATTATCACAATCAAAATTGTTCTTTTTGCAGGCAGCAACCATAAAGCAAAGCTAGCATCACCTTGAATAACTAGCTTGTGTTTATGAACTGACCTTGCTGTTGTTGGCAGAAGAGAAAATGTTGGCCAGGCAGAGGCAGAAACTGCCATTGAGACTATATACTTTTGTCCTTAGATCTGAAGGAGTTGGCACTATTAACTTACGGTCTGTTTCTCTCTCTAACTCTGCCCCTGTTTCTTGTGAATAAAAATCTCACTAGCAAGAACAAAACCAAAACAAACAACTTCTGTACAGAGTACTGGTTTGGCTATAACTGGCCAGAGGAAAAGCAACCTGCTTTTTTAAGTCAGTAGCTAGTGGTGGTCAAAATATGTCTCCAGAGACTTCTGAAACAAATAAAATGCCTAGACATATAGCAAGCATGGATAAGAAAATGAAATTTTAACATGAAGCGAGACAACTGTGTGGTGTCCTGAGTTATGGATCTCAATGACCGAAAGAAGGTTCAGCTGAAATTGTCAACTTGTCCCAACAGGCTTTCACTTCTTTAAGTTTTTAAGTCTTTTTTCTGAAAACTGGACAGTCAAAAAATTCTTGGAGGTGTCCATCAACAGTAGCTCTATTGGTCCTAAATAATCGAAGGAAAATATCACTTACTCTTGTGTCAGTAGATGGCACTGTTTCTATGAACTACTGACATACCCAGAAACGCAGATGTATCTCCTTTATATAGTCTACACAGGGAGCAAAAAAAACAAAGCAGAGGGAAAAAAAAAAAAAAAAAAAAAAAAAAAAAGCCATCCAAAAAAATAACAACAACAACAACAAAAGTTATATAACATTATTAAAGATTAAAGTTATAAAATCAGTACTCCAAATTTTGAAAATGCCTGAACTAATCTAAGATTGTTCATGACACTACCTTACCTTGTACTTTCACTGCTGTAGATATTGTCTTCACCTGTATGGTCATATTTTCTGTCTCCCAAGGACCTCCAGCTCAGTTATTGAAATGAACAGAGATGGGCTTAGGATAAGACAGTTGCACAGGATAAAGAAGAATGCCCTCTATGGAATTCCAGACTTCATTGGTCTTGCTTATAGAGGAACAGATGGAGGCACTACTTTTCTCTCTGAGGAAGTAATCTGTGGGTGTTCACAAAGAGTACATCATGAAGGATGTAATGCCTTTATGCAGCACCTATTCAACTGGATATCTGCTCACAGTGGTGGATATCTGGAAATACGTGCTGAATAACCAAACCTGAAATTCCTACTGAACAACAACAGTAATAAATTAATAAATAAATCTGCAAAGAAAGAAATGAAGAAATATACAAAAACAAACAAACAAACAAAACAAAACAAAACAAAACCTTATTGGTTGGATGGGTATCCTTAGCAGCACCAACCTACAAGATCCATCTTAAGGTACGCAGGTCATACAGTAATCAAATTTAAGTCTGTAAGATGTCTATAACATAACTGATAGGGTTATTTATTGTCTTATAATGTCTTTTTAAAAACATGACTTAGTTTTCTTTCAAGAAAACTTATGAATCAAACAGATGAAAAACCTATCATGCACCTCCCTGGTCCATCATCTGTTGACTGCAAGGATAACACACCAATTCTGCCACAGAACCAATTCCTAGCCTTGGGGGATCAGACACAGATATAAGCATGACGCTGGGCTGTCTGAAGTCCCTTTGCATCCATGAATAGCTATGAATTCTCCTTGATATTATAGCACCTGTTATTTGAACCACATCCTTTCTGAAATTGGCTCCACTTGCATTTTTTCCTGTCTAGTTTTGGTCTTCCTCACTTTGTCTTTTTTTTTTTTTTTTTTTTTTTTTTTTTCCCTACATCATTATTTAACCTCAGTATTCTCCTTTACATATCTTGAAACCATCTGGCTTCAGACCTCTGGCCCTAGACTTCAAAACTAATCTTGGAAACCTTGTATCTTTGTCCAGTCTGCTCCAGCCTCATCTCCACCAGCTAACAAAACCCTTCATCATCACCACTCATCTTCAGTCCCCATTTTTGTGTTTTAGTAAATCCTCTGTTTCTCTGTTGTAATCTACTGCAATCTACTGCTTGGGTTATTCAGTTTTATTTCAATTTTAATCTTCCAGTTCATCTCCATTTTTTTTTTTTCCTTTACATGCACATCACAGTTTTATCATTTCTATGTCTTTTCCCTGTCATTTCGTGAGAGGAACAGAGGAAGAATACCAAGAGAAAATGAGAAACGTGATATTGGTGTCCTTTGATACCATCCAGCCTGCAGAAGGTGGAAAGGTGAAAGAAAACCTTGCAGTGTCAGATTCAGATAAATCCAACCATGCTGCAGTGATCCTGGATGAACTTTCAGATAAGAAACAGAACAGCCAGTGTAAAGGCTGTAGACTTAAAGTGGCTGAGAAAAGGCTCTTCAGAGCATTTTCAAATAATGTTTTCCTGTGTTGCTTGGCTAAAAATCACATAGCATGATGGAGCTCTAGTATTTCAGAGAGTTTTTCTTGACATGAACAACTATCTAAGAAATACGTGAACAGTTATCTTAAAATTTTCTAGATATCCAAGGTATATATCTTGTAAGATAAATGTTTTCAAAATGAGAATGTTAGGCGAAGTTACCAGCAACATAAAGTACAACTTTAAAATGCAATTATTATAGACAGAACTAGATAATTTCATATGAAAAATGATAATTTCCAACACATTAATTATCTTCATGAACTCTTGTGAGAATATGATGTGTAAGGGAAGGGAGCAAAATCAGGGATGTTGTTAAGACAGACAGAATGGTGTTCTCCTCCTACCCTTTCCATAAACACTTCTCAAACTTACCTGCTGTAAGTAGCAGAGTTACTTCAACCTCAACACTTCAACATCTAAGATGTCTCATCGGAAATGCCTCTGCTTTAACCTGCACAGCGAAAAGAAATGGGAAAGAAATAAGTCAACTCACCTACTGGTTTCCAAGTCTGTGACATTCAGTGCATCTCAGGGACAACAGTGTTCTAAGGAAACTATCACTACTGGTGATCATCTGAAGAAGGTGGCATCCACGTTCTATTTTCTAGTCTTGCTTTAAGTGCTGATAACCCCACAGGAGGTGGTTCACTGTGGATCTACTAATAATAGGTGTAATCCCAACTGTTCTTTAGAAGCTGACACACCATTCTGCTGTGGTCCTTTTGTCCAACTGTTTCAATTAAATCATTATCAAGAAAAAGAAATAAAAGACAAGAGACATAAGTGGTTAGCTCGTAACTTTGAATGTGTATTTTTGTCAGAAAAACAGGAGCAGACTCATAGTGGCAGCACACAGGTTTGCCTTACCTGCAATGGATAGTATGCCTTCTGGCTCACTAGACCCCTGGGAAAAACCTGAATCCCATCTCAATGACATGTTCAGAAGCCACCACAATGAAGTCAACACAAGAGTGAAATTACTTAGAATGGTTTTGTTTGTAGCAGAGATTGAGCACCATCTGGGGAAATATGTTTGACTGCTTTCACATGCGGTTCCAGCACTGGAATTTGCTTCCTCAACTAAACACAAGAGAAGTTGTTGCTGATACCTAGGGAATAGTATGTGGTTAATCTGTAGTCAAAGGTGTTACCAAAAGCCAGTGGTGATCTTTATTTATCTTAGGCCAAATGCAGTTTATAAAAAAATCTTGGATCTTCTTACTTAGTACCTGTGAGACACAAAGGAATAGAGAGAATATACCTCCATAGCATATACCTTAGATACTGCTTTAAAGTATTTGGGGCCTTAAATAAGTCCTCCATTAGTAGTGTGTTAAGAAATGAAAAATACAATTAAAAGAAAAGAAAAAAAAAAAAAAACTTGGAGAGATTTTTGTTGAATATTACAGTGGCATTTCTATGTTTTAATGGCAGGCTGAAAGAAGGAAATACTCTACTTCCCTCATTGCAAAGCACTTTGGAATCTGTAGATTTACAGAGCTATTGCAGAGCTGAATATTACTATTATCATTGTGGATTGCTGGCAGGGAATATATTGTGGAACTTTTCTTTTTTTAATGATGTTGGACGCAATTACTGTGTATTCTAGTCTTTCTCCTTACTCTGTTTCTATTTTTGTATGTTTTTAAAAAGAAGATGGGGGTCTGGGAAAAGGGAGAGGCATTTTCCATAGTAAATCAATTAACTTCTCCAATCCAGCAAACTGTGAAAAAATACAATAACTCTCTTTAAATGTTCCATTAGGGCCCAGTAACAGCTCATTAGATTATACAAGGTATGTGTAATTGCCCAGAAAAGATGCACTACCTTCCCGCAATGCTTAATTTAATCTCCACTCTTTACATACAACTATAACCACCCACTAAACAGGATTCATGGCCTCATGCCCAACGGTATGTGTGCATGAGTGTGTGTTTTAAACATAAGGATGTGTTTAAAAGTCAAAACTGGCATGGCTTTATTTCTAGTTGATAGCTATAATCTTATATATATAAAAAAAAGGCTGTGGAGGATGGGCTTTGCCCATGCAGAACATTTTCAAGTAGATTTGAAATCCCTCACAATATTTTGTCTTTACTGTATACAGGAGTTTTCCAGTCAGCTCTGCAACACCAGTTCTGATCATGTGAGATCCTCAAGATACCAAAAAATACTGAGGATCATATATGGAGGTTACATCTATGAAAACGGGGTACCCACTGCATGCGTCATTGTAGTATTAAATCTCTAAGTACTAGAGGTATTTTTTTCTTCTTAGCTGCCATGGTAGAAGATGCAAAGACCTTATGCTTTCCCTCAATACCCTTGCTTTTGCCCTTTCTGTCTGGTTTCCTTTAATGTTAAAATATTAAATACCCTTTCCCTTCCCCTGACAAAGAAATTAGATGCCCATGACTATCTTTGCCTTTGTTCAACTCTGCAGCCTGCATAGCCAAGCACTAGAACACCCTGGAGTCCATGGTACCAGGGCAGTTCATACTTCCATTCTTGATAATTGCAGGACTTCTTAAACCCTGTTTTCATCTGAAAGGAATCACTGTAATAAATTCCTGGTCTTCTCAAAACAGGAATTCTATTTTATTCATCTTCAGATGAACCAGAATATCAGACAAACTTTATTATTATTATTATTATTATTATTATTATTATTAATTTTCCTACAAATATTTCTGACAGACTCGGTATGACAAAAATGAGCTAAGTATGAAAGACCAGTCCCTCTGCAGATACCTCAAGAACAGGCAAAACATAGAAAATGAGGAAAATCTCATAAAAACCTTTTGTCTGAGTTCCAGCTCTGCTGTGAGAATCTAAAGTATCCAAATGCTACAGCACTATGTTTGAGGGGTTATCTGGTTTGGAGGTGAATGTTACTGATACAAGCACTCATTGCTATTGTCATCTGTATTTTGAAAGAGAGTTAATATCTAAAATGCAGAGTCCAACATGGTTCTTTTATGGATACCTGGGAATCTTTCGTATGCTAATATCACAAAACCTACTCTACTGTTAGGTGAGAGTTCTCACAGGAAACACAGTTTTCGTAAGATTGTTTAGACAAGAAAATGAGAAACAGCTAGAGCTTAAGAATGTCTCCCAGCAAGAGCTAGATTTTGAACCATTCAAAAAAGTAAACACCTTGTACTAAAAAGAAAGTGTTTATTGCCAAGTTTATTTTGTATTTGCTGTTAAGAGGAAAAATATATATATTTTTCACATAATCTCATTGTGAGAATTTTGAATGGCCAGGGCTCCAAACAAGTACAATGAAGTGTTAGGGACACAGCACTGGGTTTCCAGTCCCAGTTCTCTGAAATGTGTCTCTTCTGGTGCTCTGCTCCATTCCATGTTTTTCCCTTACTGATACAAGGCCATTTTTCTTTCTGTGCCAGACCGCACAGCACATCAATCCTTATTTGTAGCTCTCATGATTTCCAGACTATTGGTTTATAACAAACAAATAGAGGTTTCAAGCTTTTCCTGATGCAGAGTCTGTTGGACAGTCATTGATTTTACTGGGATTAAGAATGTTAAAATGGCACTGGGGCAGAAACTACAGTACTTTCTGAAGTGACATAGTAGGCATGTATCAGCTAAACAAACGAGGAAGGGAAATTAAAACGGACCACAGAGTATTGTTTTACTTGATGAAAAAAAAAAAAAAAAAAAAAAAACAACAACAACAAAAAAAAAACTTACAGAAGCTTAAAACCTTTCTATTATCACATAGCGATAGAGGTATCTTGAAATGTGTCTTCAAGATGGCCAAGATTTGCTGAAACAAGGCCAGGCACTTGGACAGTAATACACACTTCACTTACTTTAAAGCAAAATTGAGTCTTCTTGCCGCTAAAGTAAAAATGAACACTTTCCCAGGACCTAGCTGTGAATACACTTAGATACCTCTGACATTTTAATTTACAGACTGTATTTTGGGAGGTAACTGATCATAGAAGATGAAAGCAGACATAGATCCATGTTATTCTGACTGGGCACACCAAATATTTTTCTTATAATTTGGTGAGTACAGACATTTTGAATTCTGCAGTCAAGCTGAAAAAATAAGTAGAAAAAGAGAAATATACGAAAACAGACCAATGAAATGAAAAGTCTTTCCTGATAAACAATCCCACAAAATGAGCTTTCTGGTTGCACAAAACTCTTTTGTTTGACTCCAATAGAAACATCTGATTTTAGTTGTGTTTTAGAGTTCAGATGCTTTGAATGAGTAAATTTTGGAATGAAAAGTCATTTTAGAAATTAATTGCTGAAGAATTTCATTATGATTTTTTTTTCTTGCTCCTTTCTTTTTTTTCTTCCCCTTTCTCCTTCTCCTCCTTCATTTCCTCTTCCTCTTCATTTCTCTTTTTATCTCTCTCTCTCCCTCTTTTACTCCCTTTTAATTCCTACAAACTTTCAAGATACCTTCAGTTGGATAAACACTGAACTTTGCAGATAAACTAGCATTAAAAAAAAGGAAAAAAAAACCTCTGTGGTGTTATGTGGAAGATAACGTACAATCTCACATTCAGAAACAAGATAAAACTGGACCAAATTCACCTAGGAAAAGCCATGGAGACTCAGTTCTTCCCACATCCATATCCACATTTTATTTTCCTGGTTTTCTTTTCACCCTTTCTACATAGGACAATAGAAACACTGAGACCAGTGAACCGTACTGTAATTTTGGAAATCAGTCCTTACATGTCTGTTCAGCTCAAATCCCTGAGACTGCACAAGAAGAGATAGACATTAGACACTTCTGCATGAAAAGTGCTTCTGTAATTCAGCACTCTCTGAGAATCATTTGTGCATAATTTCTTGCAAGAATTCATCAGATTGGCACTCCACAATGCTATCAGAGAAATCCTGCAAGAACAGTTGTAGTGGACTTCTTCTTCAGCTGTACCTCTACTGATTTGCATCCTAGTGCCAAAATTAGATGACCTCTGTTCTCCTGTGATGAAGCATTCATGAATATACATTTCAAAATGCAGCGCTATATGGAAATCATATACTGTAGAGACTAAGGTTTGAAAATTCAGGTAACATATGCAGTGAGACATGGGAAGACGTTGTTTAGCCGAGATGTCATAACTCTACAGGGCTTATTAACATAAACACAGTATCTATGTGGTGCATGGATCTATGTGGTGCATAGATCTGAACTGGCATGTTCTGCTACATGCATTACTAGCTGTGGAGACAGTGAAGTAGAACCAACTGTTTTCTTTGAATTTATTTGAACAGTGAGTATATGAATTAATTCAGGAAAGCATCCCTCTTCCAGTCCACACCAATCGCACTATTTAAAATCAGTGGAATCAACCAAATGCCAAACGGATACATTTCTTGAATAAATACCATGGCAAATAGTAGGAATGTTTTGTTTTTCTTATAATTGAATTGTTAATTAGTATTGTAATATAAATGTCTTTATAAATGTATGGATAGATATGCCTCTACTAATGTAAACTTGTCTGCTTTCCACATTACTGATCTGAAAGGTCAAGGCTACTCTGCCACAGCCAAGTAGCTCTTGGCTATTTGATACTGGTTACAAAAACTATTCTTAAATTAATTTATGATCCTGGCCATATATAAATCTAATATCCTGCAATAGATATTAGTGATGGTTCACACCGACCCAGTATCATCAGAAGCAATCAAGCACACCAATACAGAGAATATTCTGTAACACAAGTGACAAACAATTTTTGAACCAAATTTATATTTCCATGCTTGGTATAAAAACATAATGATGAAAAAATAATAAATATTGGGATTGTAGTGGTGGCAAATTGAACAGCATTAAGAATTAAATGGTGGTGAGAAATGGGAACTGACACAATTGAAATGAAACTTTAAATATAGGTTTATTTACTGCAAGAGCTGTTTGAACCTAAAACATTTTTTTCACCTTATCTGGCAACCTCCCTCCCTTTGAAATTGCTTGCGATCGCTAATTTCCAGGCTGTATGGGAGCATAAAGACACAAAGGTAAGTGGGTGCAGGAGAAAGCTTAACATCTGTGTTTGACTAAACTCTTCTGTAACCACTTCAGCATCTTTATTATTCACCAAACTGTGAATAATGTGAATAAGCAACAGTTTCTTTCTTCCTTTTTTTTTTTTTTTTTTTTTTTTTTTTGGCAGAAAGCAAAGCCCCAAACCAGCTGATGACTTAGAATATTATGTAACCTAGGATGAATGGACAGATGAACAAAGTATCTTGTGGGAGCAATTTTAACAATTACTAAAACTTGTAACCATTTTTTCATAATAAGCCCTATCTTCTACTACTAATAATACTAATACAAGCACTTAGGGTAATAATAGCCCAAATTCAGTAACAAGGCAGCAATAGTAGTTTTCTGTGTGTGTGTGTTCAAACCACTTTACATACATTATAAAGTCATGGATCATTTGCGAGTGCCTCAGGGAAAATAATGTGGTAAATGTTGTATAATATTATCTCGAAGTGTTGAACCCATTTGCTATGTGCTGATGCCACTTTCAGCTCATACTCCAGTTTGACTGGTAAAAAAATACAGGATCACTGAATTTAAAGCCAGACTTGCATTACTTTGGGCATGCATTTCAAATTCACAGCATAATCAGGGAGCAGAAATGCCATAAGTGACCTTTGTCTCATCAGAAATTCAGACATCACAATGTTGATTGTGAAACACTTGGCGGCATTACTCCCCAATGTACCATATTACTCCCCAGTAACTACCATATTTCAAAGCTTACTAAAGCACATTGTTCAAAGTGTAGAATACCTTTGGGACAATTAAATCACCATTAGTGATGAGAAGAAGGGAAAAAAAAAAAAAAAAAAAAAAAAAAAAAAAAACAGAAGGAATAGAAAAAGAAAATCTAAGCATCAAATAAGCCACTTGAACTGGGACTTTTGATGTCTGGTGTAGGTAACCTGTTGCACAGGTGGGGGAGCTCAGACACAAGAGAGAGAAAAGCAGCCCTTCCAGGGCTGCGCTTAGGTAAAAACCTAAAAGGACACCCACTGAGGGCTCCCTAAGAAATAATAATAATTAAAAAAAAAAACAATTAGCAGCAGTGGAGAGCAGGGAGTTAAATCTCTAAGCAATTTCAAGAATACAGCCCAAATCTCCCAGCCCTGTGCTCAGTACATCAGTCATGAGAACTAGATACTTAAGTCAGTTCAATTATTTCCATTGATGTCCTTGAGCTTGATTAAGATCTGAGTTATGACTTTACATATTGTATGCTCAATGGGGGATCATTTAAACAATCAAGACTGGGCTGGGAGAGCAAATAGATGTTACCATGAGAGCGGAAACTAGCTTTCAGGGCCTGGCAGAGTGTTCTTGCCACTAGGCTACAACAGTGGTCTACAACATAGAGTATTGTGCAAAATTCTCTAAAGATAAAGAGATTCAGAAAGAAGACAGCATAGCATTTTCCACCTTGGCTGTTAATTGCCCTTCCAAAGGGAGTGATACACTTTTGAAGTCCATGAATTACCAAGACAGATCATAAAAAGCCCAGGGATGTGCTCTATCACAAAGATGGTCTAGAATCAGGGATTTTTTAAATGTTTTAAAAATAAAGCAGCAATCACTAAACTTGGTGAGGAGCTTGATCCCCACTGTGTCTTGGGTGATGTTTCTGGGGTGTTCTAGGTCCTGCCTAAAATCTGACCTTTTCCCTTCCAACTCACATCCATGAATAAACTTCCTTTCGTTCTCCTAATGGAGAGGGGCAACACTATTCTTATTTTTAATTTCTTTCATTCTGTTTTTATATTTCCATCTTAAGGATAACCATATTGAATTAAATCTTACCAAATATGCTGATCCACAGCCCCATCTGATGCAAACTGATACATCTTTAGAGACCGTCCTGATGAACTCAATGGCCATCAGACACAGAAGACCAGCTTGTCCTGTAGTGTTGATGAGACCATGGAGAACATTACTAGTGAAGGCAGTGAGGCTTGGATGTGATGTTGACATGGAGAAAGATGAATACCTAGCATTGTTTTTCTTAGCACCAGCTATGAACAAAAAGGATGAAATTGAGTTGGCAGGTTTAAGACACCATGACTACTTTTTTTTTTTTTTTTTTTTTTTTTTTTTTAATAATTAAAGTAGAATGACAGAACAAATAAATTTTGGAGTAAAGAACAACACTTGGCACTGGTTGTTGCCACCACAAGTCCTTTAAATTGAGTAACCAAAGGTCCACCGTGAGGGAACTCAGCAATCCTAGCATGACTCAACCTTTAAGTGACAAAGAAATACATATGTGTGTGGCTAGGTATAAAACCTGAAAGTTTAAGTTATTTTCAAGTTAATAACAATAGTAGCAGTAAGAAGAGAAGAAGTTTTTATGCTTATCACATTCACTTTTTAAAAGTGATACAATAAATCAGGTATAAGGGGGAAAAGATCTTATCCCCTGGTACAAATTAAACATCTCTGTTCTTCATTCTTCATGCAAAGAAGTGCTACAAATCATAGCACTATGATTTATATTGTATTTTGGCATCCAGGATACTTTCAAATGGAAAGCTTTCCTTTGCTGACAGAGGTCATGGGCACCTAAAGACGCATATCCCTCTCTAGAAAGCATTGCTGATGAAGAGTTAAACAAATTATCTGCAGGCTTGCAGTAAGGATTCCAATCATAGTATCTACCCAAGAAAGGCAGCCGGGAAGTGACTGTAAATAATCAAAGCATGCATACTAGCTTAAAAGCTCTCTCTACAATGCAAAGTGGAGAGCAGGATCAATCATGGGCCTGCACACGCTGTTTCTGCTGCACCAAACAGCTCTGGTCCATGTGGCTGGCTGCAGCTCAACATCAGCAAACCCTGTATTTAGAAAGAATCAAAATAAAACTGTCAGCAGGGCAATCTGTTCAGCTTGTTTCCTTTCTAGTCAGACTATTTGAACAAGAACTTTTCTGTAGGCTAAGATGCTGAGTGTGCTTGGGCTCTATCCCTCTGCAGTTTGGACAAAGTCCTTATTTTAGTTTCTGCTTGGATATAGACAAGGACACAGAGGATAAATCAGAATTTATGACTGGATTTGTGACTTGCTATTTTCACACACTCATAATACTTCAATTTAACTAAAATTTTCATTTTCTTACTGGCTACAAAGATGTTCTCTTTCCAGTCTGTCCATGTCTTATTCATATCCCAGCAAAGTTAAACGCATATTTGTTCTGTATTAATTTGAAGAAAAAAGCCCTGTAGTTAGCTTAGGGTGCCAAAAAAAATCAGTCATTCTGCAATGGAATTCAGGTACCTACACAGAAATGTCTAGAAACAGTTTAGAAGTTCCCAGTTTATTGAGACATCTGCTAGTAAATATAGCATGGAAACTGCAGGAGACCTGCACAGCTTTTAGTTAGTAAATGGATACCAGGCAGGATACACTGGGACATTTCAAATGGCACCAGAAACCAGTGTTGAAGTGCTTAAGCTTCTTCCCCTGAGGAACAGAGCCATGGAATATAAATTTCTAGCTACCTCAGCAAAAATAGAAATCAAACTAGTATTTCTAGTAAAATGTGGCAAATATTTCTGTGGCAGTGCATTGCTCTTTGTAAACTGTGAAAGTCACAGAGGACATACATGTAATGAATCTCACAACTTCACTACGCAACTATGTAAGATACTCATCAAATGTTGGCTATAGAAAGATGGTCCCCCAAACCAAGTAACAATAGCTGGTTTTTGTTGTTGTTTGTTTTCTTTTGTTTTGTTTTCCCTCCAGATGATTAAGGCTTCCTACATGGTGCAATAAATAAGCAATATTTAACTTCATGAAAGCTGTCTTCCCACAAGTACTGCCTTCAGAGCCTAGAATATCACCATGCTGTGATCTGTGATCTCCAACTTGCTTCAGCTTAGGGTGCAGGGTCATAACATAAAACCACAATGGTTATATAGAAGACAGGACAATATAGGGTTGTTGGGAAGCAGAATGGTTGTTGGGGGGTTCCCCCTAGAATTTCTTTTTTCCTTATTTCATTTACTGTTGTAGGAGGAACCTTTTGTGAGACAAAGTGAAAGCCGCTAGAGACAAAGAGCTGGAATGGGGTGAGCATTGTTGGAAATGCCACAACCACTTAGGATGACAAGGTCAGTCTAGATGTGCTCCCTTTTTTCTGTTTGTGTTCTGATCTAATCAGCTTAATCTAGCAAAGAGGAGGGAAAGCATCCCTGCCACAAACACTCAATCTGTAAACTCCTCTGTTTTCTCTCAGCCAGCGGGGAATGCAATCCGAACTGATCTGGACTTTTCCAGCTGCCAGGTTACATGTCATCATTACAAGTCCTTAGCTTTCTTTGGCTCCGTGTCAGGGTGAAAGAGAGCAGTGGGGAAGAACGAATGGAAATATGTTGAAGATAAGGAACACCCCTGGAGAGCCCTTAGTACCAGAATTCACAGTTTTTGTTTACCAATATGTAAATATTAAAGAATAAAGGATAGTTTGCCTGTTTATTCTTTTAAGTATTTTAATATCTTAGATAAATCCTCTCTTCTTGTGCTATAATTATATTAGGGAACATGATCCACACTTCTGATGGCTGGTGGCAATCAATCCCCAAATTAAGTGGAGAAAAGGAGAAAACTGAAGACAGCTAGATAGTGGATGCAGGAACTAACGTATAAATGTCAACACACTGCTTGCCAAAAGAAAAGATACCTTAAGCCTCATAAAGAATTCCCCTTTAGCTCTTAGATGACCAGACTATATGATTTCCTAATGCTCTTCAATGTTATTTTTTTTCCTCCTCACTTCAGAAATATAGAATTATTACTCTTTTTTAGGTTCAAAGTTCACTCTGGAGGTGGACTAAGTTAATAAGTTAATGTCTTCTCAAAGTATGGCCAACTTTGAAATTGTACTAGGTTTATCCTTTTTTGTTTGTTTGTTTGTTTGCTTGTTTTGTTTTGTTTTGTTTTTGATAACTCAATAAGAAATATATGCAGGTGTTAATATCCTGATTATGGCTTCTTGACTTTCTACCCAATGAAAGGAAACCGGTGGGTTATGATAAGGAGATCACCAGAATTCATCATGGAGAGCCAAACTGGGAAATTGCTATAGAGGTGTTAGAGGTTTTAAAGGAGTCTCTTCTTCACAGTTTATTTATAAATACTTTGCTCTCTCAAAGGCATTTAGTATATTGAAAGACCAAACCAAGGGAGCAATAGTTATGGCAGATTGCAAATTTGGAAGCAAGTAAGAATAAACTGGGCAGCAAGAAGGTGGGTTTTACAGCCTATTCCAATGCATGAAGTAGTTTGATGCAGGAAAAGGTGGGTCAGTTACTAAATTAGCTGAAGAATATCAGAAACAGACAAAATGACAATGACCGAGCTCTAGTACAAGCTGGGATTCATCTCTTTCATCGACAGTGAGATTCATCTGTTTTAATGAGGGCAGTGCAGCACAGACTTGAACAGGTCACCTTGGGCCCCTTTTATAGTCAATGAGAATCTAGTCAATAAAGTAAATGGAGTTTAGGGCACAATTTGTGTCATCTTATAGAGGCATCTATGCTTGGTCAGTTGAATTGAAATCTGACATATCTACCACAAAGCTCAATAATGCACATATGGACACCTGAGGGAGAAGCATCTATATTGTGAACAAATAAAATATTTTTATTAGATTAGACTATCAAAGGACAATGTGTCAAGATATTCTTTGATCTCATAGAATCATAGAATAATAGAATATCCTGAGTTGGAAGGGACCCACAAGAAATACTGACTTCTTATCCTGGCTTCACACAGGACCACCCCTTACCTGACTGGCAATGTGGTGCTTGAGGCACCCCAGGATATGGTTGGCCCTTTTGGCTACCAGGGCACACTGTTGACTCATGCTCATCTTGTTGTCTACCAGAATCCCCAGATCTTTTTCCGTGGGACTGATCTTCATCCTCTTGTCCCTCAGTATAGACAGGGTTGCCCTATCTGAGGTGCAGAGTGAAGCAGTCACCCTTGTAATCTAGCTTTTGCTCTTGTATTTGTAAATAACCTGTGCTTCCTTTCTGCCCATAACAGAAAGTTCGACAGTATTTCAAGTGGCATACACTGTAAGAAAGTTTTGATACCCTTCTGCTATTGCTTCTTCCTTATATAACTTCTTTTTGAACAACTGCTGAAAACTTTCATTTTGTTCATTTGCCCAAATTTCACTGAAATTTAAGATATCTTTTGGATTCCTTTATGAGTTTCATCTTAGCTTCCCCATCTTCTTGCATTTCAGCCTACCTCATTCTTCACTTGATTTGGTTCATGTCCTCTTCCCAGTGTCTATTTTGCCAGTTGAGTTCATGTAGTGTGAACCCTTTTTTCTTCTTCCCCTCCATCATCCTGAGTGACATTTTTTCTATTTCACATCATGACAAGGTTTGTAGTCCTTAGCTCCAGTCAAGAGTCCCATCTGCTAGATTTTCACTGTAACAATTTGCCTATAGTACAATTGACCAGGGCAATTAAATATGACATAGGGATTTCTGTCAACCATTCTAAGTTATCATAAATACATTATTTTTATTCATAGTTTTAACAGCCTTATGGAATTGTTGAACAGATGATTCATGGGATAAACATGGCCATATTTTGAGCTCTGTGATAGCTTTAAAGAAACTGAAATCTAATTAAAAGACAGCAATATATCAGCAATATGGGCTGATGCTAGCAACATAAGGCAATAAAAAGATGTTTTTGATTGACCTGATAGAGAAGGAAGGCTCTATTTTACATACATTAGAGATACACAACTAGTAACAGACAAGATGGACTAAGACTTCCCTAAGGTCACAGTTCATAGTAATTGAAAGGAAGAGACATGCTGTCAACTCGTGAGTCTCACTTAGCAGAGCATAGTGGAAAGAAATGGCATTTCCCAGGCCATTTGTGTATTTTCAGGTTTCCTCCACCATACTTAAGTTTTCTGCCTGAATAAATCATTGTGGAAGTCCCAACAGCAGGAGAGTGATGAATTGGAAGGCAGAATTTGAGTGAAAATGAGCTAATCTCCCCAACACATTAGAATAATAATTCTTTGTCAGGCCTAACATTCAATGAAAAATGACTCTTGCCAACACATTAGTCTAGAAAAGGAGGTTTTGATAATACAGTAGTGTAATGCTAAGACATTCATCTTTGAAACGAAGGAAAGTGAGAGGATTAGAGGATCACTTAGAATAATTCAGATGAAATGAAATACAGTTCATGGCAAGAGCTAACACAATAGCCCCAATCAAATATGATTTAGGCACAGTTAGAAGTAGTACTTTAATTACCGGCAATTGATTTAACTAGTTTCCTGCAACTCTGCTACAGAGTGAAAAAATGATTTTTTTTTTTTTTTTTCCTTTAGTGACAACCATCCTTTTCCAATGGTTTCTTGGTGCCAAGGAAGAGAAGTAATAGTGCAAGTGGGAAGCTTTTAAGGAATAAGACATTTTGCCATCAGTAAACTATCAGACAGAAATTCATTTACTAGAAAGTGGCTTGGGATTGTATGTGAACAAGTGTGTCTTCAAATGCCAAATCACTGTTACAAAGGAGAAGATAAATGTGGGGCCTTTCCTGTTTTAGCCAATTCAGAGATTTTTTTAGGTAACAGAGCATCATGAAACCAGTTTAGGTGCTTTGACATCTTCTCAGAGGCTAAATGATTTGAGTGGGGAGTTTATCATTGCTGACACTAAGTGCCCTGAGCTATAGAATTCCTCCAGGTTATTTAAAATATCTGCAGGGAGACAGACAAAAAGACTGGAGGCTTAATTGTCCCCCTGTGTACACAGTTTAAACTAACATGTCTTCCTCAATATATGGGAGGCAGACTGATGTTCCTGCATGTCCGCACTATGAAGAAAAGAGTGAGTGTTTGAGAAAAAGATCAAGTAACAGAGAGATTTGACACCTTCACCTCTATCCTCTAGCATCTCAGTGCAGAGCATATTTATTGTCTGCCTAGACATAAATTATGCCCTTCGCAACATTGATTCCAGATGCATTCAAACTTCAGAACACCAAGCAACCTGCTGAAGTAACTTTTATTTTTACCCTTGAGTTGTCAGTAGCTGATGTGAATATCTGAAAATACTTCATCTAGGAACAGCAATTTTGAATATTCATCGCATTAATTGAAACAACTCTGTACTGAGCTTCTGAATTTAAGTGACCTGGAAGATTCATGCATGTCTATGACTGGAGGGAATAACCACGTATATACTTCAAGGTATACTGACTGCTCCACTCCAGGATGTCAAATCCTGGTGGACTCTTCAATGGATACATTAGCAGGACTTGAAAATAGTGAAAGGGTTTAATGATTATACACTGAGGAAACAATAATGCACAGTGCTCCTTACTGTGAAATATTTGCAAAGAAGAGCAGAAAAAAGTAAGAAATGTGGTGTTCTCTCTGTGAAGTGAGCAATGAGAGCATGAGTACTACTAGATCAGTCTAAAAAGGTGAAAGGGAGGATATGTGTTATGGGTACATAAAATCCAGGTGCTAACAGGTTAGAGGTCAGGATGTGCCTCCTTGTGCCCAGTTTTCACCCTTGTAATTAAGTTTTGCTGAACTCATTCTTTGGGAAGGGCACTCAGCATCAGTCACCAAGCTTCATTACAGATTTGCCCAGTTTTTCTTGTCATTGGAAGTAGTTATAGCCAATCTTAATTCAAATAGTTGCTTTATCAAAGGTACCCTTCCAAATAATTCAACTGCCAGAAGCCAGATACAAATGGCAATCATTTCAAGGCTTATAGTTACCTTAAGTGTTTCTTTTTAAATAAGCGGGATGGTAGCTAGAAGAGGTGGGCACCCCTGCTTTAAGCACAAGATGAACTAAAGATCAAGATAATTTCTAAATTGTTCTAATCTCATGCCTCAGTGCTTTAAAGGAGCCCTTTAAAGTCAATTTACTCTTTGACCATTGACTAAAATCTAATAACTTTGGCAGCAAATGAAGTGTGAAATGCTGTCAAAAGCACCTCAATAAAACCTTGTGTGGTAAGTCTGTAGAGAAATCTGTAGCTTCTCAAATGATGGCTTTACAAACCAACATACTTTGCAGTGAAAGACATTTGCAACATCAACCACACCTTAGATTTTGAGTCCAAAACAAGGAAAACCCCTACATGATGACAAACAGATTGATGGACTGTTATCAATCCTTCCTTTAATTTTTTGCCTTCCAGAACTATATATGTAATGAATCAATAATTCTTTATTAAACATAGTCTTCTGTTTACCCAAGGAGTTCCATAGAGACTTCAAGAGTTGATATTAATATCTCAGATTTCTTTGCATTATTTTTCACCTTAATAAAAGTTTTAGTGTATTTTTCTTTCAGAGGATACATCAAGTCATAAACCATGAGTAGCGAAATCCAAGAGTCATCTTCATGGTTTTATTCTATAGCTAAAATTATCTCTTGGTGCTGCAGCAAACAATGTATGTATCAACTTGCATGTATCATTGTAGAAGATTGATTTTTATATTCAGGAGTCCTACATTCTTTGTCCATTTTTTTTCCTCAAATTTAATGTGTAACTTAGTACTTTTTTGTCATACTCAGTTTTCCCCGCCTCTGAAACATGAAGAATAACACATTCTAGCAATGTCGCTTTGTGAATGAATTGAGTGATATATATAAATGCAGAGGCTGGCAGACTTTCAGCCAACTACTATCTGAAAATTGAAATTATCATCAAGGCTCTTCTTTTTTTTTTTTTTATCTGAAATGAAATTATATTTTTTTTTTCTTTTCCTCTGGACTGGAATATTCTATTTTTTCTCCAGAACCAAAATAATATAAAATTTACTATCTTCTTCCCTCTCCTCTTTATTTTATATTTCCCCTTTCATTATACAGGTCATTAGTATTTTATACCTCTTTCTGAATTATTATTAGATCTTTGAATGCAAGGCACAATGTAAGCAAGAAGTACTAGCTCATGTATATTACAGTCATAGTATCAGGCAGAACTCAATAAGCAGAGGGCATATCTGATAATGCCTCATATTGTGTCAGAATAAGGAAAAAGTACATGACAAAAAAAGCTTAGAGGTGACCCACAGGGAAAGTAATAACTTCTAACAAATCTGGCATTTGTTCCCAGTAGAAAAATAATGAATTCAAGAGAAAAAATGAAGAGAAATTAAAGAAAAAGTTATGTCTTGTAAAATATTTAGAGAGACAAGTTCAGTTATTACTGAAGAAGATAGAAACTCTTTACAGAACTGGTATTTTAATTTCTTTTTTTAATGTTCAGTCAGATAACAACAGGAATTACAGAATTAACAGAAGCCATATTTCTGTCCCTTTGTCAGCAAAGGCAACACAAATTTTACAGTTGAACTTGAAACAGAGTTGTGTGTTGTGTTTTTTTTTATTATTATTATTTTTCTCTTTAGTTTGCTTTCATATCTGAACAAATATAAATGGCAGTTTTTGAAAAACACTGAACCATGTATTTCTTTTCACATTGAACATGATCAAATGTGTCTATTGAAATTGCTTTCTGAATTCCTACAGCATGTAGGAGATTGAATTTCTCTGTATAGCTTTGATGTCTTAACTGAGTCCAAAGATCACAAGGTGATAGACCAGCTGTTCTGAGAAAGTTTACAAAACTAGGAACTGCTTTTCTGTTGAATAAAAAGAAAAACTCCTCTCAGATGTCTTCCAAGAATATGCTAAACACCATATATCCTGAGAGAGGAACTGGCACAACCCAGGAGGTTGTACAAAACACAGATAAAAAGGGGGTCATAGAGTCTTGGGCAAAATGGCAAAGACAGGTCTCCAACTCAGTTATAAGTTTCTTCTTGTTTGTTTTTCCTTACAAAGGCCTATAGGGAGTTTAAAAAGATTATTGCAGTGGTGTGAGAAGAACCAACTTGCTCTGCATCACTTGTGAGACAGTGGCAAGAAAGAGGTTAAATATCTATATTTTTCTTCCTCACTGAGTTGTTCTACATTTCCCACTTATTCTAATGGTGCGCCCGTGTTGATTTAGTGAGTGAATTGTTGTGTACAAACGTGGCTAATGAGGACTGCAGTAGATTTCATGGGCCCAGCCAAACTCCAATAACCTTTTACAAGCTGGCAACCATCCTGCTTTCCCTCATGCTTAGTGAAAGCACTGTTTAACTTATGAAGGTATAGAGTAGAGTCAGTAAGAATCACTCTACACATTGTCAAGGTCTGCAAAACATTCATAAGAGGAAAAATTAAACAGAAGTGCATTTCAACAAAGAAAAGAGATTATTTAAGGAGGAGGTGAATGAAACCTGTATACATAACAAAACCATGTAGAAGGCAAAGCAAATGTTCTCTGCAGAAACTCATTGAAATCAGAGAACTCAATTCCTTCCCTTCTGTGGTTCTCACAGTAGGAATATGGTTCTACGCTTACTAGAAGCCAGTACTTGTCATAGAATCATGGAAGACCCCAAATTGGATCCTGGGAAGACCCACAAGGATCATCGAGTCCAACTCTTGGCTCCACTCATGACCACCCAAAAATCAAACTGGCAGGCTTAGTGCTATTACCACAACCCTGGCAAACCTGTTCCAGTGTCCAGCCGCCCTCTCAGTAAACAACTTTTTCCTAACATCCAAGGTACAACAATATGTTGATTAGTATTTACTCTACTTGAAAGGTTGTTCAAGTAAAGTACTTTACCTTACTTGAAAGGTTGGGTGATCTTTAAGGAGGTTGGGTGATCTCTAAGGAGGCAGGGTAGATATTCAAATGCTCTGGGAACTTTGGACACAGCTGCATTTCCATGAAACCTCATCCCTGAATTTCTGAAGTCAAAAGTTCAAAGTTCCATTTGCTTAGAAAGCACAAAGGTGGTTATGCTTAACAAGAAAAACAAACAAAATCACTCTGCCACCAAATGTTGCCTAATCCCAATGACATAGTGTGCCAGTCACTGCAAAGATAGCTCAAGCTGCATTAAGGAACAGAAATGGCAAAACTGGCTGAAACACACTATTAAGCCACACTGGTATCATCATCATCATCATCATCATCATCATGGAGGAAAGTGTACTGAGCTATTCATATTGTCATGCTGATATTGCTAATATTGCTAATATTTCTCCCTGTACACACAGCAGCACAAAACTATCTGCAACACTGCTTTGTAGACTAACTACTCATTTTATAATTTGTATTTCAGTTCATGAAGCTGGCTTACAGCATTCATTCAATTTTGTCGTTCCTACTCATATCACCTTGAGATGTGGTTTCAGCATTTTTCCATCTCCATTTTGAGAGTGATTCAGCTCATGCTCCACTTTTGAAAAGCAGGCAAGTCTATTACATAGATCCATGGTTGCACTAGATAGAAAAGACCCTTTAGGTCAGGCTGCCACTTTTCTATCACCTCCTTGTGGCTCCCCAGAGCAGGCCCTCTTCTATTTAAGTTTCAAAAGTAGTAACATTACCACTGCTTCCCCAGTGAAGATATTTTACAGTTTGTCAGATCTTACCAGCTGGGAACTATTCCCACAATTTAGATGACATTTTCTGCATTATAAATTCTAGATTAGTATTTCTAATGTAAGGTGTTTTTTTTTTTTTTTTTTTTTTTTTTCTAATGTAGCCAAAATCATTTGTGTCTATCTGGTATTTTCTCCTTTCAGTTGAATTCTTTTGAATGATTAATCCATTACACATATTCAGGTGGTGATTATGCTAAATGGTAAAGGTAATTCTTACATATAATAACATGGAAAGCTGCCAGGTGTGGAATTATGGATACAGTTTGTTTCTAGTCTATGTTATTATTATTTTTTTTTCTTAGGTTAAGGACCATTTATTTTATCTTTTCTCCAAAAGACAACCACTTCTGTTGTCTTCTGATCACTTTTTATTTTCTTCATTTTTCTCTAAAGTCCCTTTGCCTTGTTGTATTTTTCTGTAGGGAGTGTCCTCTATCCCTAACCAATAACCTGTTTCCTTTTTTCTTGCAATCTGTTCAAGATTTCAATAAAGCCATACTTTTCAGTGTCAGACCAAAAATAAGACCTAGAAAATAAAATGAAAAGATCATGTGATCTTGTACTAGAGATGGAAGAAAGATATACTATCTTAATATTAACTGACCTTTATTTTTGTTGCTGCCCTAGGGGTTTATCAACCCTTACATGTACTATTTGCCTTCTCACCTCAATCTTTTGAATTCCTCAATGGTGCATCTGTTCTGATGAAAACTCTGTATTGATCTCCATGAAACAACAAAATTGCAATGTTTCCTTTTGTATCTCTTCCTCACAAAGTGAAATACAGTAGGACCTAACAGAAATTTGTGTTCTATTCAGTAAATATAATATACTGGATACCTGCCAGTGTCAATAATTTCTGGGATATGAAGAAATAATAGGACAATTTTTAAAGTAAGACATATGACAACTTGCCCTACTTCTCTCATGTATGAACATATGCTTGGACTATTCTTTTTCTCAAAATAATTTTGGCCAATCTCAAATTAGCGTTTAGTCTTCCAATCATGCATTACATGTGACCATTCATATTTGTCATATTTGGTCCCTTTCTGAAGATCTCCTTAAGGAAACAAACATCCAGTAGAGTGTTCTATTTTTTATGATCTTATTCTTGCTTCACCTGTATGCATTACTCTGAGTTTGTTTCACAAAAGCATGCTGAAAGATATGCTATAGTCTGTTGGGTGACTGATCCTATTTTTCTATTACTCTTGTTTCGCAAAACTGTCCAAATCATCACAGCACACAATGAGGAACTTTGATGAGCTTTAGTTCAAGGGAAATGCACTGTCTTATCAGTTTCTTTAGAATGGATTACTTTTTCTCTTAAGAAATTAACTCTTGAAATAGAGATGTCTACTATATCAGGTTGAAGGTTATTGACTCCAGTTATTGACACTGTTCCAGAGGAGCATTGGAAGGGTGAGCATAACAACAGAAACGGGATAGAAGCTAAGAAATGCAAGCATTAACAATTTCAATTGTATTACTGCTATTATTCTGACCATTTTCTGTACATAAGCACTCTATCTACATAACTATCTTTGTTTTTCTGTAATAACTAGAACTAGATTAATGATGATTCTTGAATTAGACTGTTAAGACTTAAATTATGCTAACAATAAACTCTTGTATCTACTTAATGTATATGTAAAGTATGCTTCCTCTGTGCACATAAACAAGCTTTTGAACATAAAAGCATTCAACCTGACTAACCACTTTGAGGCTTGCAGTTCATGTCATAAATTCTAGTTGACATATACAGATAGGAAACCAGCTCATGGAACTGGCATCAATCAGTATTTAGCTAAAATATCTGTGTACAGAGCAGAAGAGAGATTTGATGTCATCATGGCAGTCTGTGTTCTTACATCAGTGTTCTAGTTTGAATCAGGAGTGAAGTTTTAGGGACGACCTCACAATAGTCCCTATGTGTCATGCAGTGGTTTCTATTGCAGAGCTTCGAAGACCACAGACTGAACTCTGGAAGAAACTAGAGAAGTAGTTAGGGCCTCACCCAAAACACCACAGCTGCAAATAGGCATGCAGACCATGGTGCTGGCTTAGAGTAGGGGTAAGAAAAAAGCCCTAAGATGTGCATAGTGTGAACACAACATCCATAAAACAAACAAACATCCATAAAACAAACAAACAAAAAACCTTTATTCTCTTCAGATCCACTCCTGCTCTCTGAGTTATTTCTCAGGGTGGGTGATGAGCAGGTCAAGAATAAAGATGGGTAAGAACTAAAGCACAGAATAATCCTCCCCTTCTACTCAGCCCTTGCAAGGCCTCACCTGGAGTATTGTGTTCAGTCCTGAGGACCTCAGAACAAGAGAGACATGGAGCTGCTGGAACAAGTCAAGCAAAGGGCTACTAAAATGATTAATGGATCTTCATGTGAGGAAAGGCTGAGGGATCTTGGCCTGTTCAGCCTGGAGAAGAGAATTCTCAGGAGGGATCTGGTCAATGTGTTTCAGAAGGCAAGGTGTCAAAAAGATGGGATCAGACTCTTCTCAGTGGTTCCCAGTGATAGAATGAGAGGCAAAAGGCACAAACTGAAAGATAGGAAGATCTGTCTGAACATGAAGAAAAACATCTTTACTGTGAGGGTGGAAGAGCACTAGAATGGGTTGCCCAGAGAGGTTGTGGAGTCTCCTTCCCTGGAGATAGTCAAAAGCTGATTGGACACAACCCTGGGTAATGTGCTGAAGGGAATCCTGCCTGAGCAGGGAGGTTGGACTGTATGATCCCCAGAGGTCCCTTCTAAATGCAACCATTCTGTGATTCTGTGTATCCAAGGAAAACTGGTGAGTTGTTCTATTTCCTACATGTCAAAAGTGCTCAAGAAACTTAGGTACATGACCTTCTTCCAAAATTTCTTGCCTTCTTGCATAATGGGATGTTTGTTCTGTAGCTCTCAAAAATTTCTGGCTTGCTGACAACAATGCCATGTTGCTCTCTCAAGCATGTGGTTGGATAGGCAATATTCCCCATGGAGACCAGGCTCTGTTTGAACAGATTGCCCCCTAATTGGGAGAAATTGAGAATCAGAACTTGGTATTCTGAATAGGGACAGTGGAGATATACCAATAAGACAAGCTGCAAAGTGACATATGAGACATCTTTCATCAGCATTTTGAGCTTGTGCTGATACTGGAACAACTGGGAGAACTGCTATATCCTTCATAATTTCAGCAACTCCGGGGGTTTGTATTTGCCTCTTTCTGCTCCCAGAGATGGATATATTCAAAGTAACACAACATCCAAGCCATAAAACTTGTGCTTGAAAAAGTCAAAACAAACAGGTTTCTGAGAATGTTTTAAGTAACTCCAAAACAGTATCTGCATTGAGACACTTTGAAGTTGAGCATATTTCCAATGAAAATTTTTTTAATGAAAATATTCTGCCAAATACTTTCTCTTTCACCTCAGTGTTATCTGAAAGCATTGTTAAGCTGTAGTTATTTGGAACGGGAAAGTATCATTGTTACAACTTCAGTGATCTAAATTACTGTTTTGCCATTAGGATAAAGAAAAGAGGAAGCTTTTCTAACAAGGCAATGGGAATAAGATACAAACATTATTGCACTGCCAGCAATGTTCAATCCTTTTCACCAAATGCTTGAAAAAGAAAATATTTGAAATTAAAAGAATGAGAAATGAAAAGAAAATGCCACAAAGCTTAATTTAATTTTCAAAATTGTGAAGAAAAAAGGAACACAGAACAGGCAAAATTATGTTAATGCCATCAAATTCAGTGGCAATAATCAGGTCCCACAGATTTAGTCCTTAGAAAGCAGTGCATATGCATCTGCCCTGAATATGCAATTAAGCACAAGGTCATAAATTCCTGAGCTATGGGCTGGCAGTGTTTATATATGCTAAACGTCAAACAGCAACAGGACATGTGGTTATTTTGCATGATTTTGCTTACAAAATACCTTGAAACTTCCTTTATCTAAAATGTTTTATAATGTCATAATTCCTCTACTCAGGAAAAATAGTTAAGTAATAAATGTTTACATTTGCAGTATTCTTTTTTTTTTTTTTTTTTTTTTTTTCTTCAGTGTGAAATATTAATGCTAGATATTCCTTCCATAGATAAAAACATTTGCTTATAAATATTTTCAGGCTTTTTATTCCAGCAGCTTTTGAGTACTTACACAGAAGTGGCCAAGAATTCTATTTGATACAGTTGTGTTTACATTAGATGTCAGTCAAATTCTATTAATCCAGCTAAATTGTTGTATGAAAAGGGAATGGGAGATTAAATTGTTGATACAGTGGAACAAGGCAGGACAAGGCACTAAATATATAATACACTGGCAGCAGGACTTTGGTAATATTTGACTCATTGCACAAACTAGCTGGCTTGCTGAAAATTACTGGCTTTCCCTCTATGTAATCTGGCATGCAATTGTTTCTGAGGAAAAAAAAAAAAAAAAAACTGTTGAAAATTCAGATCAGCTGCATAAATTTTGGAATGAGCTATTGAGGTCTTAGACCAGAAGAGTCCAGCTTCATACTCATATCCAGAAGAAACCCCTGTGCTCATGAAGATGATGATCAAAGAGACTTCTAAAACCTGACCACAGCCTAATTTAAATGAAATGACATTTGGCTCTCAGGTTTATTCTGGTCCCACTAGCAGTCCTGATGGACATGCTACGAGCTGAGGACCACTCCCTGCCCCCTTAAATAAGTGAGCTCACTTCAGAGCTCAGTATGGCATCAGCCTTTCTGAGACTCCATACATCCCAAGGAATGCCGAGCATGTTCAAGGCTCAAATATTTTACATAATATGATGCTGTTCAAGTCCTGTGGCAGCAGCTATCCACTCAAAGCAAAATAAAGAATTGCTAGCTTGATCTACTGTGTAGACCCATTTGGAAAACATTTTGATCTCTCTATGGAAATGCACAAAAATCCCTTTTCATATTTTTAATATCTTTGCTTTATATCTTGGCACACTGAGCAAGAGTGTGCTTTCAGTGGCTTCTAGCAGGATGACCATTGTCTGAGCACCTGGTCTGAGACCTTGTCAATTTTACCAGTTTTGATTTATTATTATTATTATTTTTTTTTTTTACTAATTGTTATTATTCAATGAGTCAGTTTCTCTTAGGACTAGCATTTTCCCCTTAAATGTACACTATTGCCTGCTGCCAGAGACACAGACCCTGGGCTGGATGAATATTTGGTCTTCTCTTGTACTTATGAAGATACAGTTCTGAAGTTTCACAAATACGACAGCTGCACATCTCTCCATGATGATGAAGTCAGATGATTATCATGGCTCAGGTGCTGTATCTTCTCTGGACCTCTTCCCCCAGCAGTAAGTAATGACAGTAGGCTGTTTTGTTGTTGTTGTTTCATTTGTTTGTTTGGTTTTATAGGCTTTCTTTGTACTGATTTATGTCCACTCATGTGCAAGAGAGAGACGGGAAAAAGAGATGCATGCTTCACTTGGTGAGTTCCATGTATGCTTACTGCCATCATTATACTGCCCTCAAGAAACAAACCATGATTACAGTGTTCCCCACAAGGCTCAGTCTCTGAGAAAGGATACGAAAAAATTCTCATTGTGAGGGATAGACGCACTAGTTCTGAGCATGGCAGTGCTAGGAAAAATAAATAAATAAATAAATCACTTATCACTTGCTCAAACCAAGAAAGTTTGTGTTCATAAAGCCATGGTGGCCAAATACATCTGTATTGCTACCTTAGTTGAATATCTCAGAGGTAAGAGGTATTCCAGTGAAGATATTTATAAGGTATTTTACTTCAGTGTTTTAAATACTACTGTATGTATCCAGGGTCAATTTTATCAGCTAGTTTGCAGATGGTGAAAATGGTCTCAAGGCTGGCTTAATATCTGTGGAAACCAAAGTTGAGTGTGGATGATGGGATGTTAAATACTATGGGAACATGCACAGATTACAATACAGTCAAAGCTTTCAACCATTTAAACAATGATGAAAGTGTTTAAGGAGATGAAGACCATGTGTGGTTAGCCTGTGGTGACAGTCCCAGAGTAACTTCACTCAGAAAAAATACAGAGAAGATATTTATATCACTTAAATTGACACTATTGTTCTGAATGAGCCTTCTAGAGGAACTAATCCTTCTCCATTGGATATTTAGGGTTGTGAGACTCCTATTCAGCACACCTAAATTGGGCACAGAAACTAGACAGGTTAGTCTATTACAAAAACATTAGGATCTACTTCTAAACCACAGACTTCTGTAAACACTCTTACTCTGAAGTCAGACTGGCTGTTTATTTTCCATTTCTTTTTAAACTTTTTTTCTAAAACGACATAAAATAAGCTGAAAGACACTTTTGCAACAGAATAAAGGCAGCCACCAGTATAATTATCATGCTTTCCTGTGGAAAAAAAAAAAAAAAAAAAAGGTATGAGCGGGAGAGTTAAATGCCCTAAAAAAGACAAAAATTATCAGCCATGGTTTTGTGGGTATTAATGCTTTTTTCTCATTACAAGCAGGTGGAAGTGCTGCTCTAAACAATAGCAATAGGTAGGCCTCAGAATAATTTGTATTCAAATGCTTTACTCTTCAAAGATTTTTTGCATAGAGGATTATGCTAAATAGATCTGTGCCTATTCTTCACTCAGTAAATAGGTTATATAAATTTTCAGTGGTATTTCACTATGCATTCCATTTTGCTGACCAGTAAGGTGAGTGCATATACATAATATTTCCTTGGAACAGATCCGAGTATAATGTCATCCAAAATAAATTCTGCTTTGCCACAGACAGAGAAGAAACATTCTTTTCCTCTGGAGCTAGCTAGACTGGAGGAAGAAAACCCCAGTTATATACAATGCTTCATCCAAACTAGAGAAGTAAGAGAACCTGACATTTCTTGCTGTCTACCGTTCATGCTAGGGGTTAGAACAGAAATGGATCTTTCTGCACAGAACTTTGCAATACAAGGATCCAAAGGCTTGACATACAAAACTTGGATTAAAACAAAATCTCAGAAACTTTTGAAAGTTAATCTGCTGTTGTTCTGAAATCAAAAATTGAATCCCATCTCCATTCCCCAGCTGATCACGCCCTGCTTAAGACCCCAGTCCTGGACAGCAATCAAAGTGAACTGGGGTCATCCTTTCTGTCCTACGTGATATTTTTGGTCTTCCTTAACCACTTGTTTTGGCAACAACATATTTAATATTTTGACATTGTATATCTAGTTCACAGCCATCAATTCTATTCCAGTGAAGAGACACTGATTATTTTTATTTTCTGGGTATTGTTTCAGCTGTTTCTACATTGGATACCCACTGGTTAGGCTTTCAAAATGGATTTTCAGTCACAATAACTAGAACAGATTTGGTTGTCAAATAAATATTAGAAGTTGTCAGGGGCAGGACGGGGCAGGTGGAGTACACATGTTCTGTTGAGGTAGTCATTGGCTGAACTGGCTACCTAGAAGAAGGGGATGAATGATACCATGAGATGTGCATATACACTCTGCAAAACACTTTTCTACCTGATAGGATAACTATATTCAAGAAAGGCAAAAATGAGACTTAAGTGAATTCAACATATTTACAACTTAATGAAAGCATTTGGCTCACTTCCCTTCCGAGCACCAAGAGGTCTTTTGTATCTCATTGTTGTTGAGTTTCTGCCATTGAGCGACAGAAGTCAAGTGACCCTTAAAATAAGAACATTGCTGGTTGGGAAGGTTTCATTTTTTTATTGTCCCTCTACCAAGCCTGTGATACTGAATGGGATATTTCAAATGCAGGACTGTGACTTCACCCCTAGGTGTTCCCAACTGGAAGAGATGGGAGCAAGAAACCCAACTTTCACTTAGAGGAGATACCCCTGGATTTCTAGACCTATGTTCCTATCCATCCTCTACATACATACAGCACCAGCTAATGTTTCCTTTCACACTTCATCCTCCCAGCCTCTGTAATTTACAGACTTCAGAAGTTTTAATTGATAGTTACTATAAACCATCAATTAGTGTTTTTTTCAGACCAGAGTCTAGATGGAGGTGTTTAGAAATGCAGAGCAATGCTAGGCTGTAATTCTACCACACTCAGAACTGAGCACAGCAGGAAAGCAGAGGAACCATTCACTGTAAACATCCACTGTAACTTTGACCATACTGAGCTTACTGAAGAATTAGTCTTTTTATATGACTTTCCTAGCACTTCCCAGGTTTAGTTCATCTGCACTGGTTTTATAATGAATGCCTGAGTAATTTCCAAGCTAAAACTGGAAAATATCACACACTATTCCATAGCTCCCTCTGTTTAATTTTGTTTAAACACCCCAGTACTTTACAGTGGTGTTATCTGATCCTGAACATCTGTAGATAAGCATAGGATGTGGTGGGGATGGAGAATTTTACACACTGGCACTCAGGAGGAACTGAGCACTGTGCTTGACTCTGCAACTGGTCTCTGGAGGTAATCCCAAGCAAATCAGGTTGGGCTCAATAAAAATAATTTTATATTATTTACATAATTTAATATTGCATTTTCACTTTTTACATTTATTGTTATGCATTTACATTTCCATTTATAAATAAATTTTGAATTATGTAATTATAGAATAACAAAATAGGATATTTTATCATACAAGTACCTATGTACAGGGATCTAGAACCATCTGAAGTAGTCAAGGATAAGCCACAGTTTCCAGGTCCAGTTCAGAGAATATGTGTACTTATAAGACCTTTGTCAAATCCACCAGCCACGTGTGGATGTTTCAAGTACCTTAGGGCATCTCAAATCACAACAGATGCATGTATTTCAGCAGTTGAACTGAGCTCTGAATCTCTGTTTTTCCCCTATCACTCTGGCCTGATCAGCATAATGCTGAAACCTGGAAAATGCTGCTGCAGTGCACATAACAAGCAAAGGATCATAAAAATTTCTTTAGGAAAAGAGAAAAAGCAGTACACATTAAGCTATCAAATCAGGCTTGTCTCTACCCATGTAGGATTAATTATTCTCATTTGTGTACTTGTCAGTGTTGCATACAGGATTATTTTAATTTAGAATGTGAGCACATAACCACCTCACCTCTCCTCTTCTACTCATAATGGAAGCCTTCCCATCCCCTGAAACTCCAGAACACAAAATTAATTCTGCAACATCTGGAGTCTATAGTTAGGAGTGACAACATTCTCCACTCTACTTTCCACTCAATTGCTCCCTGACAATGAAAAAAAAAAAAAAAAAGTGTCTTCTGCAGAAACTAGGCAGTTAGTCTGCATGTGAAATGAAATGCAGTCATGAAAGAGTAAGGACACCTGGATGATTTTCTCTTTCCAAAGAAAGGATGTAATCAAGCCAAAGGAAGCAGAATTTCTTTCTACAATGAATTAGATAAGGCAGATCCAAAACTTCACCAGGAACTGAATCCTAACCTCATGTTTTGGTGTCTGCTAACACAATGGAATATGAGTGTGTGTGATTGTGCATTTGTGCAATTTTTTGACATGTATTAGAAAGAAGTAAGGTCCATCTTTCCAAGCCACCAAAAAAAATCAGTGAACAGTTCCACATAACTAGGGAATTGTTTTTCTTATAGAGATATTTTTGGTCAATTTTAAGCAGTTTCTACCAGAAGGAGCTCATATCTCAACAGAGATGTAGGGAAGACTTACTTTTCAGAACACCCTGGAGCTCCTGTACATCTTGCTATGTAGCTTAGAAACAAGAAGTCCAAGAAACACCAGCTTGAGATAGAACTTTCAGGTCTTAGAGGGGATTTTTCTTGGCCCTAAGGACCCTCTGGGTTTGGACTTTCCTTGGTTTCAATGTTCTAGTAGATTTCTTGATTGTCTTTGAAATTTAGGATACTACCTTCCTCACTTAGGGAAAAAATATTATATGTATTATATTATATTATCTTTTGTTCCATTATTTTTCATGGAAATATTGGGTAGGGTGAAAGAGGTTTTTTTTGATTATCATTTATTTATTTGTTTTCCTGACAGATAATGCTAGGTAATTAGGAGAATTAGTTCCAGATCAAATTCAGAGTATTTTGAAAACAGGCAGACAAAATCTTCTTGGAAAATAAAATGTCTCATTAGACTGATATTTCTCTTGAAAACCACCCACCATCTGGGAATTAGATGAAATGTGTCGGCAATATGCATCCTAAAGATGTGGGAGACATCTTAATATGCTCTACAGCATTATGGGGAGGGGGAGAATGTATTTGGATGGGGAGGATAGAGGAGACATTTGGATGTGAATGGGTAGGAACACAGTAGCAAAAACATCTATTCCTGTAGAGCTGAAAACCTACTAGCATAAACACCTACTCCTGTACAGCTGACAATTTTTCTTGATGATGCACAGCATGTGTCTTACAGTAATTCAGATCCACTTTAAAGCCATGTACAAATTGTTCTAGATGCATACAGTGTTATTCATCTGGGTTGCACATTTCCTGCATAATTGTGTCACAGCCACCCTATGCATTCTTTCTTTATTTAGATTTACATTCAGGAAGTATCTAAATGTAATGCCAAAATAGGATTTCATCTTGTTCTAGGGCCCATGTCTAGTTTCAGGGAAATTGTTGGCAAAACCTCCACCAACCTGGACAGGGGAAATTATCTGGGATATTGCAATATCCCAGGTTGGTCTGTTCTCCCACGTGCCTGGTGACAGGACGAGGGGGAATGGGCTAAAGTTGTGCCAGGGGAGTTTTAGGTTGGATGTTAGGAAGAATTTCTTTACTGAAAGGGTTGTTAGACATTGGAATGGGCTGCCCAGGGAAGTGGTGGAGTCACCATCCCTGGAGGTCTTTAAAAGACGTTTAGATGTAGAGCTTTGCGATATGGTTTAGTGGGGACTGTTAGAGTTAGGTCAGAGGTTGGACTCGATGATCTTGAGGTCTCTTCCAACCTAGAAATTCTGTGATTCTGTGATTCAAGTACTGTGAAATCAGAGTCTACAATGCAATTTCCATTTCTCATGTCTCCTTTTCAATGAGAATTCACCAGAAGCAAAATGAGTCTCCAAAGGAAACAGTCTTGCCTGGGTTAAGGAAGAACACTGGGACCACTAAATGCTTCCTAGTAATTCTCCTATCTGCTTTCTGACTTTACATAGTTCATGTTTTTCCAACTTGCTCCAATGCAAGGGAGCTGGGGTCTTCCCACTGCACAGTATATGCACAGTATACCTCTACAGCTCTCTTTAAATCAGTATAGAAAGTAGCCTTTCACAACCACAGAAAAATGGAATTGTTGACCCAGAAACATTGTTTGCAACTTCATTTTTTCAAGAAGGTGACAACTTACATAGCAGAATTTTCCATTTGCTAAAAACAAACAAACAAACAAAAAAGTACAATTTTTCCAGGCATATATATATATTTAAACTTATTATAAGTTCCCACTTGAAAATCTGTATTGAAAAAGGTGATAAAACATGGATGCTTCCCAAGACATAGATTGGATTCAAATGATGCAGGACATTCCATTCTGTCCTATCTTCCTATTTCTATCTTCTATGTATTTTTATATGCAGTGGGTTCTTTCAAAGAGTTCATTAGGTGATTTTTGTTAAAACAACTAAATAAAGATACACCTATCTTCAAACAATCGTTAATATGAAAATGGAAAGAAGAGAGAAAACCAGAAAGACTCTTTGCTTAGGGGACAAATCCCCAGGATTAATTGCTGTTTTCAGAATTAGTCACTGTACTTTTCTGGTAATTGCCTGTCTTCCAAACATCCAGGTGCTAGTTACTAAGCAAAAAGTCCACTGTCTTCTAGTATGGACAACTTATTAAAGCACTAGTTCTACTCTTACAGAGCTGGAACGAAACCTATGAAACTGTTAACCAGCTTGGCAGAGAGACTAGATCCCAAGTCTCTCCCGAGCTGAGACTGGTCTCTGGAATATTAAATAAAAGCAGAGAAACAATACCAGCTCCTCTTTCACTGTTATTTTGCATAAAGTCCCTTAAGTTAATTTGAAGAGTGCCCAGAGGCTGGGCCCTAAAAAATACAGATGGAAAACAATGAGTAGTTTTGACAGTACTAGTGGAAATCAGGCACACAGAACATTTTGGTAATTCTCAACCTGCACAAGAACAGATGTTGCAGGCCCACAGACTGCCTCTGAAGGAATCTGAAACCTGGGGAAAATCTGCTCCTTTTGCTTAACTTTAGACACCTCCAGTGAATCTGTCATATTAACTTGCTGGGTAACAAAAGGACTAGTGATAATAAATTCTTGTAGACAAGACTCTCTTCATCATGAAAAGTTTGGAGTAAATCAGATGAATCACAGTCTAATTGTGCTTCTTTCCATTGATTAGAAAAACAAATGATTTTCTAATTAAAAACAAAAACAAAACTTAAATCATAAATGATTTTGTAATCAAAAAGCTGATTTGGGCAACCAGCTCAGGTGAAAACTTCTTACTTTATGACTTCTTAACTGAGAAAAGGTATGTGTCCTGCTCTTCATGTTTTTGAAAACTGTAAAAACTTTCAGGGTTATTCAGTGGCAAATTATAAGTTGTGAGACTCTTAATTCAACTTTTAGGTATGTAAAATGGAAATTTAGCAGCAGGTAATTTCCCAGGTCCTTTCCTAGCTATTAGTCCTTCTGGGCTTAATTCTTCACTAACAGAATAAAAATGATAGTACCATCCAGCCCCAGAAAGATGCTGTGAAGATAATTACATTAAAAATTACAAGGTGATACCATGCTATATAAATGGAATCTTGCTTGGCATGCTTTACATCACCAGTAAGTAATCTTCTTATCAAAAATATTTATATGATGCCCTGGAAAATTATTTAAGGCATCTAAAATGTGACATTTCTCTTCTCCCTCTAGTTTTAAAGCTGTGGTTTTAAAGATCACATTTTCTCTGCTTGTTTTTTGTTGATCAATGAGCAAATTTTATTCAGCCTGCCCACACCATCATGGTGACACTCCATTCCTAATCTCAGCTCTCTTAATTATTTTATGCAAACTGGGACTGCCCAGTGATAATACTATATTGAATTATGCCACTTAGCTATGTCTTCTTTTTTGAAAGTCCTTGCACTACAGGAAGTAAAAAGGAATTTTGAGGGAGGTTTAGAGGAAAAGAAAGGAGACAAAAAAAAATCATATCACATCTGGTTAATTTTGCAATATTGTAAATGAACAGAAATTAATGGATCTTTTCACCAGGAAAGGATGGAAGGTGACAGAAGTTACATGCTCTTTCATGAGCACTTGAACACCCTAGCACTGTGTTAATTTCTTTCCTCTCTTGTACCTTTGTGTTAGCTATTTGCCATTCCATCAACTCAACAGACTGTAGCAGTGGATGATGGACAAGTCTCCCATTTTGATGTGGAACACCTGGGCTTCTCTACCATTATATTAATGTTTTCAAGTCATATTGAAACAAAGCTGTAACCATCAGTCTGCTGGTAATTTTTACACCTTTTAAGTAATTTTTCTCCCTCATCAAGATATCAAATTAACATTGTAAAGGAGAAACTTAATGCCCATAAAGTATTTAGACAGAGAAATGGATAAATTATGTCTAATCAGTCCAGGTATGAGAGATTGATTAATTCCTATTCTAGCAGTTCAAGATATTTAATGCTGTCAATCATTTATTTTCCTTTCAGTTAACAAACAAGTTCATTAGCTCTGTTATTTCACCTGTTCCAAGAACTTTGAGCCCTTAAAATTACCCTTCTCTCCAAGAAAGGTGAAATGATTCATTTTATTTCTGGTTGAATGTTTCATCCACCAGTTTTGGAACTCAGTCCCGATGAAATTAACTAAAACCAGTGCGCACTAATAGTCAAAACGTACTGGTGAATTATCACTGCCCAGTGGTCTTCATATTAATAGATAAATAGCACTGATGGAGACTCACAATTGTGTGGCAAAAGTAGGTCAAGGTAATCTAGGAAAACGGTTACCTGGGAAAACACTGCTTCTCTATATTTATGAGGGTGGACATTGGAAGGTCAAAACTGAAACACAAAACCATCCTTCCTCATTCATAAACAACACCTGAAATAACCTGCTGGATGCTCCAGAATTTATGTAATTCACAGTTTCTCAAGATAAATTCCTTGCAGAGGCAGTTGGATTTTTCATTTTTCTACATCTATTAGTTCTTTGTTTGCCCATTTCTTCGATTTCTGTATTTTCCCCATTCTTTATAAGGTCATCTGAAGGTTATCTGGCCTAATATAAGAAATGAATTCACTTTGTTTTATTTGTTTCCTCAAAAATAGAACAAAACTGCTACTTCCAGAAATCCACTTGTCCCTTCTTTTATTCAGACTGAGCAGCAGACTTGCTCAACAAATAGCTCCAATTTATGTCTATCATTCACAGTGTAAGGTAGTTGTCAGGGTAGAAGAATATGATATAATACAGCTCTGTTTCCTGAGCTCCAGGGGCCTTTTTGTGGTGTTATTGACCTTGGCAGAGCTGAGAAGTTTTATTTAGTGTTACTGTTTTCTTCACTGAAGTTTACATATTTTAACTGTTTTGGAAGATGTGTGTGTGTTTCAGAAAATAAATGACTCCAGGCATTCCAATTCTATCAGTCAGTGAGATATATCCTCTCCTGCTCTGAAGGCTACTACATTTTATAGTGAAACAGTCGAAGATACTATATGTTGTCTGTGCTATTCTGCAGATGAAGGTTGCCAGGAGAAATCAGAAATGTATATTACTTCAATATTTTTTAAAATTAAAAACATTTCAATATTATGTTGATGCTTTGAAAGCCCTGTTTTCTACCCAGGAAATGTTACATTTACCCAATGCACAAGTAGATGACTAATTCTTAGAGGTAATGTTCTGATTTATATATATACATATATATATATATTTACATAGCAGATATTTTTTAAAATAAAAAATAATCCACAAATAGTTTTTTTTTTTTTTTTTTTTTTTCCCAAGGATTAAATAAAATGAAGAAAAAAAACACTGAAAAATAAATAAATATCCCTCAATAACTTTGTATGGAAGAGCACCCCTACAATGGCAAACCACTGAATACTGGAAGCAACTTGATAAGTAATGCAGTCACCTCCAGGCAAATTCCCACAAGAGTTAGCCAACAAGTACTATCTGGCATCAGTGTGTACCAATACAGAAACTTTAAGAATTTGAACATAAACAGAAATGAAAATACATAAAAATAAGTAAATGCCTGAGTAAATAGTTAGATGTAGCAGTGATGTCTGGTTATCACTACTGGAAAGAAATTTCCTATTCTGAGAAAAACGTAAGACAGTTATCCACAGATCTTGGACATGCCTATGTTTCTACAAAAATCTGCTTGCTTAGGGGTCAGGTGAATGTTTGACCATGTACTGAATGAACAGATCTCTAATGACTTTGGGAAAGGAGTTTTTAGCTGGAAGAGGAATGTGACTGAATTAACCTTTCTGAATGAAGAAGGGCTTATGTGACTAATTTCCATAGAGCTCTCTGGAAATTATAAGCTCCCAAGCTGTTTACAGACTATGAAATTGGCAAAGAAAACAATCGGGAAATGCAGAGAGGAACATTACATTTCCTCTAGTTTCTTCAAGGTTTTCCCCAGAGAAATGTTTGGGGCTCTGAAATGTGAGACATAAAATGAACAAATAAGCACCGGCACTTATAGCACATATTTTTCCAATGGAAGCATGGTTTCAGCTTTTGCTACACCCTTAATTATAATGAGCTTATTCAGAATGGCTTTAGGCAAATGTGAATGATGTCAGGTAGCATCGGTCGCAGCAGAATTGTCACCTTCCCTACATTTTTTATCAGACTATTCACCTTCAGCTCTCATTATTTCTGAAGACGAAAGGTGGCGAAGATATTGCAAGGAAATGCAACAGTTATGACACTTCGTACCTCAGGTGTATTACTGGTCTTTTTGTAGCTGTGAATAGAGGTGAGGCAAGGTTGCTAGAAATAGGAAATACCTTTTATGATATCCTTGAATAAAACACAGATGCTTTTAGTCCTCTTTCTTCAGATCTCAGAAGCAGCAGCCTTCAAGCTAAAATCCAGCTTGAAAAGAATTCTTCTAAATTTCACTTGGACTCTCATTTCTCACTATCTCCGAGGCTCTCCTCTATAATTGTACAGCATATCTGGAGATGGGCATGCAACTCAATATTTTTTCAAATGTAAAAACTTTGGGGTGAAGATATATTTATCTTTCGAGACTTGGGGCAAATGGCATGATGTTTCACTGTTTGGATCTTTCTCTTTCTCCTATATTTAGTTTTCTCTGTTTACTACAATTCTGAAAACACATCTTTCTTCACTTTGTATTTCTGGTGAATTGATGTTTCCATCAGGGCTGAATCATCCTCACAGCCAAAGCAGAAAGAACAGTACTTCTGGGGTACAAGTCTTCTGATTTGACTTATATGTCTGTTTTGGGATGAGATGAGTCACCCTTGATGTATCTTATTTTTCTCCATTTATTGTAAAAAGAGTTCAGAGAACTACATCAGACATAGGTGTTTAGATGGAAAAGAAAGATCACTATCACACTAATCTACTTAGAAGACTACCCATCCCTTCACATTTATGTGTACAATATTTGTTCAGTGATCACCCCTGAGGACTTTAAAAATCAGTTTTATATGAATAACTCTATATCAGTTTTCACTGGGATAGAATGAACTTTGTAAAAACTCATATGGTGCTACATTTTGGATTTGTGACCAAACCAGTGTTAGTAACACACTGTTGTTTTAGGTGTTGTTGAATAGCACCAAGGGTTTGTCCATTTCTTACTTTCCCTCCTAGCAAGTAGGCTGCAGGTGAGCAAGAGGCTGGAAGGGAATGCAGTCAGGACAGCATACTGTCTAACACCATGCTCTGCAATATAAGCTGAGGAGGAGTTGTCTAGGGCTGCCACTGTATGGGGACTGGCATCAGTTGGCTGGTACTAGTGAGTGATTGCATTTACTTTCAGTTACTTTGTTATATTTTATTTCACCCCTCTTTTACTAATTCAAATGTCTTTGTCTCAACCCATGTGTCTTCTTTTGCCCTTCCGATTCTCTTCCTATCCCACAGTGGGGGGATGACTGCATACCTGTGTGGTGCTTAGCTGCCTGCCATGGTTTTACTACAACAAACACTCACACTTTTTGTTTGTTTGTTTACTCTTTCAGAAGTTAGGAGAATAATATATATATTTTTTTTTTGCTTCCTCTGTGTATTTTATTTATTATGATAGAATTAAGTTAAATACTATTTCATTGTCTGCTTAAAAAAAGAAACTAAAAAAGGTTTTTCAAATTATAGGTACAAGACAGACTCTATTCGAATAGACTCTGATGTGTTCAGCTCTGTCTGTGGGACTAGAGGTCTTTGCAGCTCCTTTCATAAGTAATCTCAGAAGTGTTGAACGAATCATCCATTCCTTACTGGGAACAAGAACTGTGATGTATCTGAAGGAGTTACTAGGATGACATCCAAATGCATTTCCTTCCCTGCTCTTGCTTATAACATAACTGCTTCTTCATGAGTGATGTTTCACTTGTCCCTTGTGTGTTGAAGCATAATACTACAACACTGAGAAGTTAGATGGGCTCCTGCACTGTACCAGTTATTAGATTTGCAATTCCAAAGGAAAATTATGATTACAAGTGTGGTTAAAAATCAGGCCAAGTTTCTGAGCTCTCCAGAACTGGTCAAAATGGCAGGAACAGATCACTGTTGGGTCTCATGTATATCTCTTGCATCCATCACCAAGCCTTTATGTCATGAAGATCTTGTGATACTCCACAACTTTGTATCACACTGTTCTTGAGCACTAAAGGAGTTGTTCGGCTATTCAGACAGCCTTTGCTGTTTAAACACTTGTTTCAGTCTCTCCTGGAGAAAAGGCAGTGGGGTAGATGATGACATCTAGTGGATTGCATCTGGTCTACATTTTGCTTGTTGCCCACCCTCACTTCTCCTCGCCCAGTCCCATACTGAAATAACATCCTGCTAAACTAAAGCCACAGCATTATTCTCAGCAGCTCTTGTGCTAAAACCAAAAGTCTGTAATTGGACTAAAATATATAATTAGAACAAAAATAAAATAACACCACTAAACTCAATACCACATTTGTTAAATTCAGGTGACAAAAGATATTCCCTTTTTCATCATTAATCTGTTTCTTGAGCTAACTTTCTTTCACTGTTAATTTCCCAAACATACCAATAAAAAACATGTCCTTGGTTTTGACTCCCTACAGCCAAGTTTTGTAACATTACTGTGTGCTCAGCCCTGTGGCATTATTTCAGAGAATATCTTTCATAGATTCAGGTTTTCTTTTATAACTACATACAGCAATGACATGCTTCATTCCAGAATTTAGCTGTCTACAATCTTGATGTTATGCTTTAATTGAACCAAAATTACATTCAGTCAGAGCTTGAAATTTCTGATTTGCTCAGATGCCATTGTTTTCATACATGAAGTACTTGCTTTGTACTTCTTTTTCTCCTCAACCTTTCCCCCTTGAATTATTTAGCATTTAGAAATCTGAGCTTTGCCACTTTTATTTCCATCCCTAGTTTTGTTACTATCTAAGTGATTTACAAATCAGGCCTTGCATCTAATGGCACTGTGTATTTCCATTTCTAGTGCTCTTCTTTACTGTCGGCTCTTGTTGGATGGGGCAAACCTCAGGCACATATAACTAAAATTAATGTCAAATTGCATCATGTGCAGCTTGAATTTCAGTTATGAGGTTTGAGTAAAAATGCATATTTTCAGCAAACAGCAATAATACTGCGAAGCGCCTGGCCCCAGAGTGCACATTACTAGAGAGCATCTTACTTGAGACAGAGATATAGGATTGCAAAATCTTAAAGCAAATCTGCTTGGCATTCAGTTAAAGCCAATATGCTGTGAGAATGAGTAGTTATTCAAGCCTTCACCTTTTGTATTCACTGCCCCATGTCGGTGCCTGTTTAATGCCTGAAACACAATGGTTTCCTTCTTGAATATTCTAAAGAGATAAATATAACCCCTAAAGCCCTAATGCTTCCTAAATTTGTGGAAGTTTGTATCTAAGTTCTGTGGCTCTGCCTGTCTCTAATTCTCTATTCACTGAAAGTGGTAGAAACTTGTTTATGTGAAGACATGATGGAGAAATGTATTCCTCTAGTTATTTTCTGGGGTCCATCTGGTGATACAGAGAAGCCAAACTTTGTCTAGGCTTCTGTTATACTCAGTGAAAAGAACTGGGTGCTTTGAGGGCAGATCCATTTTATCTTTATGCAGATGTCTAAACAGGTCAAAGGGATCACATTCTCACAAGTCTCTTCTTCTCTGTTGTCTTCAAAAGGTGTTGAGGCACGAGGTTCTATTTAGAGACTACAAAGTGCAGTGCCCCCCTGCTGCTGCAATTTATGTGGTTTCAAACATTTCAGGCAGCTGAATGACCTAAACATCCCCTCCAAACAGTGAGGTTGCAATGCAGCCATACATTTTGCCTTTTAAATTTCTTGAAGGAAAAAAAAAAAAAAAGCCCCAAAAGCCCATCCATTAGGGACTGTGTGATATTGTGACACTTGGATATTCTACCACAGGAAAAAGAAAATGTCATCCAGCACACCCCTTGATCTGTGTGCACTGCCCTCCAAAGAAAAAGAAACAAGGTTCTCTTAGCCGAAAATATATCTTTGTATTGTTAGCATACACCCACATAAAGCTACCAGAAGGTGTCCAGGTTTTGACTGAAAAAGTCAGCTACAACAACACTTAACTTCTTTTTGAAACTGCTATCTAGTACCTGATGTCCTGCTTAAAATGACAGCAATTTGGAGAACTGGAAAACTGCTTTCTTATAATCTGGTGCACATCTTGCTATCACAATCCTCTCTTAACAGGCACTGAATAGCCACCCAGACAGACTATTCACAGTCAAAGACCTTTAAAAGTGTGACTACTTAAAAATACAGAGAGAATATAAAGAGATTTTTAATGGGGACAATGATGTGGGTGTGCATTAGACTCTCAGTCACTAAATCTTCCCTTTATCTGCATAAGAGAAAGAACAAAGTCATATTTCTGTAAGTATTCATCTCAAAATGTACTTAAATCTCAGGGAAGAGATAGTAAGTCAGTTCTTACTGCATCTGTCAGTTAGGAAGTTGGCTTTCAGTTGGCCAGTCTGATCTGAATTGAGGCCATAAACCCCATTTGTATGCCCCATCAGTTGCTTACACAACTTAAGTGTTACTTGGGGCTGTAGAACTGGAAAGGCCGAGCCAAGCCCAGTCTCCCTCTCCCTGTAGGCACCACTTAACATAGAGCCTGTTTTTTTTGTGTGCTCTGATGCTTCTCAGCACGTTATGGATTCCCAAATGCAAAATGACATCACCCCCCCCATTTCTTGCAGAGCAATAACATTACTTTGAATGAACTTGGATAAACTGCAGCTGTTACTGCCAGGGCTGTGTGTCAGGAAAGGAATTTTTTTCATTTATTGTTACTGCCTAAGAGTAATGTTCCTAGCTCAAGTTAGTGATCTAGGCTCCCTCTGTAGCTGCTGGACTGACAGATTCAGCACCAGACTCTTCTGAAACAGAGCTGAGATGTCTCTATACAGGAAGCCTAGACAACTGTCTCAGATGAAGCATTCAGCTTTAAGGTAGTGAAGTTAGGTGAAAGCAAATTCAGCCTCAATATGAGTCTGCAAAATTGCTGACAACCAAGATTAAGTGTGTTAAAATCAAAAGATACAACTTTAGGAAAAAATAACAGTATACAGGAAAGTATAATTCTTTATAGGGGAAAGTAGAGGAAGCAAAGCAATACATAAGAGCATTTTTCCATGGCCAAATTAAAAATAATGTCAAGGACAAAACAAGCTATTTATATTTCCACCAGGTTCTCTGGTTTATCATGGGGCAAAACCTTCTGAAAGTCAGCAAAAAGGTCACCAGCAGGATAGACATTTGACTTATAATATTTAGACTGGCTTTTATTAGCAAACGTAAATTAAACCAATTAGATAATCATATTAAATGTAGACAAAGGAATGTCATTGATACTTTCAGAATGTAATAATCATTACCAAAGAAGTGTATTGTCCAGTTTCTTGCCTGGGGGCAGGACAGTAAAGCAAAAGCTGGGTAAAGGATGATGTACAACACCTATAAATGCTGGTCTAAGAAAATCAGGGTACTTTATTGGGGAGGATGGGATAAATTGGTAGTACTCCATTGTGGTCATGACTTCGGTGCCAATTTATTACAGCAGTAATGTGTATCCATGGGGTAAGTGCAATTCCTGCATCATAGTCATCCTGTGGAAGACCTGGCTTTTGATCTTGCTGGTTGCTTATCTCCAACAATGAGCATCTTCAACATGTCGGCACATGAAGAAAAGCAAACAGTTGTCAGAGACAGCATATTATGATATGCATGCAACAACTGTGTACCTTGGGTTAACAATCTGAGTATCTGTCTTGTCTTCTGTACAATGTGAAGATGTGCATGTTACAGCTAGCCAAATTCAATGTGATTCAGAATCCAGGATGTTCTTTCTTTCCCAGTGTGATAACTGTGGGGCTGCCGTAGCTCTGTATTCCCTGGTTCAGCCAGCAGCCAAGCAAAACATATGTACCTAGTATGTGCACACATGCACACAACCAGCCACAAACATGGACACTTTACCAGTACCCCATAAACCCACACACCATTCACAAAAACTTGAAGAACACAAACAGGCCTCCTACCCTGCTTGCAGCCAGCCAGGCTCCCGGATCATCTCTTTCACACACAGGCTCAGAACAGTGAGTTCATCAAGAGAAAACATCAATGGATTTTAAGATGGGATGGTGATCAAATGTATGTCTCAGTCAGATGAGCATATTGACCAGCAACCTGTTTTCTCATGAATATTTTCACACATTATCTCCTTCCTGATCCACCTGCTTGCCTCCCTTGTTTTTGGTCCCTCTCCTAAATACACTGTTAGTTTTGAATGTTCCTGCAATCTCCTTGAAACTTCCACATAATAGTTTTTAAAGAATCTACAAATTCTTGCTGCTTCTGCGTCCCTTAATAATCTTAAACACCTTCAGGCAATAACCCCTCAAGTTTGCAAGGCATTCTTGGAAAGGTGTCTCTTTGGCTGACTCGTCTACCAGGAACAGATGCACTGATTAAGGCTATAAGGGTTTGTTCGCCTCCCTGGGTCTTTGTGTTCAGAGAGATTAGCCTTTAATCACATAACCTAGCAAAGAGAATATGACATTTCTTTCAGATTTTTTCCTGTACTTTATTCTTTCTTTTCATTTGCCCTTTGTGTTGTCCTCTATTCCCTGCCTTGTCTTCTAAATAATAACCAAATGTCAGCAGTTTCTGCAACAGGGAAAAAAAGTTTTCCACAGTGGTTAGCCCATACAGGGAACTTTACCCCTGTGCCATGCTTGGGTTATTGCAACATGCAGTTGTGTCTCTTCAGCTCCCAAAGTAATGCCATTAAGCCATACAGAGGTCAAGTTACTATGGTCTAATGGGTCAGCTCATATTTCTCATGAGCAATATCAGAAATGTCTCTTCAAAAGAACACAGACTCACTCAAAATATAGTATTTGGGACACAGGGTTGTTTTCTTGAGTGTCCCTTTGGACCTGCAGTGAGGTGGGACTTTGCAGTGATCTCACCTATTGGTCCTAGATTTAATATATGCTTATTCTAGTGTAAAGCCATACACGTATACACAAATACTTTCAAGCAGATATATTAATACTCCATTCTAATTATTCTACATAGCTGTCCACATTTTACTATAGAAATACTTACCAAACTATTTTTAGTATACTATGATTTTTCTTGGGCAAACCTCATCATGAGGTTCAACAAGGCCATGTGCAAGGTCCTTCTTCTGTGTTGGGGCAATCCCAAACACAAACACAGGCTGAGCGGAGAATGGATTGAGAGCGGTTCTGAGAAAGACTTGGGGTTACTGATGGATGAAAACCTGAACATGAGCTGGTAATGTGCACTTAGAGCCCAGAAAGCCAACTGTATCCTGGGTTGCATCAGAAGATGGGTTGGAACTTGATGATCTTTAAGGTCCCTTCCAACCCAAACCATTCTATGATTCTATAATATTCTGATTTTATGTACAGTTATATCGACAAGGTTTTTTTCAAATCTTGCAATGTGGTTTTTTGTTTGTTTCCTTTTCTTTTTCTCTCCTGTAATTCTATATAGGTCTTATAATCATGCTTATTTTGCTCTTCAGCCCACTCATGCTTAAATGAGGTGATTTTATTATCATGAGATTATTCTCAGTTTATGTTTTGAATATTTTTTTGATTACTGAAGTGATTTAAGGAAAATTAATCTATTAGTATTTTCTGATAACTGAATCCCCAAAGTAATTATTTTCATATTACTTTGATTACAATGATTTCTTCTAAAAGAGAGGTGATATCCTTATTATTATTATTATTATTATTATGAAGAAGAATGTTAATACTTTAATATCATGTATTTAAATACCTTGATCCCCCAAATCTGCCTTCAGTCTTTGGAAACATTACTTTCAAGGTAATGGCTTCTGATCTTGCTTTTACTATCTAAAATTCAGACATCTCCATAATTTCAGAAAGAAGTTATCAGAAATTTTTTTCATCAACTTTTTCTACATTGATCCTTTCACCCTGACACATTATTTGATGAAACACCAAAATCATTTTGTGAAACCAGGGATTCAACCTGATTCAGAAACCTGGTAAGAAAAACTCATGTCTAATTTTTCCAGAATGCTTTGCTCTGTAGAGTACTTGAACTCAGTTGCTGCTGGGAGTCTGGGGTTCCTATTGACATATTTAGAAAATAAACCAACAGAGTAAGTAAGTTTTTAATAAGGCATAACTACAGATAAAGTCATTAACAACTGAACTTTTTCTGGTTCAATTCAATTCTATACTTTTGAGATACAGAACCAGATTTATATATATATATATTATTTTCAGAATTAAAGAAAACAACAGATAGAAACAGGGAGTTCTGGGATGTGATACATCTGACTAAAGTAGACACCTAAAACAGATCAGATGTGTGTCTATTCCTATGCATTGGATCCATAAGGAGAACAAACACTGACTGGTTCAGATGTAAACTTCTGCACTGAAGAGTTAATTTAATCTAATTTTAGCAGAGTAACCCATTTTGAGATGAGGACATCTACTTGTCTATGTGTGTATTGGAGGTTTACTGTGCCATATCACAGTAAAGTTGAATGTGTAGGGACAGGGAAAATCTTTTAGTGCAGCAGATAGGGAAAAGATAAGACATTCTGAATATTCCCTTTTTTAAGGCTTGAAGCAGAAGTGGCAAACTTTGGGCTAAAGGTAAACTGCTGTGACAACTTAATTCTGTTAATCAATTAGACATTTCGAGAGAAAAAAAAAAGTGATTCCTGAAAGCTGACAATGTGCTGCCTGCAGAGGAAGACATAAAAGCAAACAATCATGCCTGCCAATTTAGCCTGGAGGGAACACTCACATTCTCTTCTGACCCCAAATCTAAGTAGCAGTTGAACTTTGAGCATAGCAACAAGTCACATCAACCAGCTGTTTTCAATTCCACATGGGATTTTGCTGTCCAGCCTCCTGTCTATAACCTGAAAGATGTGAGGATGTGCTTCCAGGAGCCATTCATCATTTTTTGTACTCCACTGCAAGGATGCAGAAAATGTTTTTTTTTTTTTTTTTTTTTTTTTCTCTTCCATACCTACCCAAAATAGAGAGGATGAATGAACTTTGCTCAGCATCCACCCTGCCAACCCACTAACCTGGAAAAATCATCTTGAGAGTGAGAGTGAGTTATAGAATAACATGTTTTGGCTGCTGTTTACGAAAGAAAGGAAATTCCGAGTGGCACTTTCCAGACAGCTGATCTCTGGCAAACTGTCAGGTGCAAACTGTGTGGAGTGCTTCCCTGGCATGCAAGAGGGCCATAAGAGCAGTTCAATGAGCCGTTTGAAGCACATTGCTCTGCAAAAGTCTGACCTGCAGGGCAGTCTCCTATCGACTAGTCTGATGTGTACTAATTGTGTACCAAAAATATTAAATTAGCAAGGCAATCGCTTTCCATTTCCTTTTTTTCTCCCCTTGCTCTGTCTTCTAATTTACTTGAATCATGCGTTCAAGAGGAATTTTTAGACTAGGAAGCTTGTTAGCTAAAATACACTTCTCCATTCACTTGATTTCATCTGCCAAGAGCCTCAAGCAAAAGTGCAAGTAAGGACAGATAAAAGGGTAGCAATTAGAGCATGTCATGATTTTTTTTTTTTTTTTTTTTTCTTAAAAATCATTTATGTGATAATGAATGTGTATATTGCTGCTTGTCTTTCATGTGGGAGATCTGAAAGGCACAGTTTCAAGCTCGTTGACTTCAGGTGCATGAAGACAAGACTCTTCCCCTTGGTAGACAGCTACAGATGTTGAGGAAACAGTTTTACTGTTGTCTGTTCTTCAGATTGTTGTTCCTACATTAGGGAGACATGAGTTTCTGTGGACTTAATGCAGTCATCAGAAGCTTTGATCCTCTTTCATCCACTCTAAGTTAAATAAGAAATGCAGTGAAATCAACGGAGACACACCAGTACTGCATCATGTTATATATGCAGTGTCCTTGTGAGGTTTCTAGTGACTTTCCTTATTCTGATGTATTTCTTAATTTAAATGCCATCTGGATATCAAAAGTAAAAATAAAATAAAATAAAATAAAATAAAATAAAATAAAATAAAATAA
>CM021732.1:155858497-155876737 GCA_011075105.1 Heteronetta atricapilla
AAAATAAAATAAAATAAAATAAAATAAAATAAAATAAAATAAAATAAAATAAAATAAAATAAAATAAAAAACAGTGGAAAAATGTCATTAGATTTAAGGAAAGAAAATTCATAATAATTGAAAAGAAAGACACAGGGAAGATGTAGAAAATAAAATTGAATTGCACATGCGTGAATTGGCCTCCTCACACACAGTGATTTACACTTTCTATGCCTATGGGGAAAGATTAATTCTGCAATGCTTTATTATATATATATGCATATATATAATTTATTTAATTATTTATTAAGAGAAGTATAAGAAAGAGAATGAGATAGAGTTGGGAAGAAAGAATAAGTCTAATGATATTCTGGTTATTTTGTCTTTCTCCACTTAGATGAGACACTTGAAGTAGCAGGAAACTGGAATGCCTTATTCACAAAGGCTTTCTATGGATACACAGGCAGCTGCCTGAATTGGAAGAGCCCTGTTTCAGAAAAATGGCACGCTTCTCCTTGCTTTAATGAGGATTTTTTCACCCATCCAGCCATCTGATAGAAAGGCAATGTGACACAGTGAGAACAGTCCAGGGATTTTCTAAATGGTGTTGGTCAGAGTTTATTAATACAAATACCAGAGGGGCCACCAGGGGAAATGCTCATTGAGCTGCTGCATGGAAACAGAGAAGAACTGGTGATAAGTGTGGTCACCACCGTGAGCATAAGATGACTGAGTTGATGTGGAAAGCTAGGAAGGCAATTCCTTGGGAATTGCTAGGCAGAATTCCCTGATAAACTTCAACAAGGGGAAATGAAAGCTACCCAATTTGCAAACAAATCAGAGGAACAAACATCCCTTTGTGGTGGAAGTTTGGGAATTTCAGAAGGCATAAGTACTGACACAGAATGTGAACCCAGCAAATACCAAGATGACGCTAAATAAATTGGGTTAGTTACACTTTGTAAGGGGGCCAGAAGAAACCTCATGGAGTTCAGGAAAGAGTGAAAAGTTGTACAGTGTGCCAGCATGGACTGGGACCTGACTGTCTGAGTAGCAGCTGTGTTAAACAGGCCATGGGAATTATGGTAGACATGAGGTTGACTGTAAGCCAACACCATAATTTCCTTCTAAGTAACACAAATGCATATGTGGCTACAGTAAGAGGAATGGGACCAACAATTGATGGAAATCCTTATTCTCCTCTGCTTGGCACTGGGGATGTCACTGGTGGAATACATCTCTGATTTTGACTCCTCTCTTCTAGAAGGATGTTTAAATAAATGAAAAGGGCTCAAAGAAGGGTGACCAAGGGCCTGGGACTTGTCTAATGAGAGGTGAAAGGAATGGGGCTACAGGGGAAATCTAGTAACAGCCTTCAGCTACTGGGGGGAGGAATTCAAGAGACAATGGTTCTCTTCTTATTGACAGAAGGTAAAACAAGGGACAATAACTCCAAGTTGCATCTTGGAAAGTTCAGAGCACACATAAGAAAGATATATCTTTCTCAGCTAAAAAAAAAAAAATGAATATGTAATAATTTCAAACACATTTTTCTGCTCCCTCCTACACCATAAAAATGGGAGTAAAATATAAACCTGAAAATCCCCGGTACATCTCAGGACACAGAAAGTTCAGTCAAATTTCTGTTTTATCTGAATAACAAAGATTGTCACTGTACCTGGAATTCTGGTTGTCATTTCAGCAGATAATTATGTGTTCAGTCTGGTCAGGTTAGACATCAGGAAAAAACTTTCGACCAGTGAGGGTAGTTACACCCTGCACTATGCTTTTGTGAGCATGAAATCTCCTTCTGCCCTCAGTGAAGGTTTTAGGAATGAGCTAGTCAATCATGTGTCAAGAGTGACTTAGATAAAATTTGACCCTGCCTTGGGTGAGAAATATGGCATAGATGGTCTTTTGAGTTCTCTAGAGAGCTGCATCTATGAATCTAAATTTCTACTATTGGATTTCTATGATTTTCTATGAATATTAATCTACTGTCTAGGTCCAAGGTATACTGAAAGAAAGAATGACATTCCTGGAGGGTGTTTCAATCTAACCTAAATTGAGGTGAGCATTTTACTAGAGGAGCTGGGGAGAGGGTGAATAGATCTGAGAAAGATGTCCCTGAAAATTGATTTCTCAGTTCATCTTCTTAGCAAGAAGCTATGAAGATGGATTGAATCATTGGGATAAGTTATTTGTTTTGCAGTCACACGCATTTTGACATACTGGAGATAACAAAGCTGCGTTGTAACTAAGAAACTTTTTTCCAAAAGGCTGAAGTCTCACACAGCAGGGAAGGGGAAAGCTGTACTAAAAAAAGAAAAAAAAAAAAAAAGTTTGACATTTTCAAAATTAGGATATAATATGTTTATCAAAAATACGTATTAGCGTCAGAAACTAGTATTCTATACCACCAGGTCTTAACAGCTTGCCTAGCAGCTGACTGTAGACTTCCAAAATTATTCTATATTTGAGATAGCTCTTTACACAGGAATCTTCCTTTTCTTCTTTTATTTATTTATCTATTTCTCTTAAATCACTTGAACCATTTAAAAATATTATAAGAAAAGGAATAAACAGTGTGTGACACAAAAACATCTAGTTCCATGCCACAGAGTGGTTTTTTTTTGTTGTTGTTGTTGTTTTTTTTTTTGTACAATCAAAGGGGAAGTCACATCTCAAAACCATTAAAGAAAGTTTATATGTCAGAGCAGAAAGTGTACATCAAATGTCTTGATCACATGCAGGACTCACCCCAAAGGTTATTAACATTTCTACAAAGATTTCTACTCTCTTCAGCAATGGAAGTGGAATTTTTATATTGGTCTAAAAATCAATAATATTCTCAAAAGATTCTCTTTCCAGGCTAAAAGCTTACATTGATTGATGAAAAATAATTCTCAAATACGCCAGCCCATGGTGACATACACCATATAACGGTTCAGGCTAGGTTTTGCCATCACTTGTACTGCAATTGAGAGTGGCTGTTGCACCAGTCATGTCAATCAGTAAAGGGATTTTTTCTGAAACTCCCTTTAGGGAACTCCCTCAAGGAAGTCTTTGTTTTCTCAAAGACTTGGACAAAGAAATCCCTAACATCTTAGTGGTCTGGGAACTGATTTTGCCATCACACTGTAAAGTATAAATAGACTGTCACACTTCTAGTAACCACTTAATGTACCAACACCTGTATTGAACTACATGAATATCTAGTACAACTATGCAAAGCTTTGGTTAAGTGAGACTTCATCAGAATCAGTAGAGGAATTCAGTTTTTTGTATTGTTTCTTGTGACCCTGTGCTGTACTGGGAAGTTGTTATCTCAGGGCAATTTCTATCCCAGTCCTCTGTCTCCATCAGTTACTTTTTCTACACTTCTGGGTTATAAAAACTAATTTCTTCCAATAAGAGGCTTTATCACATCTGCCACAAACAGTTAACCCAGATTTTATATTTCCTTCTGATGGAGGCTTCAGACTGCCTCATCACTGAATTGGGCTAAATACAAGTAACAGATTCCTTGTTAAATGGTAAGATCTCAGTTTGGAGCTTGGGAACTCTCAAAACAAGTTGTTCAGGACCCATAACACTAATGTGAAGAGCAATGCCTCTCAGTGATCATGTAAAATTAATTGCAGCTTGTGACAAGCTGCAAAAGACTTGCAAAGGAATCTTTGCAAATTCAGACAGTGTCTATCCAGATGCTATACCAGTGCATTTTGCAGTGCTCTGCCTAAGATAATAATCCTCTCTGGAAGTCAAACTAAGGTTAAAACCAGCACCACACTAACCATCTGATCACAGGGAGCTTGTGCCCAGCTGGGTCAGCCTGAATTCAGCAAATGCTCTGCTCTGTGTTTTCTGTGCAATCATACACTCTGCCAGCTGGTTTGCTAGAAGTGTTCAGAGAAGATAAATGGCTTTTCCTAAGGAGAAGCATGTAAACTATGCATAGGTGCTGGCAGACTGAAAAGCAATGATTCTAAGAAATTAACCTCACTAAAACACAAATCCTCATGGTCAAAGTGTGTAATTGTATAAAGTTGATCTCCTGTGTAAAACAAAACAAAACAAAAGAAACAAACAAGCAAACAAAAAAAACATTCATTTCAATATAGCTGTACCCGTGCATGTCTTAAACCAGCACCCCTGAAAAGTTCCACTTGAAAATGAAGCTACACAATCTATCTGAAATCCTCAGCACTCAATGAGCCTTTCAGAGAGATTTCACACTACCAACTCCAGGTACCTTTTTTAAATAATGTCCTTTACAAGTAGCAGAGAAACTGGTAGAACCCAACTACCTCCACAGAAAACAAAAATAACAAAACTGAGAAAAGGAATGAAAGAATAAACACTTTGAAACTGAAGTTGAACACTAAATAAAATGGAATGTGAACACCCACTTTTACCATGGAGGGCAATCAGTTTTTGAAATAATATGCCATGGGATATAACAAAACCTCAGTCGCTTCAGTGCCTTCAAATGAAGACCAGATTTACAGCCCATTGTTTCAACACTCATCAGTTCTCATTATTGAAGCTGACATTGAAAGGTAATATTTGATATGCAATTGAGAAGGCTAAATTATATGGTTACAATAATCTATTGCATATCAAAAATCTATGAATACTTTTGATGAATGCTCACTTCCCAAAGAGGAATATATCTTACCAGTTGTAGAAATCCAAATTTCACTGTCTGGTCTACAAGAAATAGTATCAAAGTCTCTGTGCTCTTTGTACCTCTAGCAGCTGAAATTTTCATTCCCAAAAAAGCAAAAAACATAGGTGGGAAGAGTAGCTGGACCATAAAACAAGGTAACACTAATTCAGAGGAACCCCAGCTTCATCCTCAGTTCCACTTAAACCACATTTAGTGAGGATCAGGTGAAACTGGGAGAAGCTGGATGTGAATACCTGGGACTAGAAACATTACATCTGTGTGTTAACTTCAGGCTCCTTGTGCCCTGGGACTTGTAAACATGTCTGAAACAAATTCCCATTTTAGACACTAATCCCTGGCATTATTTTCCTTGTATTATCTTGTCTGTAGTGTAAAACTCAATTCTCATTTTTTACTCCTCACTTGGAGAATATCATTAATGCTAATTGTGAACTTGTCTGTGATTGCATATTACTTAGTTTGATGCTAATGAATTTGAATAGTAATTTATACTATAGTGAATTAGATTCACATCTCAGAGACCATGGAGAATTGAACCCTAAAGCTTTCATCATCCCTTTCTTCTCTTTTCACCAGCCAGGCCTTGTAGCTTTTCTGATATTTGTGAATCATTTAACAGTCTACTTACTGTCTAGCTATCTAAAATGTTATCATCACTGCTGATAAGAGCACTGTAGTATTTTATTACAAACTAAATATAGATTCATTGTTTAAAAATCAGAATGAGTTAAGTTTGGTGCTATTTTCTGGAATATGTCCATATATTAATTATTATGATTGTTATGATGATAAATTAATTTATTTGCAGAAAATATATGCTTTACTGCAGAAGTCTGACTGTTGCACAGTGTCAGAGGCATGTTCATTAAGGTCACAGTTCAGAAGAAAATTACCCTTTTGCTTGTTAGATCATATACATAAATTAAACATATCCCATATCCTCTGGGACAACTTAAGCAAAAGCAAAATTAAATGCATATAATGTAAGAACAAAATCTACATAAACACATTATCCAGACTTGTATGCAAATATCACTATTAGCAAAACTTGGGTTGGAATTTTTAGAAACAGATAGAAAATAAATAAATAATTTGGATAATTAAAGATTTAGCTCCATGAGAATAAAATATCAGTCACTGAGACCATTGACATTCTACACATTTAGGTGGAGAAGTAAACTGGTCAAAGATTAGAACATACAGAAATCATATTGCAGTTCATAAATAACTTTCACTTCAAATGTATTTTGCCTGCAACAGAAAACCCTAGCAACAACAGTTTTCAGGCTCCTAAGAATGGAGAATTAATTATCTGCATAGCTGTTCATAAGACTGTAAGTGCTTAAATTGTCAGAAGGTCTTCTGTCTGAGCTGCAGTAACAAATTGTATACATTTTTCTTAACTTTTGTAAATGCAAAATAAATTTGTAAGGAAATGCTTCAGAATAAATAAATAAATAAATAAACAATTGAAAGTTCGGTGGTTTTCTCAGCTTTCTGTCCTGAATTAACAAAATTCACATCCACATAAAATATTTTACACAAACCAAATCAAAATATTTTCTTGCTTTGTTATGTAATATTTAAAATAAATAAAATGAAAATAATATTTCAAATGAAATTTCACAAATTTTCAAAAGTAACTTTTTTATTTTTTTCCCAAACATAATGGGTAGGATAAAACAACCAAAAAATCATGCATTTGCAAGTCCAAATGTTTAGAATACTAAATTCAAACATTTTAATCTCTTCTTTCCTGCTAAAAGTGTACTTTTGGAGAATTTGATCACTGGAAATGATGCTTTTAGAGTAATGAGATCCTTTCTGGAGGACTCTAATTGTGGTTTCTTCGGGTTTTACAGTCATGCTTGAGTCATATTCCTCGGTCATACAGTCATATTCCTCGCTGACTCTGCACTCTGGGACAGGGGTATTTTTCTGTCTTTCCTCACTGTGTTTTGGCATGTGGCATTTCAAGCACATATATTTTAGGTGTTACTCTGATATCCTCTATGACACACTAAAAAAAAAAAAAGAAAAAGAAAAGTTTTCAACACTTGCTTTTATGGCTGTAAATAAAATAATGGAATTTACTGAGGGGGTTAACACTCTTGTTGGATCACAGATGCATGTGCAACTGTAGGTTTATATGTGTTTTTTTCTATTGTTTAAAAGAAAAGAGAATCATGCTCATTCTGTTGTAAAAGAAAGATTCACTGCAGAATCTGTCTCTTTTAACTGACATCACTATTAAAATTTCCATCTTTTCTCCTTGAATGCAATTTGTCAGACTAATTTACCTAATGCAATATTCCTCCTGACATTCATCCTGCATTCCCCATTGTGACTCCCCTACCTGACTCTTTTTTTTATGACCTTGAACAAGTCTAAACAATCCTCTGACAAGCTCATCAGTGCTTCATGATTGTTCTAACAGAAGCAGAAACAATCACTGAATGAAAAGGATAAACTAAATAAGTAATCTGCATGATTTTTTTTTCAAGACTGAATCCTAGCTTCAGGCTCAAAAAAAATACATCGCTTAGAGAATTTTCTTTTAAAAAAATTTCCACTGAATTTTTGAATTAAATAATAGAATTCAAAATGACCAAAGCATCTGTGGTGTTACTGTACCCATTTTAAATAACTTCTGCCTGGAATTATTATAACACATTGAACTAAACTTAAAGCATGCAACCTGAATTATAGCAACTGAGAATTTTAGCTTCATCCTCCCTATCAGCTCAAATGTCCTTCTTCAAAACTGAAATAGCATTTGGCTGTTTTAATCTCATTACTACAAATAGTTGATTCAGCTACTGTAAGCACAAAAACTGAATAGAACCAATTCATGAAAGGCAATGTGGTTCAGAGAAGAGACAAGTATCAGGACAGTGCCTCCAAACTCTGTATAGAAATGGAGTCCTCAGAGATATCTGACATCAAGAGGATGTCCCCAGGCCATCCTCTTCAGGAGACAGCCTGGAAGCTTTGTAGGAGGGCCCAGTGACCAAAAGCATTCAAATTTTGAATGATATAGGTGAGTTGTGTTGTGGAACCATTCACAGGAAAAATTGACTTGAATTGCAGCAAATTCCTGGAAAGAGAAGGGCTCTTCAAGCTCTATTTCTGCTGCACGTGGGGTCTCAGACTACCTTTTTTTTCTTTTTCTTTTTTCTTTTTTTTTTTTTTTTGTGGAGGGTTTTGCTAATCCTAAAGGGTTGTATGGGACATCTTGAGTTTCCTGTTCTCATTTACCTCAATTATACTGTGATTCCCCTCCTACTCCATAGTGCGCTGAGGACTGAGTCTTTAGAAACGTGCCAGTTCTTTGCTACAGACTTGCCTGTCATGCATATTCATTTTTCCAATATGATTTCTTTTACCCACTTAAATGTCTTTCAAAGACAAAGGGGTTGTTTATTTTGGTTGGTTGGTTCTGTTTTTTTTTTTGTTGTTGTTGTTGTTGTTTGTTTTGTTTTGACCAGTATTGACCTACCTCACTGGACTATCATGAAGATTACTAGGCTGAAGTGTGTAAGGACATATTTAATATATCATGGATATGTTCAGAACATGTGCTAATATTGAACTGGGGAATTAAATAGAAGTGTGGAGCACATCTGCTTTGTCCAGGTCCTTAATAGGCTATTTACCACAATTCCTCAAGTCAGACTGCAGTATGGTGATAAATATAATCACTGAGCATGCTAGACAGCAAACAACTATTAGCAATACAAAGATAATGTGTGTCATCAGTGAAAACACTTCTAAATCCACCCTGCAAAAAATAAATTAGATCACTAGAAAGGGCTTAAAAAACAGTAATTCATCTTCCTTGGAGTGTGAAACTCATTGAAGATGTTGAAGGGGAGATTAGCAAATAACTTGATTAAGGTCTGTAAGTATGTGTTAAAATTTCCTTCACTGGTAGGAGAAAAGATTGCTGATAAATGGTGTCCTGCAGAAAGCAAGATCCAGTGAGAAGCAGTCAGATGTGGAAAAACAAGACAAAAAGAAACAAGGCAATTTTGGAGTATGAATTATATATATATATATATTCAATAGGGAAAATAATTAAATGCATGCAGAGACGCAGCCAATTCACTCACCTTTACATTAAGACAAGAGATCTTTCTTAGAGAAATGTAATTACTTACACACACGAACAGAAATGACTGAAAATAAGTATTATAGCTGTTGTATAGTGTTATACAAACAAAAAACTTAGGTAACACAAGATCCTGTCCAGCTTCAAAATAAAGTGTGTATTACTTATCAATCTATAATTTGAAATGTTCTCACAATATATTTAGAAACCCCATTAGGCAGCTGATGCTTAATTTCAACAGCATGACCACTTCTTATCTCCTGTAACACAAAACTAAGAAGAAGACCTGTTCAAAATCAAGGTCCTTTTCTGCTAGGCAAGCACCAAACCCATGGCAATATACCTGCCACCAAGTAACATACCTTTTGAGTAACGTCTTTAATCCTAAATGGCACTTTGCTGTTGAAGATCTCCTGCATACGATAGCACAAAGTTTTTCTCTGATACATTTTAGATCAAAACATGAAAATAATCTTAGTTGAGTTTACGTCTGCAGGCATATTTCCGAGATTTGACTGTATATGCCTTTTGTCAAATATATTTGTCATAAAACAGTATGTTCCACAAACCTTCCAGAATAAACAAAATACTTTGTTTACAGAAATAGCCTTGGGTTTAAAGTGGGAGAAAATACTCTGATATTTTCTGTTTTCAATACACTTTTAACAACAACAAAAAGAACATTATTTTTTTTCCATGTTCCTATGAAAAAGTATTTTTAAAAACAATAGATATGGCCTTGTAAACTGTGCTTTGAATTCATAACATTTAACAAATATTTAGAAATCCAAACCATGAAAAATTATTTGTTTCTTCATCATTTACATCTCAGTTGCCCCCAAAATATCAAGCCTGTTCAAGAACAGAAAAAAAAGAAAAAAAAATCTTCTATATAATGAGGAGAATAATAAGCGTTATTTATATATATATATACATTTACACACACAAATATATTTAAATGTGGTGTTAAACAAATGCAAAATAGCAGAATGGAATACCTTTGTGGAAATAAGTATTCCGTCAGGATCAAGGTCAAAATTTCATCAGGGCTTTTAAACAGGGCTTAAAACAATAAACTATGTCATTTTCAACACCGAGAAAGTGATATGTCCATCTCTTTCACATTCATGGAATGCCACTTAGAGACGCAAACAGTGGCTGTTCTTTGATGAAAAGCTTAAACTCATATTTCTACATTTTGGATGAGATGTTTTATCAACTTTTCAGATATATACGCTAGCTTCATCTTAAATGTAATATGTTAATACGATAAAGAAGACTTCTGTCTTTGCATTCATTTACCACATACCCATACTCAATGATCCACTTGTCTTAAGGTGAAAGAAAAACACATTTTTTTTAAAATTCAAATTAAATACATCCTCTACTCTTTTTCCCCTGGGTTATGTGATCGGACATGAAAGCACCATGTACTCCTAATTAGCAAACTATTAGCTAACAGCATTTCTCCATGAGTGTATGACAATATTAAAACTTTTCCTTAGAAACACAGAGTTCAGATACATCGGTATGTCACTAAATCATATGTCGTTACTGAAGTGGATGAAGGAGTGTTGTCTCTACTCAATAGATGCCCGAGATTTCAGATGTTCACTCATATTCTGTGGACTTTATTATGATAGCAAAGCATTTATCAACAACAAGAAAAACACTTTCAAGTGGACTTCAAGGCAAGGCATTCACTAGCAAGAAACAGCTCATAAATCAGCTTAAATATATTACTATTCCTCCATGAAATAATTTCGTTTCCTGATTTATCCAGGGAACTTACTGACTTCCTCAGCCAGAGTTGCAAAATAAATATTGCACACTCCTTTGTCAAATTGAGAGGCTTTATTTTGAAGCTTGGATTTTATTTATCCAAGTTTCATGGGAGAGACTTAAAGTCAGGATGGTGATTTGTATCTGATTAAAGATATCTTGAACACGTAAGATATTCATCCAATCCAACAACCTACCCAGTAATAACAAACTTTCCACAGAGAGTGAGAGAATTCATACTTTGGATGACTATGGATTAAAATGTATAGTCTTAACAGATGTACAAAGAACCCTAAGGGAATACAAACTGTGATTATGTGAAATTTAAAGGTCGAACAAGAAGTCAGCAGCAAACTAAAAATAAGACCTGCTTTTTCTGGGTGTTGATACTGTATCTTTTCCATTAGAATTTATTTCTAGTATATTGTCACTGCAAATATTCCAACATGAATACTAATCTCTATTACACTTGTGAATGTATTTATACTTTTTCACTTCTACACTGAAGAGAGATTCTGGGAATTGAATAGCCAGGAAACTGCAAGGCTCTACCTAGTGTATTGGTTGAAATAATCATTGAACAGGGAAAAATAAATACAATAAAACATATGACATAATATACTTTTCAGTTTCATTCTCTAAGGCTACGATCTCTCTTTAGTGTTTCAACCTTTACATATATTATCAGCAATACATCAGCTGATCCATAATATGTGATCCTGGGTGCTCATATCTCCTTCCAAATGATAGCTAATTCAATCTGCTTGAGTCTTTTTTCACTGGGGAAAAAGTATTTCATATTTGCCCTAGATTAAGAACTCACAGGCTGCCAAGCATCATGGAATTACTGGCAGGTAATGAGTGTCTTCCTCAACATGTATCAGAACCTTTAATATTCTCCAAAAATACCAGGAAAGTGTCAAAAGAAAGAAAGGTTACTAATATCACATTTAGTTTTCTGAAGGGCCTTTGGCAAGGTCACACACACAAATGACTACTAGAAAAATCTTCTAGAAGTCATTATCACAGAAACATTATGGTTGACAGGTACTTCTGGCAACCATCTAGTCAAACCCCTCTGTTCAAAGTAGGGTCATCTAGAGCACGTTGCCCAGGAACATGGCCAGTCAGGTTTTGAAGATCTCCAAAGATGAAGACTCAACAGCCACTCTCTGCAATTCATTGCTTCCCAAAGTACTTTCATTTGGTCAGGAGAAGCAGTATAGAATTCTGTTGACTCATTCTCTCTTCTTTGTAACAGGAGCTATGAGAATTATCTTGGAGACTACAATCTAAAAACAGAACTAAATTCTATTTTGGAAGTCAAGAAGTCAAAAAGGACGTTAAAAAGCACAAGCAATGGACTACTGAGGGAAACCCAAATGTAAATCAGTAGTGCAGCTTCCCTGAGACAGATTTAGTACTGGTAAAATCAAATTGAACACAAATCCTGTATAAAGAGAGGCTGGACTGAACTAGCAGGAATTATCAAAGGAGTGCAAAAGCACTTGGATACCACTAGTGTTGGAAAAATAAAATGTCACCAAAAGAAGACTGAATGTTATAGAAATATAGGAAAAGAAAACAAACAAATTAGAGAAGGCAAATGAGATGTTCCTCTTCATCTCAGACTAAAAAAAAAAAAAAAAAGGCAGCAAAGTGAAGTAAGAATAAGAATTTGTGCTGTTTTCTTCAGATTCTTCAAGAAGTTAAATTCTTCCCACTCAACATGTGGTTCTACTGTGGTGATCTTTGCTACAGTAACTCCTTAGGAACAGAAAACAGAAAGTTACCAGGATTACAGAAGGCATACAAATATAATTTCTAAAACAAACAGCTCGAGCTAATTAATAGTATCAATTCTCAATTGCCTGAGCCATACAGCTCAGGGGACAATGTCATACGTTGGCATTTTACTACACTAGATTCGCTCTTTGGAACTGTTATGTTTCTTTATATATACATAAATTCCTTTACTGATAAACTTATTAACTGACAAGGAATATTCCAGAATCCTTTGATTATGTTTTTCATAGTTCTGTTTTCTATACCAGCATGAGTGATATGCTTTCTTTGAGCTACATTGGTCCAACTCAGAGTTTGGGCCATTTTGTCCAAAACTTGCAGTATCAAATAGGCTGATACCATGTTAAGTTTAATGATTTATAATTTTCTCTTTCCAGAAATAACTAGAGCAGCCTTGTCAAGCTACTCAATATTGTCTGAAGTATCTCTTCCTTCCCTCCATGTCATCCTGCTATTTTCTCCCATTTTCAGTTTTCTCTCATGTTACCACACATTGGTTGTTTGATTTTTCTGCCTCTATGTGTCAGTAGCATACACAGTTTACACAGTGTGATAAAAACAATTATTCTTGCAATCAAAAGGAACCACCACTTGCTATGAGTCAAATGAAAAGGTACCGCAGATATCCTAGGGGAAGGGCATGAAGGGGGGTAGGGGAAATTGAATTCCTGACTCTTTTCCCTTCGTTCTGCATGTTAGAGTGCAAACAGGGCCTGGCTGGCAGAACATGCTGAAGAACAGAGCTGAATTCAGCCACTACATTTCCCCATCCAAAATCAATGAGGATAATTAGCAGATGAAAGATTTGCTGGAAACGGGTAATTTTCCATGTCAGTAGGTAGATGAGGAATCAATGAGGTAGTCTCGTTCCTCCCATTTCAACAAATTTGTTTCCATTAGAGGCTGTAACTCAGCTTGTGTAATGCAAAAAAAATGTTTGTTTGTGTGAGATGTTTGTGTATATCTCCTAGGTAAAAACAGAGTATAAAACATCTGGAACCAATATGACAGATGCCTGGGTATCAATATGCATATTTATGTTTATACTACATATCAGATCTGAACAAAGAGGCACTGCTCCCAGGCACATCCAACTGTCTTGAAACTAGATACAGTATAGAGTGTACAAATCAGAGTATGTCCTACTTTATTCATCAAGATCTCTGTCCAAGATGTATAAAAGCCTCACTCTGAATTCATAGTAAGGTATCTAAGAGAAGAATCCCTCATCCAAAAAGCTGGACATTCATTAATCCTTTTCCTTGGAAAGCTGAAACCTGGACCCACAGGAATCATCATCAACATCATCATGAGTCTGGACAGGGTAAGGAAAGGCATGACAGATCTAAAAAAAGACTTTAAATTGTATCAGGAATTGCCAAAGGATGGAGGGACACATAGTTTAGCTGGCTGTTGAGGAACCTTGTCAACAGCAGGTTGCAGAGACTTTAACTAAACGAATGTATGTGTCCAGCTGGTGGTCTGCATGAGTGAAAGGGAGAATTAAGAGTAAAGGTTCTGAATACTCAAGGAGTGATGGTTCAGAGCCTATGGCAGGCATGGAGAAACAAAAGAGTATGGCTTTTACTGGGTGAACAGGGACATTCTAGTCCTCTTCCCTGCTCAGCGTGGCTAGCTCATGGTCTACAGAATTTCTACCACTTGAGACTGGCTCATCCCTTCCTCTCTTCCTTCCCTTTCTTTTCCCCATCTTCTCCCTTTCTTCACATACACATTTACATAGACCTTTTAATGTACATGAATCCAACCACTCTTTGTTTCCAACCATGTAAATTTGAGTAGGTTTTACTCCTTTTTGTTTGGACAACTGCATTGAAAGATGAACTATATTAGGCAGCAGTAAGAGAAAAGTCCCTCTCTTTTTGTATCACTACTCTAAATCCAGAGGTTTGTTTTCATTGTCATTACAATTGCAGCATTGGAATATGTTTTGTTTTCAAAGTTAGCTTTTGCATTTTTTTTCTGATGTTTAATTCCTTTCTTTTCCCAAGGAAATATGCAAACACTTTAACAAATGTATGTGTTTATTAAAATATTACATGTTTAGTAAAATCAGAGTTTTAAAATATCAATTTTCCAGTTCACCTGCAAGTTCTTAAAACAGGTCATGGGAAACAAAAAATATTATTATTTATTTATTTTTGTATTGTCTTATTGCTTCTGCCAAGAGAACAGGGAGCTTAATTGCAATTGTCATCATTATGAGCAGCAAATTAGACATGCATATGTAATGCATTTAAATTTACATAAATTGATTATTAAAAGAAATAGAAAGTCTGAGTGAGCATATCTCCTTTTTTCAAAGTAAGCCATGCCCTTCTGTTCTTCAGCAAGGACTTTGTAAATAATTATGAACCACTGTTTAGAACAAGTCTGGGTACACAATTCAATCTCTCTCTCTTTGCTGTGACTTACAGGCAAAGAATAATTCCTTGTCAATACAATGCTTCTCTTAATTAACTGAGTGGGCAGCTGGCTATGGTCCTCTCTTTCTAGGCTGACTGTGACCTTTGTCATGTTGTCAAAACACATAGGAAAAACTTTTTTTTTTTTTTTTTTTTTTTTTTTTTTACGTTCCCACAATGCTTGTTTGATGAAAACTATACATGAGTTAGGTTATTTTCTTCATGCACTGGACCTAACACTTTTAGATTTGAACCATAATCTGTTGAAGTTTGAACTATGTCATCAATTTCACATGGCATGCAAAATGACCTGTGGATATCAGGACTCCTACTACTCATATACCAAAGAGGCCATTCCCTCTGATCATTTTCAAGAAGATGAACATTTCACAAGCTTCTTTCCAGAATTACATTTGGTTTATCTGTGTTCTCATCAAAGTTTGGATACACTTGCTCACAAGAAGCCACTAAAGTAAGAAAGTTTCAGCCTCTTTAATTTTCTCCATCTTTAAGACAATATTTCTTGACTCCCAGAACAGGTGAGAAGGGAGAGGTGAGTTTCCTGAGGAGGGGTACAATTATGATTATAGCTGGGTGAAGCCTTCAAGTCAGATCATTTCAATCAGAGGGTTATGGTAGCTAGTACACACCATGACGATTCCAAGATAAAAATAATTTTACTAATTTGCAAGATCATTGGCACTAAAAATAAGGAGAACAACAGACATATCATTTAAATTTCTCTTCAGCCCTTCAAAATAGGAATTATGGTATGTGATAGATGCCCTCCATGACTTCTGCATAAAGGTAACTATCTGTGTGAAAAAGTGAGAGGTTCTCATGCCATTTTTTTGACACAGAAAAACCCTCATTCACCTCTCTACTGCAATAAAGCAGGATTTAAAATTGTCCAAGAGAGAAGACAAAAAGTTTGGGACTCTGCAAAATAATTTATTTATTTTTTTCTTCGAGTGATGACAGTCACACAAGGGCTGATGTTGCTTTATACAATTTTATCATTAGATAGAAGAGGAAATGATCAAGGGCAAAGAGAGTGCACTTATTTAGTGAAATTAGACAAGACCAAGTAATCAAATAAAGATTTCAGAGTCTGGCAAGACAGGTGATCAGAAAATCCAGGGTTCTCAATTTAATGGCAGCATGCATTTAAAACAGTTATTTATGTATTTGTTGTGGTATTGGAATAAGCTTATCAGTACATCAATAAACTCAACAAAAATATGCTTACAACCTCCCCCTCCCCAGACTTGATTTGGGATTGTATTTTTAACTTGTGATAACCTTCTTTTAAAAAAGATTCTGCTGAATGAAATATATTACAAACAGGAAGGAATTGTAAACAGAGTGAAAAAGAGGGATGCGTTATGATAGTGTGTGGACAAGAGCAGAAAATTTATTAGTTTATCAGCAGCAAAACTGCCCACAAATATTGGATACAAATGTCTTTTCAGGGCAGCATGCCCTCTAACTGTAAACTGAAGAGTTTCTGTAAGGTCCCTAACAGTGGGCAAGAGTGGAAATAGATTCTGGGCTCAAACCTTCATGAGATGCACTGGGGCAGCTACAAAGTCCTTAGGCCCATAGTAACTATTTTATATTACAGAGGTGTTAAAGATTATGAAAACAAATTTACTGACTTTTAATCAAAGTGTAATCAGATGTGGGTCTTCTATAGAGATTTTTTAAATCTCTCTCTCTCTTTCTTTCTTTTAAACGTAATTTAGAACGCAATAATTGACTTCTCAATTCTAAATTAAATACTTATTCAAGACACTCATTTAAAGTCAGTCATGCAGCTTTTTATTCTTTCCCTGGTGTGTTCTACCCTTTGGCTGAGGATATGAGCTGAGTTTTGTGCTTAAAAGTTGGGAAATTTAGGCTGAGTGGGAGAAAGAATCTGCAGTTCTGATGAAAGTCATCCATCCCAAAGTGGCTCTGACAAGATGCTCTCAGTGTGAGGAGCTAAAATAACCTAAACGGAGCCTTTGACATTAACTGCAACATCGACTAATAGTTGGAAAAATTGCTTGTTGTAAAACTTTAAATTTAATTGTGAAATCCAGCAAGTTAGCTCGATCTGTGTGATTCTGCTTAAGGTAGACTACAGAATATGGGTTATTTAGATACTCAGTCGTGACAACTCAGCATTGCACTGTCAAGGCTTGAGGAACAGAAAGTGAAAACAGCCACAAAGAAAAAACATAACCAAGCAAACTGTGCTTTGTTTTGCACTCCAAAATGCAATGCAGAAATAAAAAGCTTGAATGGGAGAAAAATAATTAATTAGCATTATCAAGTCATTTGTCTTCTAGCAGCTCAGGTGTTTAGTGCACTGCCTTATTGGCAATGAAATTATAGAGCTGTAGATCCAGAGCAGAAAGGAAATCTTGTTCTAATCATTGCATGAACTCTGCTAAGGTTTACCTGTCTGTTTATAGCATTTATCACCCTTTACAAATACAGAAATACCTGCCCCCATTTTTCTACTATCAGTTCACATTGTCAAAACTTTCCTTCAAACTGTAGTGCTTGGCACTTTTTTGCAAATATACCCATTTAGCTGCTTTCTGTTTACCTCCCTTTATTCATTCCCTCTCCACATATATGTCAAGAACTCAAAAATCCATCACTGGAGCTGTCACTCATTTTTCTGCTGAATCAGAACTCCTCATACTTATAGTGATAGTATTTTTGTGGCTCGCTTTTACAAGGAATATGCTTACTCTTACAACACAGAAGACCGTCCAGAATCCTCTTCAAGCCCCTGGGCTCTATACTGGTAAGTGTAGCACGAAGGAGAAAAGAAAAAGATATAAAAGATAGCTCTGTCCCCAAAAATATGTTTTAATAGACAGACATAGATGGTGACCAAGACAACTGAGACAGCATGACTCAGGGCTCACCCCACACAGGGCTGATCTGCAGCAGAGGTGAAAACAGACCTGTGATTTGCAAAGGGACATTTCACTGTCCCATTAGGGCTTTACCTCCACATCAACTAGCCCAGGGCAGTGCTATCTCAGTCCTCCTACTGCTGGTGGCCTAAGCCCAAATCCTAACATCCCAGTGCCCATTCTGCAAAGGGTTAGCGCTAATTGCTATTTCATTTGTGTAAGAGTCTGAGTGGTGCCTATTCTGTTCTGCTACTTCTTGCCACCAGTGCCATCAGAGGTCCCTTGGCATCAAGGCACAGCTGCTGCTGCTGTGCTGTGTCTGTGTTGTGGGTAAATAAAGACTGTTGTCTCTGGGGATGACAATCCAGTGCTTTTCTGTATCTCTAAATCACTTAATAAAAATAAAAATAAACAGGAAAAAGTAAGAGATAGCAAATAAAGAAAAGAAAAGAAAAGAAAAGAAAAGAAAAGAAAAGAAAAGAAAAGAAAAGAAAAGAAAAAAAGGAAAGGAAAGGAAAGGAAAGGAAA
>CM021732.1:155877137-155983020 GCA_011075105.1 Heteronetta atricapilla
CCTGTTCCCGCAGGTCCTGTCGCTGGTGTTAATGGAGAAAAGGTCTCGTGCCTCTCGACACCCTCTTACGAGGAAGTTGTAGACTGCGATGAGGTCTCCCCTCAGCCTCCTCTTCTCCAGGCTGAACAGGCCCAGTGCCCTCAGCCGTTCCTCGTACGTCTTCCCCTCCAGGCCTTTCACCATCTTCGTAGCCGAGCTTCGTAGTCAGCTCCAGCTTCTCCAAAATCGAACTGCTTCTGGCCAGAGCCAAGTAATGAGTTATGCTGGTTGGGGCTCTGGAAGGGCAGAGTTAAGGGAGGGGGGGGGGGGCGGGGGGGGGGGGCGGGTAGAACAAAACTGTTGGGAAACAGAAGCTGGGAGAGAGGAGTGAGAAGCAGCCCAGCAGTCCCCAAGGGGAGTGCAGCCAGGAAGGCAGGAGGTGCTCCAGGCACGCAGCAGCAGTTCCCCTGCGGCCTGTGGAGAGGCCCCTGGTGGAAAAGGCTGTCCCCCTGCACCCATGGGTCCCACATGGAGCAGGTCTCCACGCTGCAGCCCGTGGAGGAGCCCCTGGTGGAGCAGGTGGATGTGGCCTGGAGGAGGCTGCGGCCCATGGAGAGCCCCCGCAGGAGCAGGCCCCCGGCCGGAGATGCAGCCCGGGTGGATGGGGGGAAGGTGTTTTTAGTTTGCTTTTAGTTTCTCACTGCTCTAGTCTGTTGGTAGGTGGCAAGGATCTCCCTGTCCTTATCTCAACCCACAAGTTTTTTTTTTGTTGTTTGTTTTTTTTAATCACATTTTCTTCCCCTATCCTTCTGAGGAAGAGGAATAAGAGAGCAGAGTGTTGGTGCTTAGCTGCCCATTGCCCATTAAAGCACCACAGCCAGGCTTATAAAGCCCCTGCATGATACTCTGTGAATTTGAATTATGTAGCTATATATGGAGTAGGCCTCCCATTGAAACAGCAGCACATTGAAATTGTAGTTTTAATTGGTAGATTTTTCAGCATGGTTTTCATATATTGGCTGTACCTCAGCATTAAGTGACAAGAAAAATTAAAAATAGAAAAAGAGATGAAGGTCAACTGGCACGTGGCACAGAGTGATGTGTCCTAATCAAGTCTGATTCTCAGGCACTGCAGTTGTTATTGTTACTCTCACTATTTTAATTTTTTTCTTACAGTAGTTAAAGGTTCTACTGGAGATTAGGGCCACATTTTTTTCTGGGAATGATAAAAAATACTTAACAAATAAACCAGGATCCCAAGAGCTTACAAACTAAGGAGTTTAAGAAAGAAGCAGAAGCACAGAAGGTGAAGTGATATGTCCCAAGCCATTGCATGACTCCAAGATAAGAACTGTGCAGCTAATGGGATTTCTGGTTTGGTAGACAAAATTGGGAAAAAAATAATCTAACACACATGCACGTGCACACACACACCACAACTAAATGAAATAATTTGGGGTCCAATGATTCATACTCACATATTTTGTGTTGAAACAAAACAACACAATGAAAGATAACAAGGATGCTTATGGAGAAACAGCGCATGCCATTGTACTGGGCAGGTCATTTATGTTTTTAAAAAGCAATTCTGCGTTCATTTCAAAGCAGAATCATCCTTTCATAATGAAATATTTTTACTTTTCTGAAAAAGTCCATTGATTTATTTTTTCAATTCTGTCCAATGGGACCTCCATAATTGCCACCTGCTTCAAACAATATGTTATGTACTCCTCCAAATATTTTTTTCAGCACCTGATGGTATCTTTGGAGCTTTGAATGCATTTGATGAAAAATGCTATAGAAAACTTTCTAATTCTTGAGATATTTATTGCATACCGAAGAAGTCCCAAACAAAACCTTGCATTTGTAAAAATTTACACAGCAAAAATAATAAAGACAGAAAACTGATAGTGCTTCAGGAAAACAAAATCAGGCTGCGTGTTTGAGTTTTATAACGATCATAAATGTACAGAGAGGTAGGAGAGGGTTCAGCTGGCTCAGACTTGCAGTCTCTAAATGCATTAAAAACATTGCAAGGCACTGTTCTTCACTTGAACACTGAGTTATTAAATTAACTGATTTGTTGTCCCCACATCAACAGATGCTCCTGGGTTATATTAAATATCGAATAGTTTCTCATAGCATGGGCAGAGTAAGGAAGACAGCAGAAGAAGCAGTAGAGATAAGGAGGGTCTACCAGGGTAGGTTTTTTTTCCTGTCTTTTGAGAATCTGATGGTGTATGTTTACTCTCTCCCTCCATCTTTTGTGTGCTGTAGATCTGATGACTCTTTTCTAGAATCATAAAATCCCTAGTTTGGAAAAAACCTCTAAGATCATCAAGTCCTATCACTGATCGTCAAGTCCAGCTGCTAGCCCAAGACAATGTAAAAAGCCCTAATATATGAATAATTAAAAAAAAAAATAAAGAAATCTTTCACATTCCTAGTGCATAATTTACAGAGCTTGCCCAATGGAGGGTCAGACCTCAAACAAGTGTTATAGATACAAATGTGACTATTCTCAATGAGAAAATCTGAGGTTTATTTGAGGTTTATTTTTTTCTTTTTTTTTTCTTTTTTTTTTTTCTTTTTTCATGTTTGTTGTTGTTCTTTTTATTACTGCTTTTCTTGAAGAAAAAAAAAGACATGAACTTGGAAAAAGCTGGAGCATTCAAGAAAACTAAGAAGCAAGAAGCTGTTTCATTTTATTCAGCAAGACAGAAGGCAGGGGCAGCTCCTCTCTCTGGGTCCAGAAGTCATTTTCAGCGTGAGACACTGAAAGAGGTAGCAGTCTTCTGTTTAAAATACCATGTATGTGGGAGCTCCCCACATACACAAACACCTCTTGAATTTCTAGGATCTATTCCCTGAAAAACGGGTGGTTAAATCTCATAGAGGTGAGTGGTAAAAATTGGTAAGAGTCAGTCATCCAGCAGTGACTACCTGTTGAAATTTTAGGGGACTTCACCTCTTCCTTTGGTAACTCATCCAATATGTAGATAGGGTGCCAATTCAGTCTGATGAAGGTGAACCAGATCTGAGGATGTTACAGCTTCCTCCACAGTTGCACTGGGAACCAGTAATAATTTTCGGGTAGTAATTTCTCCTCTATGAGAGAAGACTTTGGGTGTTGCATTAAACTGTCTATTTGCCACCAGCCCCTAAGGAGCTGGGTGCTAATTAGGGTAAGAGCAAGACATGGCTAGGGAAATTTATGCTCTTTCTGTGCATGTTTCTTACCTTCCCTTCTGTGCTCTGAGCAAACTACAAGAAACATTTGGGGAAAAGCTCTAAGCCCTTAGAGCATCTAATGAAAAAATAAGGACAGGTGGAAAAATCTAAAAGCCTAAGAGGAAGCTCCCCCATTTAAAAATGAGACCTCATTTGCTGTGCTTATTCTTTTGGTCTTCCAGAGGATATGGCTTATGCTTTGTTTAGATTTATACATCTGAATGTACCATGAGAGAGATCTTGCAGTGGTGTTTTTGAGCTGTAGTTGCTCATGAGTTGTAACCCCTTGGTTCATCCCTATGCTTTATTCCATCTGTTGGCAGTAGAGTTGTATCAGTAATCAATATTTCAGCTCACTAGCAAACTTTTTTTTCATTGTTTTAAGGCCAACCTGCAACATTTTTTCCCCCAACAACATAACCCTCATTCCTTCAAAAAGAGTCTTTTCAACCAAGTTAAATCTTTCATTTTCAAAGGCATGTTTTTCTTTCTCTCTGTTTCTTACTATTACTACATTTAGATGAACTTTGGGAAAACATCAACTCACTGGAGAATAAAAAATTGATTTACTTTTTGTTCTGACAATAATGAAGTAAAATGTTTCAACTTCTCCAACTTCCTTATTTCTATGTATATATTCATATATATATATATATATATATATACTATATATATATACTATATATAGTATACTATAAATATATATATATATATATATATATATATATAGTAATTCCAGTAAAATAATTGATCAGGATTTAACTGAACAGGTTTCTTGCAGGGATGGGCAACACAGGAAAAGATATCCTTGAAACAAGGTCCAACTCCTTAGAAGTATTTTGTAACTAATTTATATTTATAAATCTGATTGTTATTAACTCCCATTAATTTTAATGGCCTACATGTTCAGATAGGAATTGTCAGCTTTAAAGTGTTTGAAAAGTTGTGCTTTTGAACTGTGGCCCATGGGTCAGAAACAGTATTGTCTTATTTGGGGGAAGAATTATCTGCCCCCAGCAGAACAAGGTCATCCAGGTATCCAGGATCCTTTTATTTATTTATTTATTTATTTATTTATTTATTTATTTTTATTTCTGTCCAAATAATGATTTGTAACAGGAATCTTTTTCAGAAGCGCAGCTAGGAGAAATGCATGCAGGCAGCAAAACATGTTTTATTCATGGTAGTCTCCAACAGATAAGTTCCATTAGCTTGTATTTTAGCTGCCTTTTAAAGCCATTCCTACAGGCAGTGGAGTGAATTGCATTTTCCCCTACTCAACCCATCAGTTTCCTCAAATGTGAAAGGGGAGAGCGAGTGCATGGGATTTATCAGCAGGACTTTTTGGTTCAGGTATTTCTCCTAATGAGGCTTGTCTGCATAGGAAGGAGATGAAGTACCACCTGTGATAGGAGAACCTGATGCGACTGCAGTGCCAAATCCTGGTGTCTGTTTCATTTAAGCTTGTTTAATATCTGTGTTGTACTTTGAGGATGCTCTTGCTGTTTGATAATTTCTTCTCTCCTTGTTAGCAAATCACGAGTCACCTCACCCTGTGCTGCTACATTATCCTTGTCATTCAGAGCTCTCCAAAGGCTAAAGAATGCCTCTTGCTATTTGAAACTGATTGAGTCTTCAATTAGCACAGGAGCAACAGTATTTCATCTCCAGGATGCCACCTAATTTGTGAACTCAGAAAGCAGATTGTGCTGGGTACTGCAGTAAAAGGTGCTGGAAGGACTGACTGTAAAGCAACCACAAGTTTCATTTGCCAGGGCTGCTAGAGCTTGCCCAGCTTCCCAGATCTGATGCTGTCTGAGTCCTATGCATGCTAAGGCTGTGTGAGGTCAGGTCTACTACAAGAAGTCCAAAACCTGAAATTGCTTTCTGCAATGACATGATTTCTTCTCTGAGAGAAAGACCAGAGACCTGAACATATGTATTGCACCAGACAGGAGAGTATCCTGTCTTGCAGAGGGCAGCTTACAGCAGAGATTTTTATTTTATTTATTTATTTATTTTCCAGGTGCAACTGTGGTTTTGCTTTTTTTCATCGAAAAGAAACATCAAAACATTTTGCATCCACAGATGATATTGCAAAGTCAGACCACTGTCCTCTGACCAGGTCTGCACCCACTCTTTGAAGTCAGTTCAAATACCACTGTTTGGAGAGGTCACAACAACCTCCCTGGTTTTTTTGAGTATTTTGCACTACTCCTGCAAATACCACACTTCTTTGTGTCCTCTGCAAGAACTGGATGCAGGTGCAACTTTTATATCAATACCATTTTTTGTTGGAAAATCTGACATTAGCAATTAGATGTAGGTACATCTGATTGATTAAATATTCACAATTCATTCTTTTCTCTCTCTCAGCCAAAGACATGGCAAAATAACGTTATTAATCCTAGGCTATTCAATTCTATCCTCACAATTTTTATTTTCTTTTGATCACAGCAGAATCTCTGTATACATAAAAGCTTCATAACTCAATATCAAGGCTGACCTTTGTGTATCCAAAGGACTCAACATTTCAGTCAAACATATTGATGGATAGTTTTTCTTTTGTCACATGCACATTTTTACTTAATATCTGGTTCTCAAATAGGTGATCTTTTCTCCCACAAATAAATATACCACAATAGAATCCCATCTGTAGTGCTCTGGAGAGAGCAAAAGTTTCTTTAGACATCAAACCCACAACATTATTTGCATAACATTATCTGAACTTGAAAGGTACTTCTCTGAGTCCTTGCTCTCAAGCATATCATATGCTTGAGAGCATATCGTATTCTTTTTCTTTTCTTCTTGTACATTTTCTTGTCCCGTCATCACACTTCATTAATGCCCAAATTTGTCCAAGAATTACTTCATGACAATAACACTAGAGAAAGTTATATGTCTATATATCACATTGATAGCAAAAGCAGATAAATTTCCCAGGTGTTGGTTTCCCAGTGAAGCCAGATTGCATTTTAAGGATTGGCTGTAATTAATGCAATTATCTATTGATATCATTAGAGCAGATATGGTACTGAGGAACTTCAATGCCTGAGAAATATGGGTTTGATTACCTTGAGATAGCTTTGTACATGTCATAAACTCTCTACACACGAAAGGTCAAGGGACTGCAGAGACATAGAAGAAGAAAAGAATGAAGCATTGACACTTTTAGTGACAGTAATTAATGGGATTCTTTTCCAATTCATGGCTCTTGACTTGTGAAGGTTGAACCTTGTTCCTATGGAAGCAAGATACATCAGAAGAAAACACAGCCTAAAGGTCAATGGCAGTGATGGTAAATTAAAACCAAAAGACCTGAGTGTTAGAGAGTAGGCTCCCTGTAAGACAAGCCAAGAAAATGCCAAAAACTTAGATGGATTTGATTGCTCTTTCTAGCAGGCTTCCTATTACTGAAGTTTGTTTCCAGGAGCCTAAGGTTTCTGGCTTCTCTCTGCTACTTCAAGATCCTTAGGTGTTTCTTTTCAAGCATTCAGAAGGAACCATTTCACTTTCCAGTTCACTCTACACACCAATACATTTCTGAACAGAGGTGCAGTGACAAGCCACTTTTCTATGCTGAGCAATTATTTGTCCTTTAAGTCAAAGCAGTTTGAGATGATGCTCAGTGGCAGCATCATCTGGCCCCATATTTTCTTCTGACTTGGCTTCTCCATTGAGAAAGGATGCTGAGTCCCTTTGACAGGGTTGAACCTGGTGTGACTGCACTGTCAGCTCCCAGTGAATTTGTATACACTTAAGCACATCAGTTGCTGAATTAGTTCAGGTAGGACTGTTTTGTTAGGCAAGCCCTCCTGCCCTTGAGAAGCAAATCACAATCTTGTGATTACACTGTGCTCTTATGCTGTGCTCTGACGTCCCATTGAACCAGAGGCAAAATTATCCTCCTGAAAAAGGGTGGAGGGGACATGACTCTGAGACAAACTGCTGACATCATATATCCTAGCAATATAATAAAACATTAACCTTACAACACCTCTTCACTGGTGACCAGAAATATGTCCAATACTTAGGTAGAGGGAAGCTACAGAGGATAATGTTTGTTAGGTTTTTCACTGCATGGAAGAACCCAAATGGCTGTAGATAAGTATTCAATGCTTCATTTTTTTATATACCTTTATGGCTATTCCGTTGACTGTCAGCTTCTGTCTTGGTACTCCTGGAAGGGCAAAGAGAGATGTCAGATGGACTTTTTTCAAGCTTTTGCATGGTTATACAAGGAAATTCTGCAGTACATGAGGCATAAAAATTCTCATGGAAATACAGATCATGGGCTTGCTAAAGTTACAACTGGCAGAGGAGTGGAAGTGATGAGGGACTGGCAAGAGGATGGTGACTCTGGACATACAGGGAAACATGGCAATCATAGAGACAGTTACTTTGTGTTTGTATCCTACATCAGCAAAAGTTGTGCGATATGCAAAATTAACAGTTGAGTTTCCAGTATGCATGCAAGGGTATTAGCTTGCCATCTGTATTCAACATCTGTAAATTCATGAACAGCTGGTGATTCATTTTTTAATTTATTTTTTATTTTTTAACTCAGTGTTTCCAAAAATAAGTGGAAAAACTAATGTTCTTTTTCTGTAATTGGGGCTTCATTCAGGACAACCTGTAAGTACAAATGCCAGGTTATATAATTAAAAAGTTTATTTTCACACCCACAAAAGTCCATGGCAGATCAATTGAGGGTGCATGGCCCTAAACAATACCCTACCCTGGCTGCTCCCATGCCTAACCCAGGAGCCATCCGCTCATCAAAAGATCATCCCCCCCCACACAGAGGAGCACAGAGGAGCAAGGTCAGTGGGGGAGCCCCAGTGACCCAGTCAGAAATAAATTCATGTCCAGGGATCACCCCAGACCTGTCCTGGGAGACCCTCAGCCCCATAGGCTGGCTGGGGCATCCACCCAGTGGGTCAATGGGAGAGGATCAGCTCATAGACTAAGGGGTCACTGCATTGGGGGTATGGGACCCATTATGGGATGCAGATAAAAGAGCTTTTGGGGTTTCCACAATGCTTAAGTTTAGGATGTTTAGGAGAGGAACAGTGACAGGGAAAGAAGTCTGGGTGATTCAGGGAGGAACAAGCATAGGAAACTAGAGGGATAAGGGGATTAAAATCTCTGTCTAAGTTGCTGCTCAATTCATATTGTGGGTGTGTGTTTTGATGGGTGCATAGGACTCTACCAGCAAGGCTGTGAACTTTGGGGTCATCTGTCCATATGCCCTTCATCCTAATCTGCCACGAGGTGGGAGAAGGATAAGGATGTTGGTGCTGCCTGTCTGTGTGAGTGAGGAGGTGTCTAACCATCTGGATCTGTGTGGCCAGCCATGTATATACAGATTTATGAGTTGTATATTTCTCTGTGCATGTGCCTGCTGGGAACACATGCTTAGATTCAGCAGGCTCCTGAAATGTAATTGGGTGGCCTCCTGAATTTTCTCCATAAAAAATATAGTGACCTGTCTCACATTATTCAGTGCATTTTTGCTTTAATATCTTCAAACTATTGTTATTTGTCTTAAAAAAAAATTGACCCAATATTTCAGATATATTTTAATAGTGCTCAACAAAACATAAAGCCTTTTTTTGCAAGTTCTGCTTCTTCTCACGTATGACCATAACGCACTTGTCATTTTTGCCAGAGCATGACATTTTTTATTTGCATTTGGCCATAGATCTGCTACAATCCCCAGATACTTTTCAGCAAAACTGCTACCTTTCTAGGTGTCCCTCAGCTTGTATTTTGATAACTAGTTTTACCAAATTGAGGATATAAGCTGATCTAGAATAATATTTTTTTTTTTTTCAGACCAATTTTCATATTTGTCAAGACCATTTTGACTAACGAGTCCTTCCCATAATTAATAACCCTACTCTTGATTCCACTATGCAGGACATTAATGGCAACACTGAGCTCTACCCAGCACAGATCTCTCAAGAACCTTATTTGATACAACAATCTATTTGTCAATGTGACTTTGCCATGTTCTCTGGACTCAGGGTTTAGTCAGATTTACCTTCCCTTGGAGTAATTTTGTTTAGTTCGTTTCTGTAGCTTACTGATGGGAATGTCATGTCACAGTTAAAAGCTCCACTGAAGACAACTACTGAAGGCTTTTCCCCTTTCACAGTGCTCCACAATGTTTCTTATCCTGCCATACAAGGAAACTACATTGGTTTGTTCTTGACAAATCCATTTCATTGTCATCCTGTGTACTTAGACACTGTCTGTTCAATGCTATTCTCTTGGATTTTTGTTTTATGATGTTTTCTTTTCCAGCTTCCTTTCCTTCCACAAGATCTTGAAAATCTAAGATAACATCAGTAAATGAATGTAGGAAGAAATTTAACATGTCCAGCTGATTTGGAAAAAGAAATAATAAAAGATCTTTTGGCATTATAATATAAGAGTATGCTTTTTCACGTTGGTATTTATTGGACTAGTTACTGCTCCCAGTTGACTTTTTTTTTGGGGGGGAGGGGGGGGGGAAGAAGATTGATAACACATAAAAGGAAACACTGTCTTTCCTGAGAATATCTGCTGACAGTTTCTCCATGATACAGAGTGATTTGAGCACAATGAGCACTTTCCTTGTTCTTGTTCTTACTAATGGTGCACTCAGAAGATTCTTTTTTCCTCATGCCGTATCTTGTTAAATGATCTCATTTTATCTCCAAGCTTTTCATATTTTACTCATTTTATTCACAAATTACATGGCGTCAGATTGCCAGATTGGTCTCACAATGGTCTCTCTCTAATAGTTGTGTTTTATGAATCTTCTCACAAAGGTAGATCATGACTTTCCTGTTCTCTCTGCAGTGTGTAGTAACGTAGCCTTAAGCTCTTGGCTGGGCCTCCCTTCATGGCATCAAATTACTTATAATTATTAGGTTATTCTTCCAGGAATGGAACAGTAGAATTAGCTGTGGAAATCTTTTACTGGCACTCACTAGTCCTATACTGGAAATTGAAAATCAGGATACACAGAGCAATAAAATGTTTTGGATTATGATGCTTTGCCTGAAAAACAATTACAGCTCCTTAGAAAGAACAACACATTTCAAAAGTATTAAATTTGCTCAGCAATGCTCTCATCCTCATGGACTACATAAAAGATATGAGTCCATCACAAAGCAGGAAGACACAAATATTATTTTTGTCTTACTGTATTTACACTAGAATTAATTAAATTCACTGAGTGGCTGTATGGAATGGAAGATCTCTTTAGGGCTGAGCTGATAGGAAGATGGGATGTGATTTGTCTAATCATCTCCCAGAAGAATTCATTTCACTGAGCAATGAATTCATTATCAAGCATCAGAGGCAGAATATAGAAACTTTTATTATGAGAGACTTGATGCTCAAAACTCCAATCTTGAATCACCATACAACCCTCCAAGTAGTATCTGTCTCTACCTGTGTCTTCAGCTAAAGAAAAGGAAAACTACTACCTGAGGGTCTGTATTTCATGAAAGTCTTCTCAAGATAGTACAATACCTGGGACACCGTTTTTTTTTATTATTATTATTCATAATGTGTACAGCAAATAGCAATGTAAAATCCTAGGCCACTGCCAGAGATTTGAAGTGTTATAATAATAAAATAAAAATAGTGAAGCCTAACCTGTCAGGCAATCTGTAAGCTAGGTTTAATAAGATGCAACTACCAATGAAGTTTAAACATGTATGCAACATAAAACTAGATAGATCAGATCAGACCAAATGTTCTTCTAATGTGGATGCCTAGAGGATGGCAAGAATGCAGTGACATTTCCTCAAAAATCTCTCCTAAACTTCAGCAATTTGCAACTCATGAACAGCTGGAGGTCACATCTTTGTGTTTAGTAGACATTGCTGTATTATCATTATTATAATAATTTGCCATATTATTATTGTACTGTATTATTTTAATATTATTAGTAATAAATATTCATTCATTCTGACCCAGCAAAAAAGGTTCTGTAAAACTATACAAATGGCTTTGTATTATGAAAAATATCTATATAATCATTTTCACCTTTCCTTTCTTAGCAGGACTAGAATTAAGTCCATCATGAAATAGAGAATGGTGTTCAGAAAGAGTTGTAGGCTTCCGACTGATCTTTTTAGCATTTTTCTGTGTCACTCAGCACAAAAATACCCAATTCAAATTTGTGATGCTATTGCGCTAATAAATTCTGGACCACATCCCTTTCACTTCATCAGGGACTCTTGCAAAAACCAATCACAAGAGTAGAATGGAAAGACATCCTATTTTTTTTTTTCCTCCTCCCTGTAATCACTTGACAAAAGAGAACATTTCAGATTGATTCAAAATTGTTCTTAGAAACTGTATTTTGTCCAAGGAAAACCTGATGCATTTTCACATAAAATTGATTCTCTCCTTAAGAAAAATGAAAATTCAATTGCTGTTCATGCAAAAAGTGTTGACTATTTTCAGTTCTGACACAAATGCCTCAGCATACCTGGGAAGGGAAAAGATTTAACTTTCTTTCTTGTTGTTGCGTAGGGTCTGGAGAACTCACACCTTCATGTCATTCCCCAGAATACACTCCAAGATTGGAAGGGATGAAATATCCCCGAACACAAAATGTATCTATACAAGTACAGTGTGAACAATATGTGCAATGAGCACAGCAAAAGATTTTTTTATTTTTTTATTTTATTTTTTTTTTTTTTAAGAGAACTACCTACTATCAGATAGGTTTGAGAGCCCAAGTTAATCTCTCCTGAAACCCACTAGCAATTGTAAATGTAGAAAATCCCACAGCTGATTTATCTCCAACACCATCACGCAATTCCAGCTCATCCTATCTTGTCTGCCTTTTCAGACTCATTTAATTTCTTATTCATCAGTTTATTGCAAAGAAAGACTGATTTTGAGTCTAATGTTTTGCTCAGGTTCTGATCTCTGGATATTTTCTGTTTTTAAAATGTTTTGAGGACACTTTGCCCTAAGCTGATCCCAAAGGAATGTGTTCCTGATGCAGTTTGAACACTATTGTTTCTTCTGTTTAATTTTTGTCTTCACCTCGGCTCAAGGCAAAAAGGATTTGCTGTCATTTTCCGCAGTGAGCAGAAAAGCAAAATTAAAAGGGGACTGGTTGCAGAAAAAATGAAGAGCAGAAAAGGAAGCAATTAAACAGGGCTTGGTGGCAAGCACTAAGTGCACATCAGCCAGGAGTCAAGGAAGCACTCATTTTCACAGAATCACGGAATGTTAGGGATTGGAGGGGACTTTGAAAGATCATCTAGTCCAATCTCCCTGCTGGAGCAGGAACACCTAGATCAGGTCACACAGGAATGCATCCAAGCAGGTTTTGAAAGTGTCCAGAGAAGGAGACTCCACAACCCCTCTGGGCAGCCTGTTCCAGTGCTCTGTCACCCTCACCATAAAAAAAAGTTTTGTCTCATATTTAAGCAGAACCTCCTATGTTCCAGCTTACACCCATTGCTCTTTGTCCTATCATTGAGTATCACTGTGAAGAAACCAGCTCCATCCTCCTGACACTCTCACTTTACATATTTATAGATGTTAATAAGGTCACCCCTCAGTCTTGTCTTCTGCAAGCTAAAGAGACCCAGCTCCCTCAGCCTTTCCTCATAAGGGAGATGCTCCACTCCCTTAATTATCTCTGTGGCTCTGCACTGGAGTCTTTCAAGCAGTTCCCTGTCCTTCTTGAACTGAGATGCAATATTCTAAATGCAGCTTCACTAGGGCAGAGTAGAGGGGGAGGAGAACCTCTCTCCACCTACTATCCACCCCCCTTCTGATACACCCCAGGATGCCATTGGCCTTCTTGCCCACAAGGGCATAGTGCTGGCTCATGGTCATCTGGCTCTCCACCAGGACCCCCAGGTTCCTCTCCCCATCACTGCTTTCCAGCAGGGCAGTCCTCAACCTATTCTGATGTATGGGGTTGTTGAACTCTACACTTGCCCTCATTATATTTCATTAAGTTTCTCTCTGCCCGATTCTCCAACCTGTCGAGGTCCCATTAGATGGCAGCACAGCCTTCTGGAGTGTCAGCCACTCCTCCCAGTTTAATGTCATCAGCAAACTTGCTGATGGCACACTCCATTCCCTCATCCAAGTCATCTATGTTTCTATTAAACAACACTGGTCCCAGGACTGACTCTTGAGGGACTCCACTAGATACAGGACTCCAACTCGACTCCATCCCATTGACCACAACCCTCTGGCTTCTTCCTTTCAGCCAGTTCACAGTCCACCTCACTACCCAATTGTCCAGACCACGCTTTCTCAGTTTAGCTGTGAGGATGCTGTGGGAGACGGTGTCAAATGCTTTACTGAAATCAAGATACACCACGTCCACTGCTTTTCCATCATCTATCCACCAGGTTATATCCTCATAAAAGGCAATCAGGTTGGTCAAGCATGACTTCCCCTTGGTGAAGCCATGTTGAATGCCCCTAATGACCCTTTTATCCTTGATATGCCTAGAGCCAATGCCAAGGATAAGTCATTCCATCACTTTACCAGGGATGGAGGTAAGGCTGACTGGTCTATAGTTACCCAGGTCTTCTTTCTTGCCCTTTTTGAAGACCAGAGTGACATTTGCTTTCCTTCAGTCCTCAGGCACATCTCCCAATGCCCATGGCTTCCCAAAGATGATGGAGTGGCCTAGCAATGACTTCCACCAGCTCCCTCAGCACCCACGGATGCATCCCATAAGGACCCGACCCATGGACTTGTGGATGTCCAGCTTGCTTAATCGGACATTAACTCAACCCTCATCAATGAAGGCAAACTCCTCTTTTATTCTGACTTTGTCTGGGACCTTAGGGGTATGGGGCTCCTCAGGAGAGCCTCTGGCATTATAGACAGAGACAAAGAAGACATTCAGCAACTCCACCTTCTGTTTATCTTCTGTCACCAGGGCACCTACTCCATTCATTACATGGGACAGAATAGAAGGATCCGGTCCATAAATGCTGGCTCTGTGACTGGTGATACAGGCAGGGCTTTGGGTTCTTTGATAATGGCTGGTTTTATAAGACACCAGGCCTGACAGTAATACATGGGAAAGGTTTATCTCACAGGGGCAAAAGGGTTCTAGGACAGCAATTAGCAGGGCTCATTTGGAAAGCTTTAAATTAGATCCTAAGGGTGAGGAGGTTGTAGCTAGGCTTGCACCAGTGGTGCAGCGCCCTAGCAGTGTTGAAGACCGGGAAACCTCCCACCACCCTAGGGTGAAATCAGCATGCTCAGCTCGCTCCGTGAAGTGCCTGAACACCAATGCACATAGCATATTATGGAGGGGCACCTGGGGAAGCAAGGCAGATTGGGAGGGAGGTTTCCTGTGACGCTTAAGTGTGACTTGCTTCCAACCCTTCTCGTCTTTTTTGTCCCCTCTCTCTGCCCCACTGTGACAGGGCTCCACCACCCTCTGGAGGGCATCTTCCCAGCACCCTTCTCTCTGGCACACCAGGGAATTACTCCACCAGTCAATCTTCTGCTCACACACCCTGATGCTCCTCAGTCTCTCCACCTCCTCCCTGAGCTCAGCCACCATGGCAAGCAGACCTTCCCCTTAGAACAGGTGGTCTCTCCTGCTGCCCTCCCCAGGCACTTCCTGCAGCCAGAGGCCTGAACAGGCATGTCTCTGGTCAGGCCCTCTGTAATTTGGGCACTGTGACTGAGGACTAGTCCTTTCCAACCTCAGCCATCCCATGTTTCTGTTTGAGATGGAACTAGCAGATGGCCAAAATGTGGGTTTACTTCCACCATTTTACCAGCAGTTGCAGTAAAAAGCAAAAAACAAGTTTTGTGTCAAGCTTTTTCTGTATTGGGACATTTTTTCTGGGCAGATATAGCAAAGAAGGAGAACGAAGAGACCAATAAAGAAGAAATAGGTGCTCCCTAAGGGCAACTTAATTGTATTGATGGCTTCTAGAGGACTATATGGGTAAAACAACCCCAAAACACCCCATCTCCAGCATCTGGAGTACCTCCTCCTGGGGCCTGGGTCCTCTGCTGATTCTCCCTTGCCCTGGGCCTCCTCCTTGGCCTGTGGCTGCTCTGCCACTTAGGAAATCTGTTTCCCCCAAGGCACCACCATTCTGGTGCTGGGCTCCGCTCTGCCCTGCCATGGGGCTGCTGGAGCTGGCTGGAACCAACTGGAACTGTCTGGAACCATCTGGGTCCAGCATGGAACCTGGCCTCTGCCCACGGAGACCCCTGCAAGCCCTGCTTGCCAGTATCTGGGCACAGACACACCGTACAAGTTGTCAAAATGTACAGTTCACTGGTCTTGTAATGAGTACACAGTGCTCTCTGACTGACATTTTACTAGTAGAGCACTGAGCTAGGAAAGGCCAGAAATTTAGTTTCTGTCTCTACATATGAATTCTTTCTTGTATTCATTGGTATTGACAATATTAACTGTCAAGGCAAGCTGAAGTCAAAAGGCAAACTTTAGTTAGCAAAATGCATTAACCACTCAGTTGCCAAGCTATCTACTGAAGGCAAAATATTTTCTAGTCTAGATATGCTTTATGTCAATTTATATTACAAATTTTACTTTGTATTTTTAAAACTTGTTTCACTACATTGCTTCTGTGGGAATGAGCCATACTGACAGAGTTAAGCAAATACAACTTTTGTATGCAAGCAGACTCTATGAAACTCGTATTCCTACCTCTGAGCCAGCAATTCAAACTGCCACATCCTGCCAGGAGAAAATGAGAAAATGTCAAGAAAAAGGATGTGAATAAACACCTGATAACTATGACATAAAGAATATGGAAATATTAGCCAATGAATGTGGGATAACAGAGGTTTAACTTTGTCCCATAGGACACCATTGGCTGTAATATTAACTTTTGACTAGATTTCTGCTATCACAGGTTTGTCTGGGTGTGGAAAGGGGCATTTCATGACCAACAGAGTTGTTTGCAAGCAGCAATTTCAAAAAAAAAAAAAAAAAAAAAAAAAAAAAAAAAAAAAGTAAGCTTTACTGTGCTGGCAACATTGTGCACTTACCAGAGGAGGGTACATTTACTCCACTGGTTCAAAGTACAGGTTGTTTGCATAGCTGCATCCATCCTCATATCTCTTTGCCAGTCCATCTTACTAACTCTGTAGAGTGTTCTGTAGAGAATATGCTTAAATATTGACATTTTCTTAGTTATGGGCTTTTGAAGAAGGGAGAATTCACTCCTGGAGCTGCAATTCATGCTGACCTCATCTCCTCCCTCCTCAGGCAATTCATACACTCTCTACTACCTGTACTTCACGGGAGCACCCAGTTAATTATTCATGGAGAGCTGAGGCCTTTAAACTCCATTGATTTCTCATGTCTGGCTCTTGATTGCATCTGGTAAATTCATTCCTGTTTGATGGCATTAAGTATTTTGAATAATTAATATGGTAATTTATCCCAGGCTGAGGAGTAAATGTTACCTTCTGCTGGGAGGAGTGTCAGAAGGGGAATACTCTTTAGGGCACTTTTCCCAATTTCTTTAATGTCAACATGGTACTTAATGTAAGTGCCTGTCTGAAAGCTATTGCTTCTGTGAGACTCCAGTGCAAGCACAACTGGGAGAACGAGCACATGCACAGACATTCATTCTTACAGTATGCTTTTAATTGACTGAAAAACAATCAAAGTGTCTAAGCAACATCAAATATGGGAAAAAAAATGGAACCAAAACCAAAACCAAAAGCATTTCTTTGATCAATCATGGTATCCTCAAATCAATGAAAATTTTGATTGTCAGTTCTTCAGGAGTAGGACTGAATCGTAGGACCCAAACTCTTATAGAGGCAGTAGTTTACCATTCACTCTCAGAAACATAATCCATTCTGGGTTTAATAAAACCAATAGAGACTTCTGGAACTTTCTGTCCAACTCAGAGGAAAGTAATCCCTTTCCGAATGAACATCAGCATTGGGACATACTTTTCTCATTATTTACATTACAATGTACCTAAGGCTTAGAAGAATTAATTGTGTATATTTTTTCTTCCTTTCTATCCCATTGACCTATTTTCTAGATTGCTAGTTATATTCTTCAAGTACTTACATTGTAATCCACAGACCCTGAAGTCATCAGTAAACTGAACTGTTACCCAAACAAATCCAACACCTAAAATCAAAAGAACTCTGCTTTTGATTTGCCTCTCACTTCAAGACTCTTTTCTGCTCTCTGAGGATGTGCCAATAAGCACTGCAATAAGATTTGTAAAGTCAAAGAGGTATTGCTAAATCACTTTGCATTAGAAAAGGTATGTTAGTTCATCAAGATCCCTTTAAACAATGGACCAAAATAACGAGTGATGGTTATATGCAAGAAAATGTGCTAGATTTTTATTTATTTATTTATTTGTCTAAACTCTTTTTCTCTTTTTCACTTTTTTTTTTTTTTTTTTTTTTTCTGGTACTTGAGTCTATTTCTGATCTGTTTTCTTCAGGACTACATACAGTTTTTGAGAATAGAAATAAGAACTGAAGAGATTTATTCTTGCAAACTATTAAAATGGAGGTGGTTTAACTATCACTGTTTACTAGATATATTCCTCCCAGTAGGGTTTCAGCCATATTATTTCTCAGTTTAGGCAGCGATATTTCATGACCAGCTATAAAGCCTAGATGTTTGCCAGTATCTACTGAGTAGTTTCAGCCCCATAGCATGGCTTCAATACAACCAGTTCTAGAATATAAACTTCTGCTGAGTGGTCATCTTTTTGACCTGGAGCTAGCTATTGAGAGCTCCAAAAAGATGCAGTTGTGGATTCCAGGTAACAGTAGTAATGTGTGTTTCTTCTGTCCCTGGTGGATTGTTAAAACCTTGTTATCTTCCAGCTCATTCAAACTGCCATTCTTTCACTACCCTTTTATCATCTCCAGGTGAAGAGGGGTTCAATCACTTACAAAAACACACAGCAGGTTTGGACACAACTGAAAGCATCTGTGTTTCCAGATATCTTACAGCATTGCTTCTTTGCTACAGGATGCCCATTTCTTTCCTGGGATGCCTGTTTTTAACTTCAGAGATGGATTCCACTGTATAAACAGCTGAGCTGTGAGGACATGGTCATTTATTAGCTAAAATGTCCTGGGGCTCCTATTAGAAGATAAAAAATCTGAAAGACGTTTATTTGGCTGTTTGCCCACAATTCAAAGCATTTAATATCTAGTGCAATCTTAAATTATTCATTAGAACTCAATACGCCTAATGCCTCTGTTGAGAGTATCAATAAATGAGGTTAAATGGGATTCCTGCTGATTTCTTGTACTTTTGTTGGTTTAAACTCTGATAAATATATGTTTTACCAGACATGAAAATAGCATTAGGGAACAAATGCTTTTTAGTCAGTGAAATGAGTGAAAGGCATTTTCATCTCTCTGTAACAGCAAAGATAGTCTTTCCTCCTTAACCTCATGTGTCTCTTTGAATTACAGCTGGTGAATTTGGATGAGAACCCGGTCCTTAAGGACTAAGCTGTGAGGATCAACTCAATGGCTTCAAAATACAGCTTAAAAGCCAGCTGTCATGTCACCAGTCATATGACTCTGCTTGCATGCTTGCCTGTGTGCTGCTTAGCAGCTAAATAAAATAAATGTCTGAAAGTATAAGAAAAAAAAAAAAAAAAAAAACAAACATAAATTTCAAATAAAAATAAATAAATAAATAAACGTCTTCAATTCAACAACTTCTGTCCCCCTAGGTACTTAGGATACATTTAAATGTATCCTAACATTGACTATATGCCTTGCAAATAGTGCAGCCTGGACTTTGCAGCTGTCCATAAAGAGAATAAAAAGTCTGCAGATATTTAGGATGTGAAATGTTTCCTGTCTCTTAACCTTTGCTCCTCCTCAGTGTCCTTAGAGCTTTTTCCTGAGGATTCCCTCACAGAAAATCTGTTAGCTCAATGTCCTGTTTCTGATTTCCCACCTGCTAATAGTAAGAAAATCTGACCCCATGTGGAAACATAAGACTTGAGACCTGGGCTTCTGCTTAGATATTATTTTCATGCCTCCCAGCAGCAGCTGGATAAGAGCCCTGATGCTACCTAATGATGAATCATCTCAAACTGAAGTGCAGGCACTCCCTGATCAGGAAACAGTCAAGCAAGAAACTCCTGACACTATCTTTTAGGAACACTGGACTCCATAAACTACAAGTAATAGTAGATTAGCTTTTCTCATGGCAAGCATACAATTGCTGTGGTAACAGCTGAAGTCTTGTTCACCATATTATGTCTTATGAGATACCTAGATGCAAAATACAAAGCATTTAGTGTGTTCTTACATTACATATTTTGAGGTTGACTTAGTTAATGCCAGATATCGATAGGACAACACCCAGAACCAGATTAGGTTAAATTAATCTCATACCAAAGTGCACTTAATATAATTGCCCATAATATAATTGCCTACATGCTGTCTGAGATGCATTAGGATATAGGAAACATCAGCACAGGACTGAAACCCAAAACCACAGGAATTAAAATAGATCTGAACACTAAGCAGGAGTCAGAAAAAGGGTAAGACACCTAAAATTAGGTCTCTTATTAAGGCACTGAACACTGCCCTTTGAAGGGTATTGCAGTATTCCTCCTTTTTACTTTCCTTATTGGCAAGTCCAGTAGAGACACTATGAGCTACAGAAATATGACTGTAAGGAACATGTAATAGGTTGTTCTGGGAAAACAAAATTAAATTACATTGTAAAAGTAAGCTTTTACAGGAAAGATAACATAGTTCCACTATGTAGTTTCAACATGCTCTAGTCCATAACTGAATTATAAACACATAGGCATGTGAATTTGTGGCAGTTTATGAGATCTGTCTATATACAATTACAGGACTGTAATATACACAAGAAAGTTCTGTATCGTAGAAATATGGCATCTTCATAACACAGTTGTGAATAGTATATATATATAAATAATATCCAAGTTTCTTGTCTGTAACCCGTGAGTTGCATGAGAGAATTGTTAAGTTTTGATAATTCCAAATTAAAGATGAATACATTATGCTTCTGAGACATCTGAATTATAAAAACAGTGTAGTCAAATTTCTTATGGGGTTATTTGAAGTGGAAAAAGTCATTTTTGAGAAAATGACAAATCAAAACAAAGAGTTTGATGTTGTCATGTGTCACTGTGTGAATAAAACATGTAGTAAACATAATTTTTTTTTTTTCTCTTAATGTGACTATAATCTAAATAGAGAAGTCAAAAAGTGGGACATGCTCTGGCTACTCAATGTCTCACAATACTCTTGAAATCTCACAACAATTTTGAAATAACTGCAATATCTCATAGCAGTTTTAAAGTAAAACAGGGACAATAATTCCAATCTTTTGGGTTATAAATTAAATTTATGTCCAAAAATGAGTACCCTGAGAAGACAGGTATTGACTTACTGCTGTCTCAAAACTGAATAAAATGGAAATGCATTCTTAATTTTAGCACTAAATTTGTGAAAAGAAACTTTTTTCTTGTGAAAGTATTTTTTCTCCTTAACTTGGTTTCATTCCAGTGCCAATTAGTACATCTGCTTGACATTTCTCCTGAGATTTGGTTTGTTTTTGTTACCTTTTGAAAAAGCGAGTATTGCTAAGGAATAATTCCAGTTGATCCTAATAAGGACTAAAGGATCACTGAAGGAGTCCTGCAGAAGAATCTTCTGTTTTGGTAACCATTATTCTGATGGAAAACATTACTAGAAGTAAAAAATGCTCACAATGCCTAAAATTTACAATACCTAAATCCAACCAAGTAAGTGTTTTTGTTTGTTTGTTTGTTTTCACCCCAAGAATAAAGGTTGAATAAAAGATATAATACTACCCCCATTCCACAGATAATAAAGCATCATTAGTATAAATTAAAATAATAATAATAATAATAATAATAATAAAGTAATCTAAGATGGAATTGAACTACTGAACTTAGATTTCCTGAATTTCCATTCATTGCTTCAGTACTTAAAAGATAAATAAATAAATGAAACCTTCTCTTTCAAGAAGTCATTTTTAAAATTTGTTTAGTATTGAGACTAACAAAATTATTTTATTTTTAAGTGCTAGTAAGACTGTGATTTAAATCTTAGTAGTATTCTTTTTAATGTTTTAAATATAATTTTATAAGACTATTTTTAAATGATATCATTTCCTCTACTAGTGTCTAGCCATACAGCATTTTGATGTCTCATAAAAAATAATTTTATTCAAAAACATGTGTTTGCCAGTAGCAGTTAAATTAGATGTAAACCAGTGTTTATGATCCTTTTCAAATAAAGTGAGATCTTCAGTTTTTCTGCTACTGTGCTTTTGCTAGAATAGACAAGCTAATTCATACCCCTTGAAAAAGCATTTTTTCTTTAACAAAATGCTGATCCTAATGCTATATTTGCAGAAGCTTCACTGTTTATCTACCTCACCCACAGACACCATACGGGGCATATGTAGGACACATTGAGTGGCTGGAATTAGCAGAGCCATTTGTGAACTGCATATAAATGTATCATTTGCACATAATTCTCTGTGATAATAGCCAAATTAGAGAAGGTGATAGCACCATTTTTTTTCCAAGCTGCTGTTTATGGAAATGATTACTTTATGCGGCTCTTATATTTCTCAGAGCAGAAACAAAATCAGAACCAGACAATCTTAAGACATATTAGACATAAACTGCCAAAACTCCACAGCTCAGTGTAGATTAAAGTTATGGGAAGTTTTGCTTTTCACAACCAGAAGGAATATTTTTTTCATACCCACTCTAGTTTGAAGCCATGATTAAGCACTTCTTTAACCCTAGGAATGTCAGTGGATCTATGTGCTGAACTGTTATCATGTAAGCAAGGTCTTGCTTTATTTCAAACATATTGACGGGACTTGCTGAATGGTAAAATGTTATCACATCCTTACTTTACAGCATAGGAGTCTACATGGGATGAGAACCTGGCCCAAGGATATCAGGTGGACTTGGTGTATGGAAATGAGGAGGATAAAAACTAGACATGCCACCTCAAAGAATATCTGTTACCAATTTCTAGAAAGAAATGAGCAATTCTAAAGCAGTGAAGCCTTTTGTTTCTTGCCTAGTCCATAACTGATCAGCAAAGTTTTTTTTTTTTTTTTTTTTTTTTTTTTTTTTCAATGTGTCATCAGGGGAAACAGACAGATGGGTTCCAAATTCTTATGGTGCTCTGGATCCCCTTGCTGAAATTCAGCTGAACCTTTATTTTAGAAATAGAAATTATGACATCCCTGTATTGATGTTTCTCAGCTCAAAATGGAAATACGTCATCTGCCTGCCTCACTCTCTTCATCCAACCTCTTATATTGCAAAATGTTATTCAAGGTAATATATTTCAAACTTGGGTCATGACCAAAAATTTCAAAGGGAGTCTAAAGCATCAGATACAGTAGTTAACAGCTGATCAGTTTCTCCATCAGGTTCTGGTCTTGTCCCTTGCAAGAGTAATCACAGCAAAAGTAGGCTGTGATTTATATCTGTAAATTTTTATTCTTTGACTTTCTGGCAGCAGCTCAGTTCCTTGTGGGAGTGAATGGGTGTCAACACTTATAAAAGACAGTTATATTTCATTCCTTTCCTGAGTCTTGAATAAACTGAGTTGCTGCTGAGAATAATGCTGCACAGACACAGATGAACCAAAAGAAGTCTGTACTCCCAAAATTTTGAGATATGCTGGTGTAGTGTTAATCACAGTTATTTACTAGCAGAAACAGTCATCTGAGTGCAATCACTTTGTGGTTGCTAAAGATATTTTCTTTTGCCTAGAGTGCTAAGGTTTGAATTTTATTTTATTTTTCTTCAGCAGAAATATCTATTGCAGCTGCCACAGAGAACTACAACTGACAGCAGAAGCAGACAGATATCTGAGATATTTTGGTGCTTCTGTTTATGAACATAAGCCCAGAATGTCAATACAAAATGTGGATATGACAAAATACAGTTATATAAATATATGAATATTTCACACATATATATGTAGATATATATATAAACATTTTTCCACTACTTGGACATACAGCACCTGGAGAAGACTAGCTACTGCTCACAAAAGACCTGTCTCTGTGTTACCTGAAGAATGCACCATTATAGATTCCCACTTCCACCGGATGTGTGGAGCAAAGGTAGGGCTACAAATGAGATAAGTATCCTCTGAAATGAGACTTCCTCTTTCTGCTCTATTTCACCCAGCCGTTACTGCTAAAGCAATTCTGCTCTGTAGGCAAGTAATGCCTTTATAGGTTGTTTTATCATGGATCTTCACCAGGCGACTATTAATCTTAAATCATGCTTTTATCAAGTGTTTATTCTTTTATTCCCCTCAGGCTTAGTGATATCAATATCATGCCTGTCAGGAAAAATGACAAATGACATCTCCATTGCTGTAGAAAATAAAGATGCCTGAGAGGCAGTGACTTAATAGGAATTCAAATAGGTTAACGCTCGATCTAGGAATAAGGGTGACAGTGTCCAACAAAAAGTCATTATGTTGCCATACCCATGGAGATATCTCTGTGGGCAAAGGACAGAGCAAATACGTTACAAACATGGTCAAACGGCTGCATGAGGCTGAGCTGTTTGACAAATTACCAATTCATGGCCAGGCAATGCCCATCAGCTGCACATGATAACTCACCAAGTGTGTGCTTCAGTGCATGCCAAAGTGGAATTAAATATTTGCATCCCAGCTCATTCCTGTGGTCTTTTTTGGCCCCCCTCTACTCAGTGTTGATAATGCCTAGAGTACTGTGTCCAGTACAGTAACGGGGCCCACCAGTACAGGAAAGACATGGACATACTGGAAAGAGTCCAAAGTAGGGCCACAAAGATTATGAAGGGACTGAAACCCAGCTCATATGATGAGAGGCTGAGAGTTGGTTCTGCAGACCAGTGTCTGGACAAGAGCCAATGGGCACAAACTCGAACACAAGATGTTCTGTCTAAACATCAAGAAACACTTCTTTACTGTGTAGGTGACTGAACACTGGCACAGGTTGCACAGAGAGGCTGTGGAGTCTCCTCCTCCTTAGAGATCTTTAAAAAGTTCTGGACATAAACCTGGCCACCCTGCTGTAGGTGTCCCCGTTTGAGCAGGGGCTTGGACCAGGTGACCTCCAGAACCTTCCAACCTCAACCATTCTGTGACTCTGTAACTTCAAAGAACTAAAACATATATGACATTATTGTATCTCTGAGAAACTTGATTCTCATCGTCAAGAAATCGTTACTATCACCTGAATGCCAATAAATTACAACTGAGGGGTTGATTGCTTCCAGCCCAACCAATATTTTCATCTCCATTGTAAGGAATCAACTTTCTACAGAGACAGTGAGCACAGGAACATGAAGCTTGAGCTGTCTCTCAGTGAGTCTCCCTGAAAGACCTACAGAATTAGTCACTGTTCCCATCATTTTATCTGAGATGTAAAGCCCATAACCGGGGCTTCACTCCTCTCATGAGACTTCTATCATATTAATCAAGCAAGAGTGTGATTCTGGAAGTCTATTTTCTTTACCAGAGGTTTATCCTTGTGTATAACTTGAATATCATGTCAATTATGGAGAAAGAAAATACACTAATATGTTGCTCCATCAGTTAAAGACAAAAGAAAATAATAATAATAATAAAATAAATAAATAATTGCATATCTCTCAGATTAAAAAAGAAGTTAAATGGACCGTAGCATAGAATCAGAGAATGAATGTAACTGAATATCAATAATATGGTGGATATTAGTCTCTATGGGAACTTTTGATCACATAACAGTTAGAGAAGCAGGACTTGAAGCTGGATAGGTGATAATGAGACACGTGAAAAGAGTGGTGGTATCACTGGAATAAAGGGATAAAGGAGTTATCAACAGGCTATTAAAAAGATTATTATCTTTATTTTATTTTATTTTATTCTCTCACATCTTTTGGAAAGAAGACTTGAAAAGATTACGAGTATCTGTGTGCATGTCTCTCCCAATAACCTTCAATTTATTAGTCAATTCCAATAACAATAATAATAATAATAATAATGGGACACGCTCAGAATATGAGAATATGAGAATGTATAATGGGACACAGAGTCAAACTCTAGAGTTGGACTCGATGATTGCCATGGATCCCTTCCAACTCAGGATATTCTATGATTCTATGGATAATAAAAATTATGTAATTAAGTAGTCATGAAAATAAGTAGCTAGGAGAAGAAAGAACTTAAAAGTGCCATACAGAGGGAAAAATCATAAGGTGAGTACACACCTTCTAAGACATAACAAATATAAGGATTTCTGTATGCAGTTATATTATTATTTTAACTATAAATACAAATACTTCTTATTTATAAAATAGAGAGAAATATAAAGATGGATTTATGCACACATGATCCCCATGTTAGCTAAAAACTTGTCTTAGATCTCAGTTTTTCTCAGAGACCAAAAGGAGTCAGTCTTGACACATGAACTCATAAGAAAGCAGCCTTCATTAGCTCCAGTGTTTACAGAATAATTTGTGTCCCTAATTTGTTCTTATCAGCAAGACTTTAGAGAAGCATCTCTTCCTGCCTCTTTCTTTCAAAGATCACCTCACCCTTCCTGGACCTCTCTCCTCCTCTGAGCTTTCTTGATTAATCAAAGACAACTTCTCTACCTAACATTTTCAATTTGTTCTTTTTTTTTTTCTCAGGGATGAGTCCTAAATTCCTGGTTTCAAAGGCTTTTCTTCTGCACCTTCTGCACCATTTAAATCCTTGCTAACAAAATCATTTATGAGAAATAAAGCACAATAACTAAATAAAACGCAGAAACCCTTGCTAATTTAAATTCAGCATGCAGCAAAAAGAAGATGGATAGCATTCCAGATCACATCCATTATATTTGCATTATGATGACAACATATGAAACTCTGACAGATCTGGACTGAAGTTTGTACATTAATCAAACGCTGTCTTTATTATTTCTCTGGCACTTTTTCATTTAAATGGTTGCAGACTAGCTCTAGTCCTGTGAGTTATTCCTAAATTGTCTCATTTTCAAGTACAAATGCTATCTAGCCCTTAAATATCTGTGTTTTTCCAGTAATCTGCAGATTTCAAAGTACAGTACAGGCCAGATAAAAGTTAGTATATCAACATTTTAAGAGAAAGTCTGTGATAGAGGATGACATCTAACGTGTCTGGCAGTGATCATGTGTTGCTTACCAGAATTTCTTTTGTATGTATAAGCACTCACTTACAATTATCTTGCATCAATTTTTAATTTGATCCTCACAGAATAATAGGTTTTACAGAAATACTTCTAAGCCCTTTTACTAGAGGGAAACCAAGGCACAAGAGATTCAGCTTGCACAGGAGAACAAGAAATATATCTGAGTCTGAATTTAACTCCTCTAATGTATTCCTAAGCACCACTTCCTCCAAAGAATTGGGCAACTTTTTCCCAAAGTCTAACAAAGCATTAGACATTTTTGAAAAGTCCTAGATCAAATGATAGTAACATGTTCACTTAGATCACTGAGCAACTATCAGTTTTTAAACCAACACTAATCAATTCAGTTTTGCTCTATCTAATGACATCCGCACTGCTTCAGGTCAGTGCTCCCTCTCCTTGAGTAATCTGACTTCAAATTTGGAAATACATGGACAAATAGGGCAGATCAAAAACAAGCCAAACATATCAGAGAATAGTAGAGTAATTCACTCTGCAAGGAACTTCTGGAAATATCTGGCCCAAAACACCCCACAAAGCAGGTTTGACTTTAGAACTAGATCAAGCTTTCATGGTTTTCCATCCAAGAATGGAGTATGCACAGCACCTCTGGGAAACCTCTTGTAGTTCTTCACACCATCTTTTTATCTTTATACCCAGTATGAATATTTCTTGCTGCACAGTATGCATGTTGCCTTTTGTCCTTTCACTGTGGACCTCTGGAAAGTGGCTCTATCTTTCTCATTACCCCAAACAGGATGTTGAAGAGATTTATTAAACCCCCCTTGAGTCTTCTCTGCTCCATGCTAAAGAAACACAACTTTCTTGTCTGCTCTCCATACATCACATCCTTCAGACCTTTACCATTTTAATGACAACCATTGAATTTACTTCACCTTCTCCATGTCTTTCTTCTTCTAAGGAGGACCACAATTAGATGGACTACTCCATATATGACCAATTAGAATGGCGTAATTACTCTTTCAACCTGCTTCCTCCAGGTCTTTTTCTGCAGAACTGATAGTTAACCCATCAGCCTCCAGCCTGTGCTGTTGGTTATTCAATAAACATAACCACAGGGTTATATAATACATCTTTTTTGAAGCTCACAAGATTTCTGGCAGCCTATCAATACAGCCTGTCAAAGTCATTTGTTCTGGTCTTCCTAATTCTACCTCTGCAATCTTAGATGATGATGAATAGCATAGCATAGCATAGCATAGCATAGCATAGCATAGCATAGCATAGCATAGCATAGCATAGCATAGAATAGAATAGAATAGAATAGAATAGAATAGAATAGAATAGAATAGAATAGAATAGAATAGAATAGTTGGAAGGGACCTCTAAAGATCATTTAGTCCAACTGTCTGACTGCTTCAGAGCTAACCAAAAGTTAAAATGTTGTCTGAAAGCTTCTTAAACACTGACAGACATGGGGCATCAACCACTTATGGAGCCTACTCCAATGTTTGACCGTCTTCGCAGTAAATATATTTCTCCTAATGTCCAGTGCAGCTTTTTGCCATTCCACTCTTATGAAGGAGCCCAGGGACTAACGCCTCCCTCTCCACTTTCCCTCCTAAGGAAGCTATAGAGAGCAATATGGTCACCTTTGAGACTCCTTTTTCTCCAGATTACACAGAACAAGTGTCCTCAGACTCTTCCCATAGGACATGCCTTCCAGCCCTGTTACCAGCTTCGCTGCTCCTTCTAGATGCTTTCAAATGTCTTAACATCATTTTTGTATTGTGGAGCCCAGAACTCTATGTTATATTCCTAGTCCATCCTCACATAGTTCTTCCATGTAGAGCCAAGCCGGTCTTTGATCATTTTTGTTCATTTTCTTGCTCTTTGGGATGTTTCTGTACTTTAAAAAGATTGTCATTGAAAAGTGACCATGCCTCCTGGGTCCCTTTCTTCTTCAAGTCAACATACCTACAAGCTATCATACCTAGAGACTTCCAGAAATCTATTTGATTTATTGCTTCCCACCATTTTCCTCTTCTAGCAGATACTGGGTTGATAAGATCTGCATGCCATGATCAGGATTTATGTTTCAGAAATCTCCAGATCATGAAGTATTCCAGTACTGTCCACCTTCAAAATATTTTCTTGTCAGAATTTCTTGAGCGTGGTGTAGTTTGTCTATGCATGACAATATGTAGTAATTAATATTTTATTAAAGTACATGATGACAGAGTGGCTAAGCATCCTCTTAGATCCCATAGACCATTCTCAGTAAAAATACTGGTCAGGATGTCCCCTTGGGGTTTATTGAAAATAAGCAGTAACTTATCACAGACTTCTCAGATGCCTCTCTTAAAACTTTCTATTGAAAAGTGTTAGGATCTGTCACAGTCTACATAGCATCTCAGCTGCAGTAGAGTGGAGTCATTTTTCATTTTTACTTGCTGTAACTACATTAATCTGTTATTTTCCAAATATCCCTGTCTTTGTTTATTTTACAGTCATTTCTATCATTTTTTGTTTGTAAATTATCCATTAACATTGCTCAAATTTATATTAGTTTCCAATGTATGTTAGAAAAATGGCTTCTGTCTAATCTACATATATTCTAATCATATGCTTCCCCATGTACTTTATTTTCCCTTATCATTTTCCCATGTCTTCTAGCTTCTGAATTACATTAATTGCTAGAATTCTTTGTTTCTTCCATTTGTTTATAGATATATCTTTCTATATCTACCTACAAATTTTCATCTTTTTTATAGCTTATTTTCATCTTTCTGACAGCACAGACTGATTAGTAATGTGTGGCTTTTCTGGAACTGTCACTGAGCATCAGTAAGATACATTTATATTTCTTTTTATTTTTTAAATAATCTGTATATTTTTCTTTATATTCCTAAAGCAGATTGAAGCAATGTAGGCAGTGATTACCTCCTTCTGTCCAATAGGTCATATGATGTGTCTAAAATAAATGTAGACACATTGACCTTCAATAGCACATTTTTTCCTTCTCCCATATATTGAAATAATTTTGTGAAAATGAGCTGTTTCTCTTTGTCTTTTGTTAAAATATTTCTGAAATGCTGCAGCTCAGATCTCCACATGAAGGTGTTAGTAAGACAAAATAAAACTGAACTCTGCTCTACCTTCCAAGTGAGTAAGCAGTGAACTCAATATTTTAGTGACTTTGTAGTTAGACTTCTGTTTATAGCTCCCAATATTAGCTACTGCATGTGTTTGGTGGAACAAGTCATATTTTCAGTTCACTTTTATCAACAGTATTACTTATTCCTGTAATGCAAGAGCTCATAAATGGAGGATACAGAAGAAGCTTCCTCTTTCAGGTTTTTAGTTCTCTGCCTTAATGTGTCAGTATCAGATAATAATATGAAAAAGAGAAAAAAGTCAGCTTGTTTATTTTATTTTTTGTTTCAAAAGGAGACACCCTCACCCAAAGTGAGCTCCCTTTGCATTTAATGCAATGAAACTATTAAATTTATTTAGACTTGCCATTTAACTCAGAAAAAGCAGTCAGGCATTGGAACAGGTTGCCCAGAGAGGTGGTAGCATCACCGTCCCTGGGGGTGTTCAAGGAAAAGTTGGACGTGGTGCTTAGGAACACAGTTTAGTGGTTTTAGCAGGGAGAATGAGACAAGTGTATCTGCAAGGAAATATTTTCCCACCTCCTTTCTAAATAAAGTACATATATGAAGCTATGTTGTCAATCAGTCCATGCTAACATTTTACTCTGCTTACCAATTTCAACTAAATTCAACAGAAAGATACAGCTCATAAAGATAAGAAATATCAACGAGAATGGAGTATGGAAACTGATGCAAGACCCACATTATGGTCCTCAGTATGCTGTGAGCTCAATCATCTGAATGAACACTGGAGAATTCACATGGGGAAAAAATAAATGGAATCAGATATTATAATTCCTCTATTCACATAACTATTTAACATCTCATTGAAGATGAAAGACCATTTAGGACATTTAGGATTTTTTTTTTTTTTTTTTTTTTTTTTCAGGCCACCATTTTATTTAGGATTTATTAAAGTGCCTTATTCCATGATTTGTTGAATGGTTCTTTGCTGAGCAGACAAGCATAACAATTGTGCCATAATGACCACACGAACACCAAGGTTCGTTTAGGATCAGTAACTGCTACTTCTTTATTGATGACATAACTTCATTATCCTATGTTGCATCCTCCATATTGAGGACAGGCTCCCTTCTTATTCCATTCCCCCACAACAGTACTTTCCCACTCACTGTTCATTGGTCAACAACTTTGCCCAGCAGCAGCAAACACTCACCAACTTCCGTGCCTTAAGGGCTGGAGAACAAGCAACCCGAGACGGCAAGGCATCTCCTGAATCACCCTTCTTTGTTCCCTATAAACTCTTTCCATTCCTGATGGCCTCATCGTTAAGAGCCCGAAGTTGTCACCAACCATGGGGCTTGTCGACCCCCATGGCCACACTCCCCAAAACAATAACAGTTTTCATTTCGAAATTGATTGGGAAGCTTTCTGAACTGATAACACTTTTTATCTTCTCTGTGTTTCCAAGAACTTGTTCTCTGACCAAAATGAACTGCCCCTAGTATTCCAGTTTGGGATGGTGGGTACTGAAGCAGCTAATGAAATTTATCCCCTGCTTTCCTCAATACTTCTGCACTGGAAGTATCATTAATTCTATTAATGATAGAATTAATCTTGGCTATCTTACAACATCTTTATAAAAGATTTACCTCCATGGAAGTATATTTATCTTTGTTTCTATCTGTGTATATGGAATTAATTTCTGCTGTCTCAGGTGGGGGGTGGTCAAATGATGGTCAAGAAACCAAACCTGGCCTTCAGGATTGCTAGATCTGACTATCACGAATGTGGGCTTGTCAGCAAGCTAGGCATGTTGTACATCCTGCTTCTGGTTGGAGGAGCAGGAGTTTGAATGAATCTCTGATGGTTTGTTTATTGGGTCAAATGCAGCACTAGGCAACAACGGTGTACTGGGCTTTGTCAAGATTTGGCCACCAAATACCTTTAAAAGCACATCTCTAATAACATAAAGAAATGGTCATTTCTGGTGAAGGTTATCTGAGCCATGTACATAGACCAAGCTCTTAGCAGGACAAAAACACAGCTACACTCTACAAAGTGGGGTCACTGAAAAGGGTTATAGAAAAGAGAAATTCAGAACCAGGAGCTCTTTGACTTTTTTTTTTTTTTTTTTTTTTTTTTTTTTGAGGAAGAGAAGGAGGAGGAGGAGGGGAATCATCATTTGTGTGAAATTTATGGTGCAGCAGTATAATCCTGTAAAGAGAAAGAAGAGATTTCATTTTATTTTCCTAATAATAAAATCAGTGATTTAAAGGCTGTTGTATCTCCTTGTAAACATTAAATTCTTCATCTCAGTTCCTCCGGAGACCATTGAGAAGTATATTTATGAGAGAAAACAGATATATTGAAGAAGTAACAGTATCCCATGAACAACCAATAAAGCAAAAAGTAATTATTGATCAAAATATTTTTCTTCACAGAACTAATTTGAAAGGATCTGTGAGTTTGATTTTGGCATATACTTTATACAGGAAAAAAAATAATGTTGTTCAGAAACACAGCAAACAATGCATTGAAGCAGAACACCCTATTCTCCCTCCCAAACTGGCTTGCAGTTCATACCTAGAGGGCTAAAAAAAAAAAAACATTACAATATTGATTGCACTTTGTTATTCTGCTTTAATGATTAAATACATCAGCCACACTATCAAAGCATTAAGGACTGATTACTCATTTTCAGAACCCTAAGAGTAATATATGGAGTTTTATTTCAAGTGTAGCTAGAAAGATCACTTCTGGATTTATCCTTAGGTCAACTGGAAGTTGTCCTTTTGCTTTCCTTGGGCTTCAGTTTCTTTTTCTGAAATTTCTCTCAATTCCTTACACTTCTTATACTCAACAGCAGGCAAAGTAGCCCAGGGCCAACATCTTTAATTTGGGAATTTTGAATGTGTTAAAGGCTGAGGTTCTGTGCTGGTGTGGTATGTCTGCCTTGGCCAGCTGCCCCCCAGCTACTCACTTACTCTACTTTCTCAATATGTCAGGGGAGAAAACAGGATGAAAAAGACCATGGATAAGGATGGGGAAACCAGTAAACAATTACCATCATGGGCAAGATGGGCTTGTGAAAAATAATTTAATTTATTGCCAGTTCAAAAACTTTGTACAGTGAGAAACAAAGACAAATTTAAACCTTTGAACCCTTTTTTATTCTAGGCTTAAATTCACTCCTTCATTCCTGACTTTTCTGTTGCCTGAGCAGTGCATGGGGACAGGGATGAGTGTTATGGTCAGCTTAACGTGATCCAGTGTGCAGCTTATGTGCTCTAGTGGGAACTTTCCATGTCCACAGCTCCGTCAGGAAATATCCCTCTGTTCTGGCTTGGGGTCCTTGATGGGCTGCAGGGGAATATCTGCTCCAGGCATAGCACACCTGCTCCTCACTTCCTTCTCAATGTTGTTTCTCCCTCTTTTTTTGTGTCCTTCTCCACCTGTGAGTATTTTGCCCTTTCTGAACTCTGTTTTCCCCAAAGTGCTACCAGTGTGGCTGCTGGGCTCACCACTTGTGACACATCTCATGGGGAAAGAGGTGAGAAATTGAATGAGAGGGACTGGGGCTTGGGGGCTGTGTGCTTGAGATGCCCAGCATCGAGTAGTCTTTACACTCTCTCTTCCCATGGCAGAACTCCATACTTTCCTCAGTTTTGCTCTCAGGACACGGCAGCCTGAGATAAACGGTTTTCTAGCCCAAGTAGGGGAATAAGTGAGGGCTCAGCACACTGAGTTCTCTGGACATTAAATTGGGTAATTTGATCAGATGGAGAAAATATGTAGAAAGTAATGGGCTGGAGAAAGTGTCTCCATGTCTGGATTTAATTTACAATTGACACCCCTGCTCTGGAAGTGTTTTAAATATTTTGAAGAGTTCATCTCTTCCTCGGGAGCAAAAACTAGTCTCCTTTACAGCAGCTTCTTCCCCTGACTTTTAACCTGTCAGTCTCAGGTTCCTCCCAAATGATATGGATTTTCATCAAAAGTAGTAATCTCCCACCTCTGCAGGGAAATATATTTTGATTCAGAGCTGGACAATACTAAAAATGTACTCTTACTATTATTATTCCTGAAGCTTTTACTTTAAAATCTTGGCATATTTTGGACTGAAAACCAGAGAGCAGAAAGGAACATTTGTTTATCATTTAAAATGACAAAATTGAGAAGACAATGCAAGATAAGTTCACAGACATTTGGGAAAAAAAAAAAAAAAAAAAAAAAAAAAAATCCAAGCTGGCTGTTTTAATGCTCCCAGCCACTAAGATATAACCAAGCTCTAACTGGAAAGCTGTTAAACAAGATTCTCATGGAGTAATACTCAGACTCGTAAACCTAGACTCCCAATAGGCTTTATAACCTCCAGCCCATTGCCTCATTAATTCAGTGCAGCTTAGTACCAGATTAAAGTTCAATCAGCTATAATGATAGGAACCTTGAAGTTTAGGTTCTTCTAAAAGAAATCTTGTAAAGATCCTGTAACACAGAGAGAGAAAATTATGCTGATTTATGTAGAAGTTATAGAGAAAATTAAATAAATAATAAAAATATGTTGCATTGGGAACTTTTTTGCTGGCCTCAAAGGCTTTAAACCTTACTTTTTAACCCACCCTTGTCAGAGAAGTCAGGAATAAAATGGAAATCAAGAGTGTGACTCCTTTTCACTATAGGATTAAACTGAAACAAGGAGGAAGGAATGTTTGTCTCTGTCTAGGACAGTTACAGAAGAACAAACTGCCACAGTTTACATTGCTGCCTCTGAGCAAAGTCTTTGCCTGGGGGGACAGTCTTTGTTTTGGAAGAAGTGAGCACAATCCAAGCTGTAAAAGACAAAGTAAGCCAGGAGGAAAATTCAAGCACATGCTACAGATGAGTGAAATTGTAACAAATCCAGAGTCAATGAGGACATCTCCATTCTCATTATTCCACACAGTCTAGCATTTTCACAATGATGCATGCAATTCTCTGCCTGGGGGAATATTTTATTATTCCTTACTGATTATATATTTTTATGTATATATTAAAAGAAATAAATAACCCATGAGTGATTCTAAGCTTTCTGTTCTAAAGGTGTTAATTGTATGTGCCTAAATTTGGAAGTCTTTTTTTCAAGACTTCCAAGACCTTTTCATTTATTTGTGTGTGCGTGTGTGTGTGTAACACAAGGAAATCTTCCATATCACAAAATAACTGCCTCTCCAGTTTGTTCTGAAGAAGGTAGGAGTGTGCACACAGACAAACAGATACATATCTGTGTAGGCAGATGCATATTTTAAACAGGTCATGCTCTTATTTGCACTCAGCTATACATCTTGCATCATGCAAGAATCTGTTCCAGTAAAAAGTGAATAAAAAACATCAGAAGTTGAAATAAGATCATGGACATTGTGTCTGCCCCTATATAATACAAACTTGTTTCTTGTGTCCTGTGTTCCCTATTGTTAATACTCACTTTGAATTTGTATTGCTTCAATGCTGAGCCATCTCATGCTGCACAGCCAGGCCAAGTAGATCCTATGGTTACAAATGCTTTTTGTAACACATTTTTTTTTTTTTTTTAATGAAAATCTTTTATATTATATCCAAATAAATGTCTGAATAGCTATGCTATTTACCTGGTAGAAGAAAATGATGTGTCATATTCTACTAGATACGAACAAGGGCTAAAGGAGACTGAGATACTTAGTTACTACAGCTGTGACATATTTTTGAAGGTGTAGCTTAGGTAGCTTCCAGTTTTAATTGCTGCCTCCTTCTGATATGATTTTAGGAGTCTAAATACACCTCTGCAGCATGGGGAGCCTCAGTAGTTAGTATGAGTCTCTGAACAACTACTCTAGGCAGGATGGTGTGTAAAGATTTTTGTTGCAACTCTAAATTGCAGATATACCTATATTGATAGAGATATAATTTGTATATTAGGAGAAACTGAAATAATTGATTTCTTATTCCTTTAGCCTTTAAATCAGTCATATCCAAAATCTGCAAGAAGTAGAGATTACCAAACCTTAAACAGGTTTCAAGTTAATTAAGGGAAATAAATCATTTTTAGCATCTGATAACAAATTATTTGATAATTCTCTATTTAAAAAGAATCATAATAGAAATTTAAATAATGTCCCTGTGAATAGCAGATGGTTTACCATGATGGATGGATTACACTAAATGACTACCTCTGCAAACAAATAGACATTAATTAAGTCTTTATTACAATGTGACTCCTTAGAAAAACATATTACACATGCCTGATATGTTAAAAAGTGTTTTCCCTCTCAATTAGTGCTGTATTAAATACTAATCTTATTTTTTTAGGCTATAACTAACTCAGAAAAATAATCTCCTGAATGTAGATCATTTCTTCATTAGCCTCTGGAGAAATTTATTCTCTCCTTGGGGATGGGTAATCTATATTCCTCCTGTTCTTCTGTAACTAGATTGTGTTTGCAAATACAATTGCATTAATAAGACTTCCACTTTCTCAGAGTCTTAGATAAGTTTAAATATAGCATTTTGGCATTACTTTTATGATGAATGTATCCATTGCTGCAGGCACTCCAAGACCAATTTTTCAGTACTATCTACATGCAGTTATTCAGGAAAAATGTGTTCACTATGGCCTGTGAGAGTTTAGTGTATAATGACTGCCATTCCCTTTACAATTTAGGGAAATAACTGTGCAAAGCAAGTTAGAACTGCAACAAGTCATTTCTGTCAGCAATGTTTTCCTTTGCTTACACCACAATAATTGCATATGTAAATTAGATCTGTCATTACATGTATATGTCGTGTGTGGAACTGAAGGAATCCTCAATATATAGAATAAAACCCTATTTCTCTGGAGTGTTTTGATTCATCAGAGTAAGCATGGCTATTTCTTCCCCTTTTAGTTCATAGTCTAAGATCATAAGCAAAGACATGTAACCTCTGCATTTTATGGCAAAGAACTGCATCCTAAATATTGAGATGTTCTTGATTGACCTAGATTCTTCCTTAACCTTGAATGAAAAGGACAGTTTTAGAGATTCAACATACAAACCTGCAACACTCATTCAATTATCTGCCACCTGAAACAGACTTTTTATTGACATCTCAGTGCACTGAGATAAAAACACAAAACTCTCATCTTCCCCTTCTCCTCATTCTTTTTAACAAAATATGTCTGACTATGTAGTGAGTCAGGAACACGCCCCTTTATCCCCACAGCACTACTGAACTTTTAAAATGGGGAATATGCATTTTCTGTGTAGTGACTATAACATGTCTGTGCAGCTGGCTATAATGATCTTGAGGAATTTAGTTGAATAATTAAGTAGGAACTGTTGCTGGCTTTTATATATTCAGTATCTTCATGAGGAATGCAGAAGATGGTATAGGAGGAACACTTCAAGCAGTACAAAAGAAGAAGTAATTAAAAGATTTAGAAGGACAGGATTAAAATTTAGAATGAATTTCGCTTAGAGAAGCTGTAGATGCCCCAACACTGGAAGTGTTCAAGGACAGGCTGGATGGGGTTTTGAGCAACCTGGTCTAGTGGAAGGTGTCCCTGCCATGGCAGGAGGATTTTAATTGGATGATCTTTATTTAATGTCCCTTCCAACCCAAACTGTCCTGTGATTGCATGATTCTATTATCTTGAGAAATTAAAACAATTGGAGCTAAGAGTGATAGAGTGAGTCTATTAATACAAAATGCAAAGCTATTCTGCAAAATATATACACATATATATATATAAAACAATCCAACATATAGCTTTAGTATTGGGGAAAACTGAAATACAACAGCAGGGACAGAGCCACCCTATAATGCAGCTTGAAGTATTACTGTCACTTAGATTGGTGACAAAATACAGAAAAGGTTGTTTGCATTAGTCAAACTTCACACATGGCCCACCACAGTGAAATAACTGGCACTGTGAAGCTGCATGGAAGGAGCAGCTTCACAATAGCTATCAAAAAACTATTATGAGCTTCAGTGAGGAGCCCAGCAAAACCTGTCCAGGACACAAAACTTTTCCAGAGATGCCCATGTTCGTCCCACTGACCTCCCTGTACAGCCCTAGTCTCAGTTACAAAACCTCAGCTTTCTCTGCCTTGTCATAATCTCCTGATTTTATATTCATTAATTTCCTCTGGTCAAAGACAGTTTGTTGTTGGTGGTGTTTTTTTTTGTTGTTGTTGTTGTTTTGTTTTGTTTTGTTTGTTTGTTTGTTTTTTCCACTACAAGATTTCCCCTCTAGAAGGAGGGTAAAACACAGAGGTGTAAATTTTCCCACTTATTTCCACTAATGCCAGGATGAAGGATGGAGGAGTTAATGGCTTTTAAGACATCAAACTGTCTTTTTTACATTCTTTAAATCTTCTCCCCAGTCCATGCAAACTTCCTTCCCAGGTACTGTTTTTTTTTTTTGTTTGTTTGTTTGTTTGTTTTATTTGCATTTTTTCCCACTATCCAAGGAAAAGCTAAAAGAATACATCCAAAAAAAAGTGCACATTCTGCTACGTGGTTCATTCTTCACCTCCAGCGTGGCCCCAAGTACTCTGATCACGCCTCTGACTGATTTATTGTACTCTATCTAATCTACAGCATTCAAGAGCTTTCCTCCAGAATGTAAGCAGTATAATCAAAATCTGTCCTACATATTTTCTTCTTTCTGGCACTCTGCATCCAGAGTGAGATCCAGGAGCAGGATGGCCCATATGCTTTTGTGAGATTTTTTTTCCCCCAGAGTGCCTGTTTCTATGTATTTCTGTTAGAGAAGACAGGTTGTTTGTATAAGTGTCACATATGGAGTAGATTTGCCATAACCCTTTATATATCAAGCTATCTGTCTCACAACTAAGTTCCCATCCTGCTGTTGTCATCACATTGCATTGCAGTTTCTCTCCTAATATCCATAGCAACAGTATTGTCTTGTCGGTTCAATAGTTTTGCAAGTTTTGAGGCCTGAAAGGACTGTTAAAACATCTTCTTTGGCTTTCTGAAGAACACAAGCTTAGCACACTTGTCCTGTTTCTCTTGTGACAAATCCTAAATGTGTGTTTTTGAAACACACCTTCCAGAAAACACGTCTGTATGTGACCTGCAAAGCTTAGGACAATAGAGCATTCACCATTACCACCAGTATTTTCAGTTTTGTTAATTCTTTTCATATATTAGTGTATAGAATTACTATATAGTAATCTCTATCCTGTTTTTAATTGAATTTTTATGGTGTTTGTTCTTGTTTTTGCATTTTGTTTGGTTGTTGCTCTTTTGCTTCTGGGCTCTGTTTATTATGTGTTTTTTTTTTTTTTGTTTGTTTGTTTGTTTGTTTTTTCCGCTAAATTAGAGATCACTTTAGGTATTTCTCCCTGTGGAGATGTTTAGGCCACAATAGATTCACCTCTTGATTTTCCTCTTTTTAGATAAACAGCCTGAATTCTTTACATCTGATTAAATAGGACTTTCAGCACACACACCAACAACTGAAAAGCAAAAGCAGTCTTCCTCTGTCTTCTTTAAATATTCATAAGAGTCATGTGGGTACTTAAAAGTGACTACTTATTATAAAATATAATAATCTATACAGCAATAAATAATTGCATTACAAATACTGAAGACATCCCAATATGGAAAGGGTGGTTCTTTAAAAGACAGCTGAGAGGACAGATGTGAAATAAAGACGAAAATTTCTGATAATTTCAGAGAGGTTGAGCAATTTCTGTTCAGAAGAAAAGGATTGCTTAAAGAATTGGTATAGAAAGGCCCAGCACTGCTTATAGTCAAGTACTCACCAAAAACAGAACAAAGGGTGCTATGCAAAAGTAGAGAGACTTCACCAATAAAGGCTTAAATGCGGCATTAAAAGAAACATCAGAACTAAACAATCATTCTGGGATTAGAAGTAATTGTCAAGTAAGGTTGTGGAATAGTCATCAAAGGAGTTATTCCAGCCTTATTATGAGCTTTCAGCATAATATAGCATGTTAGAATACTACAGGGAATGATTGAAAAACATATAAGGTCCCTTTAGAAGCCAGAAATCCATACTTGGCTATTTTGGGCCACATCAAACAAGTTTCCTTCATTTCTGTATAAATAGAGTGATGATGATGTAGCAAGTAATGAGTGACATGAAGCCACATTAAAAGTTAGTGTTCCCAATGATCTGAAATATATATATATATATATATTTTTAATTAAAACCCAGCAAATCGGCATGAAACCTGGACAATTAGATTTCAGGGAAACTGTGAACCGCACTCCCCCTTGTAAACTGGACATATTGGGTTGAATCAGAAATTATATCTGGTAGTATATCAGTAGTGCAATACCAACAACTCTCCTACCATTGGGTATTGCACTGTTGTCAGTAGAAAATCAGGGGAAACCAATCAACGAGTGGAGAGCAACAGGGGAATCCTAGCTCTGCAGAGCTATAAAACCAGGGGTTGGCTATGACTGATAAAGAAGGGGATATTGCAGGTTGGAAATCCTGCTTTGTCGTGAACACGGGAAATGCATTTTTTGCTCTGAAGATGAGATTCCCAAGGCTTCCAACTGCCTTGCAGTCCTTCTCACTAACTGACTTACAGCTTCATTTCTTATTGCCCCACATGACCCTACACAGCTAGTTGGCCAATCTGATTTGTGATCCAGCAGGTGGTCCCATGTTTAGAAAAAATCTGTTAAGATCCCATTCCATAGCTACAGTATCTCAATACCACAAATTTTCCTCATAGGAATGCACACATTAAGCAGCATGAGCCAATTTGTGGTGCTTCATTCCCTGGAGAAGAAGAAATTTAGAAGATTTTGTGGAAATCAGAACAGATTTGTCTGCACCAAACACATTTTTTTTTTTATGTCACTAGTGCAACAGGGGAAGAGAGAGAAAGTTAAGACAGAGATGTAATTGGCCATCTGAAAAGCTCTGACATTCGAAATTAAGTTGATCAGGATGTGAACTTCAGAGGCTCTGTGTTTTTGTGTGTAGAGTTCTAGGTGAAAATCTTTATTTACCTATACATTTCAAACTGTTTTTCTCTTCAGTGTCCCATGTTTCTTAAGCTTCCCAAACCTGAATAGTTTAATTTGGTTTGGTGGGGAAAATGGCAGAAACCACCTGATGGAAGCAGTGTTTCCTTTTCTGTCATCAGTAGAAAAGAAGGAATGCATAGACCTCAGCCTCAAGCATTTTCATGTTGTGGAAGAGAAACTGTGAAATTAATCTTTTATTTTGTGACTTTTGCAGCACCTAAGGGTGATGGAGGGCTGATAAATAAGGAGGAGCAGGTTTTTCCACACACTTGTTTCTCCAGCGTTTAACATTTGTTTCTTCTTCTATTCTTTAGGATTATGTAAAATAATTAAATGGTAATTATCTTTCCTTTGAATCAGAGCTTTATTCAGTCTCCTAGAGTATCTGATTACAATACTGGCAACATCTGAGCCAATCACAACCAATAAAAAGAAACAATAGGAATACAAAACCAGACCATTTATCTGGTTGCTTAGAATGGGATCCAGCTTCTTGAATGCCTGATTAAGTTTGTACAAAACTGAAGACACCTGTGGTTAATGCTCAGCTAGGATATGCAGTAATCAATAGACACAGGTGAGCACCAGCAGAAAAGAAATTATGGGATGCTGGATGTTCTTGCAACATGCAACAAGGTTGTGTCTTCCACCATGATGCTGCTTTAATCCAGCTGAGATTTTAATCCAGCTGAGATTGTTTTCAGAAATGGGAAACTGGTGTGTCCATCCATGGGTATATGACACCTATCATTTTCAGCAATGTATCACAATTTAATGGTCTCTCACACTGCAGGCTTCAGCACCAAGTTAGATAACAGACATAATAGGTCACCTATCACATTTGTCAATCAAGACAAGACACTGAAGTTATGGGGACTGTTTTACTCAATAATGGATAAATTCATGTTTGGACAACTTTTGGTCAAATATTTATTTGGCTATGAATGTCTTAGTTACAAACAACAGAGCAATTTATGTTGTGTCATGGCCAGGAGATCCTATAACTGAAAGTGGGATATTTTCTTCAATATGAGTCATCACAGAGGTTCAACTCAGTTAACTCTGTTATACCTAAGTAAGTTGTTACTGTGGTTTTAATTGCAGAGTGCAAAGTAGTAGCCTTATTTTTATCCTTATATTTTGATGGGCTGTGAGAACCCACTGTAAAGCTGCTCCAAACAAGAATTACCTGAGATATGAAGAAAAAAAGATGTTTTCATACTGTTCACCAGCAAGGAGTCCTGGGAGTCCTGGATGTGATTTTTTATTTATTTATTTATTTTTTCCCTGAGAAATAAGGGGAAGACAGATGAGGAAGTAATCACTACTGAATGCCATTCACTTTGACAGGAAAATTAAAATGCTGGTGAAAGGGGATCTGATGCAAGATGCTGTAGCGTGAATCAGAGAAGCTGTGGTGGAGGCTCTGCTTGATCCTATAGAATTTTACACAGGAGCAATAAACCCCAAGCAGAGTGAGTGACAAACAGCAAAGGTGCCTTGGGTCTTCAGATGTGCTCAGTGGATGTGAATGAGGTCTCTGACTGTGTCCAGGTGTGTGCATCACTTTATGCACACAGTGTGTCCCATGACTTGGCACAGCTCTGGCCTTCACTCCCTGGAACCCACTTGAGATGGTATCACAGTGAAGGAGGCATAGTACTGAAGTCACCCATGGGGTTTTAATAGAGACAAATGGGCTTTTGGTCTTTTGTTTTTTTCCTCTTTTAACAGAAATGTCTGTCATTTGGTGCTAGGCAAATCATCTCTTTTAGTATTATGACACAGACATCTCAGATGATTCAAAGAGAAATTCATGGGACATCCAAGGAGACACTCGTTCTCAGAAGGGAAATATTTGGTGAAAATGAGTGGGCATTATTGGACTCCTTCACAGATTAAATATGGAGAGAAACAAACGTAAAGAAAGAAAAAGAAGAAAAAGAAAACAACAACACACACACAATAAAAGACACCATCAATAAAGTGAGAAGTGTGTGGGGAGGAATAAAGAAACAATATCTTAAAATATCTTATTGCGTAACTAACAATTGGGTCCTGTCCAACACCATGTGCCATTTTCAAATAACTGAGGGCAGGATGAAGAGATAAAGACCTCTGTAGTTATGTATTTTCTGTGTAATGAGACTAAATGCATCATTATTTCACCATCTCTGTCTACCTCTAATCAACTCTCTTCAGCCACACTTTGGAGGAGATAGCCTCAGCAGGCTGGGCTGGATGTTATTTCAAAGATTACCTGAGCTTTTCTGCTTCCTTTATCTCTTGTGACTGAAATACATTAATTAGTTGTTCACCTCCTGCTGCTTCCTCTTCAGATAGTGCATCTGAATCAAATTCATTACAGAAGAGGAAAGGGAAAACATTATTAATAATAATCTTTTTTACTTTTCTTTTTTCAAAATCTTATTATTTAGGAAGCATACTCAGAAGAACCAGGAAGAGTCTAATCTAAAGTCAACAACACTTTAATCTTACAAATGCTTTTATTTGTGATGAAGTAACTTACCTGAAAGCAGATGGAATAAACCAGAATAAAATTCCAGGAAAGAGAAGGATTCCAGTGCTCCATATATAGACTCAACTTCTCTGACTTGTACACTTCAGCAATGAAACCCCAAATAAGTGACCATGTGCATGGCCTCTCATGTCTTCATACTTGACCAGATTCCTTCCATGTTATACATTCCTGAAAGTATTCATGTTTGGGGAAAAAATGCTTTTCTACATAGGAAAAATTATTGTGGGTTCATATATATTGGGGTTTTGATGTAAGGGGAAACTGACAATATGCAATCTCCATGAAGCAAATTAGAGCATTTTTTGTTGTTATTTTTTAGTTAATTAATGGGTCTCCATTGTCTGCAGTGGTAGTTATAGCAATTAGTCCAGCTTAGCACAAGTCTCTAATTGCATGCATCAATAAATGTTAGATCAGGGCACGATCACTATCAAGCGTAGTCATTGTTTACAGCATATTCATCTTCATAAGCACTTGACTATAAACAGAATATCTCTCCATTGAGGTTTGCTTAAAAATATCCATCAGTATGCCTTAGAAATGCTGGGAAATACTGGGGGGAGAAAAAGCAATAGATCTTCTAGAAAATTTGAAAAACGAAATGTCAGTGTAAGCCATTCATCTTCCTCTAGTGCTTAAATACCCAGATGAAATAGAAACAGTACTATGCTAGGTCTTGAATAAGCCAAGCAAAAATGTTCTTGTTCCAAAGAAGCTTCTGTTTGGAGAGGTGAGTATAGAAAGTGGGGGTCAAAGTGGGAGATATGTGAAGACTGGGCAAGGATTGGGAGAAACAAGAATCACACGGGCACTTAGTGGTGGCAACAGGAATTAAAATGAGGTGTTCTACAGGCCATTAAAAAAAATATATGTTTTGGTCTCCAGTGTTACAGGAGAGCTGGGAAGGAGGAAGAAATCTGAGGGAACTATCACTTTGACTTCTTAAGTGAAGATGTTGTGCTGTCTGCAACTTTGTGATGGAAGACTGACTCTACCAGTCTTCCCTATGAAGGAGTAGCTAATCTATTTCAGACTGGGAGAAACTCATAGTGAAGGTACCAAGACACCATACAAATACATTAGATTCTGTAATGAGGTTTGCTCTGGGGTCCTTGTTAGAGTAAATTTCTTCTTATGGTGAGAATAGCAGACCTGTGACACAAGAAAACGGTTCTGACTCGCACAGTTTTTCTGTTTCTTATTGAAGATAGCAGGTTTTGTTTTACATATTTTAAATGTATTTAGAATGCATTTTAAAAGTGTAACAAATATCTCTGATACACATTTGAAGTTAATCAGACTTCTACCTCCCCTTGAGTTCATTAGATTAGGGCAAACAAACATATTGGATGTTTTTAAATGTTCTTGCTTGTCCTGGTTTTGGCTGGGATAGAATTAATTTTCTTCATAGTGGCTGGTATGGTGATGTGTTTTGGATTTGGGAGAAAAATAAAATTGACCCAGACTGGCCAAAGGCGTATGCCATGCCATATGGCATTATGCTGAACAATGAAACTTGGGAAGCTGGCCAGGAGGGCTGCTGATGCGTGGGAACAGTCTGGGCATCAGTCAGTGGGTGGTGAGCAATTGTTTTATTCATCACTTGCTTTGTTTATTCTTTGTTATTATTTTTCCCCCTTCCTTTTCTGTCCTATTAAATGTTCTTTATCTCAACCCACAAGTTTTACATTTTTCCGATTCTCTCCCTCATCCCACACAGTGAATGGCTGCATGGTGCTTAGCTGCCTGCTGGGTTAAACCACAACACTATTTCATTTAGCTACATCCAAATGTTACCTATTACCAGAAGAGATACTAGAGAAGAGGAAACAGAAAACACTCATGCACTCATGTTTTCCTCTTTCTTCTCCCCAAATAGAGAAAAAAAAAAAACTGTTTAGCTGACATCTGTGATAATGCATTATGGCAGGTGAATTATACAAAGAGTTTATTAAAATCTGAAAGTTAATTAATGAGATCTACTGCACATTAGAGATCATTACTCCATCTGAAAAGGGTAATTAGAGAGTAGCTTCTGGTGTGTTTTATTCTCCTGGGTGTTTTGCTGACACGCCACATAAGTCATTCAATGTTAAGCAAATAATCCATTGGTCTTGTATTTACTGTGGTTATTATATAATTGCGGCAAGTTTAGCTGTATCAAGGAGATTCTTCTTTTTAACAGATTTCCTCCCAGCCAATGAATAGGTATTTATCTGCCACTTTATCTGGTTTTGTATGTCCCTTAATTAAATATGTTTTGATAATAATAACAGACAAAAACATTTTAAACTGATGCTTTCATCTAGTAAAGTAGTTTTTTCCCAATAACCTCTGATAATAGAGCATATAGCTACATAAATCTGACTTCTTATTACACCACTGGAAGTGCAGTGTTTGGCCATGGGCAAAGTTGGTTCCCATCAATTCCCAGGGTACCGTCAATTGAAACTATAACCTTCAAAAAGATCAGTCTGGTCACAGGGATGTACACTGGGACATGTTTATGGGGATAACTCTGAGCATATGGCTAGTACACAATGAGCAATGCCTCTTGCCATTATTGCTGACAAATGCATGGTGGGTTGACATTTTTCTCTTTGGTTGCATTAATTTACCCTAGAGTTCTTCAGGGAAGCCTTTGAGAAAGCAGTTTGTGTTTGCCTTCGCACAATGGCATACTAAATATGAGAATGGGGACCTGTAACTTTCATATTCATTAGTTTTTGTGTGATTGTTATTTGTACTGCTTTTATTCACAAAAAACTCTAGAAGAATGTTATTTTCTTCAGTTCAAGCTTGACATTTCATGTCTTGCCATCAATGAGTACACTGTTTCTCCATCCCTTTATGGAACCCCTTTGTGAGCCTGCATTTCACAAACACATTTTTCTATGTCTTTGTCCTCTGTCTCCCTACCCCATCCAGATTGTACACCTTCCTCCTTATCAACCTTGTTCCCTCCTTCACCTCCTCCAGCCTTTTCATGCTGTTACCCTCCTAATTCTGTCCTGCACTTCCAAATTTGCCAGATGTTTTCCATCCAGCAGCACTCCAGGTCAGGAGCTATTGTCTGCAGGTCCGTGAAGTTGCTCATTTCACATTTATCTTCAACAACTGATCTCAGGGCTTCTGCTATGAGTGAGGTGGAAGTTTCCTGTAAATCTGTTTTCTTAATCTGAGGAATTCTTGAGAAATCAAAATAAGAATTAACAAAGAACTCACCTGTAAGATATCTTAAACTGGTGCTCAAATTAAAAAAAAAAAAAAAAAAAAAAAAAAAGTTAGAGAAATAAATTAAGGAGCTTATTTTGTCCCTCTTTGCTCATGGTACAAACTCAAGAAAAATCTCTGATCTCTTTAGGAGATCAGGAAATGTTTGTTTGTTTTTAATTGTCTCCCATACAGGAGCTTCCTATTTTATATTTTTATTTACAGACCCCCTAAAAGCTTTCAACTGGCAAAACAGTCCTCTGAAGAGTAAATGTAAGCCTGTTGTAGGCTGGTGTGCTTCTTTTGTCACTTTTCAATAACTTTTTTTTAGACATAATCCACAAGTGCACCCCCTTGCAGCCTTCATGTTACTCAGGAATCCACAGCCCATACTTTAAGTCTTTTGCTGTGGGCTGCATATCTACTGATGAGGACCCTTCTTCTAGGTATGTTAAAGAGTGAAATAATTAATGACAATATTCTTCATGTTATGCAAATATATATATATATATATTATTTGCCTTGAATTTACAGACTTTTTTTATACCATTTTTCTTGCAAGTTATTTCACTTTCACCATTCTCATTCTCAAATTTCATCTGTAATCACTGACAGTATAAGAAATATAGACCAGGTTTATGCTGCCCTCCAAGGTCCTGCTTTGGGTCTCACTGCCTATTCTGGCAAACTGGCCTGTTTCTCAGAATTGAATTTCCGTTTTTCCAAAGGGAGTTCTGATTCTACCTAATATTTTGTTCTGCTTAAGAACGTTGAGAGCAGGATTTATTGCAGGAAAGAAGATCTAATAAAACATACCAGAAGGGCAGGTGCAGTAATATTTCCTGGCTAGGTAAACTTGTGAGAGTCTTACAGTAGTTGATGGCTCCACTTCTTTCATCCCTCAGTCTCTGTGCCTGTGTCCTTCCTCTCTGGATATACGTGATGATATTTTATATTAAAATCTCAGTCCAGGTTGGAAATTAGTAAAAAAAAAAAAAAAAAAAAAAAGGAACAAAAGGAACCCTAGAGTTAATGTGACACTATATACTAGAAATTCTTAGTAATCTATAGATTATACCCAGACTGCAGGACAACTACTCTTCACAAATGCATTAGGTAGAAGCACCATAACATGGATGAATGGTTCAAACCTACATTTTGTCCCAAGATAGCTAAGGTGCAGCCAGGACCAGCATTAATTGCCAAGAGAAGAGTTTTTCCAGCTCCCATGGTGAAGATACAGACTCCTTAAACTCAGAAAACTTTGTCATGCAACGGATTTAGTGCCTCTTGTCCTAAAGATTTGGTACTTCACAAAGGTTTATTTACAAACAGCTAGGACTAAAGAAGGAAAACGTTTGTTACAAATACAATTATACAAGCTTTGCCAGTGAATGTGGATTATGATCTTTCAGTCTGAACTATCAGCTGGATACCATAACTCTAAAAAAAAAGGCTCTAAAAAAAAAAAAAAGATAACAGTTTGAGACAGTTTTAACATCACCATTTCAACAGATATGCTTCTATAATACAATAAGATGCTATTAAAAAACACTTAAAATCACAGTGTTTCCATTGCATGGTGAAAAGGTGGAGAAGGGTATCAGAGTCAGTGACAGCAGCTCTAGATTAGAAAGGTCCTTTATGGCAAGTCACCACTGCCCAAAATACTATTCTAGAAGTGTATGACAAAATTCTGGTTCTTGTCATTGTATCTTTTCTTAGGAAAACACTCTTGGCCACTCTAAGACATAGGAAATGAGCTAAGCAGACTTTTGTTCTGACCCGGTGCCATTGTTTTTATGCTATATATATATATATATATTTTATTAGCTACATGTCTGCAGCTTTCTCTGCAGTAGTCTTACTTCCATGTGGAAGCTGGGATGCCACACGGTGATAAAAGGTGATCAGAAGCTGGAGAGGCAGGCCCCTTCTGCATAGGCAAGGCAAGCACTGAGCTTTCAGTACTTGCACTTCTACACGTGAGTTTTAATTTCATTACTGAGCTAAGAAGATTGACATGTAGTCTTTAAACTACTGAATTTTCTGGTGACAGAGCAATGCTGCATCATGCTGCATGAGCTACATGGCTTCCCATGGCAGGACAACACCAAGGGACCACCAACAGGGACATCATGGCCTGGAGTTTTCCTTCTTTTAGCTCCTTAGGCTTCAGCAGGTTCTTGGGCACATGAAAATTTATGGCATGTAGTTTGCAGAACCATCTTTGCGGAAAGCAACATCACATCTCCTAAATTCAAGAAGGAATAAATTTACCAGAGACTATTACGCTTTTGCTTGAGGGCAGAGAGAATCCAACAAGTACTGCTGGATAATGTCCCAGAACAGCTCTTGATGCTACTGTGTCATACTAATCTCTAAGTCCTGCACACAGTCCTGCCTCAATCTATAAGCTCTAACCATGCACTTGTATCTCTGTAAATTGTCTAGTACTTTCAAGCTAAGGAAGGCTTATAAAAACAATTGTTCCACAAATATAAAAGTCTTCACCACAGAAATACTCGCATAATCTGTTACTCGTGTAAATAGGAGCCATAGGTGAGTAACCCAGATTCTGAATAGTTGGCTGTTGTCATCCTGCTGACATTAGAGAAGGAACAGTTAATTAGTTCTCAGGACATGCCAGACAAGTAGGATATAAAGAAAAAATAGTTACACTCCCTGCTCCCTCATATTTTCATATATCTGGCTGTAAGTTTCCCTATATCTTTTGTGCTAAGCATAACTGGTAGCAATTGCATGCTCAGGCAAATCTATGTGAAGAACCATTCAGCTATGCTGAATGGAGAATCTCCTTTTGTTTAGGATTTCATTTCAGACAGACTTTTATTCCATCCCCCATCCATCCCAGATCTCTTTTCTTCTCATTTTGTGAGCCTGAAGAAGGTGCACAAAGACCTAAGCAGAGCCCTACTCAGTCTGAATGAAGCTCTGTGTAGCTCAAAGTTAGCCAGCAACAATTGGTTCAGGAAAATTTGTGGAAGCACAGAACAATGCTGTCCCCACAGGGTCCCCCTTCCAGGGTCCAGCCACCTGGGACTTAAGGACTGTCTTTTCTACTAGACATCTAAATTAAGTAAAATTATTTTTTTTTTTTGTTAAAAATAACACAAGTTTTCTGGAACAGAGATCCAAATTTCATTCACCTCATGTGGCCAAGCTCTGAATTGGCATAGAAAGTATTGTTAACAATTAAAACACTGAAAACACTTTTTAAAATGATATTTTTTAACCTTTCCACCCACCAGTATGGCAGTTTTTGATTGATCCAAACCAGCTTGTAAACCATCAGCTATTCCCAACCCCTCTTTTCTAAAAACTCCTACTGCTTTATTTGCAATGCAATTTATAAGCCTTCCAAATGTACCAACTTTCTTCTTCTTTATTCTATTCTCCTGCCTTTTTTTCTTCTTTTTTTTTCATTTTTTTTTTTAACTCATAGATGGCACAAATCATGAATTAGTCATAATCTTCTCATCTCGCACATCTTTACTTATCAAACAGACACACAGCTCTTCCCAAGTGCAATGGTTTGTAAACAGTGCCAATTAGACTTCTGTTCTGCTCCAAGCCTGGGACAGAGCAGAAAGAGAGAGATATGTGCTGCATTACAAGTGGGACTTACTAAATTATGCACGCCAAGACTCTATAAAAGCCTTATCAAACAAAGTCAGTGAAGGGAAAGAATAAGAGCTAATTATCAGGCAGCACCAGTAAATCAAAAGAAGCAGTCAAATGTATTTTAAAGTCAGATAATTAAGCCATGGTATACTAATGGGGCGATTCCTGCCTTTATGTTTAAGATTTTATTAACTGGATTTAAAAGGAAAAGGCAGTGTCATATGCACTTTAACTTGATTGTTTCATCTTCTGGTGAAGTGAAAAAACAAACAAACAAACAAACAAAAAAACCTGCAGAAATATTTGATTTTGATATATATTTGATAATATTTGATAATGAGAAAAAGACAGACACAAAAGGCAACCTGTCATCTGACAAATTTTAAGCAAGTGGTTATGGAAAACATATTGGGATAATTAGACAAAACATTATCTTCAGCGCGATTCTCTGATCTGAGATGACATTTCTGACATGGGACTTCAGAAAAAAAAAAAAAAAAAACAAGTTTGCATATCAGTTGAGGCAAATCTGTTCCTAAATCACTTAAGCATTTGAAAACATTCCCAAGCAAGCACCAAAGGCTGTAAAAACTTACAGATAAATGTAGATATTTTCACTTAATTCATGTAAAAGTCTTGTGCCTCCACCCTTTCACTCTGGATCGTAAATCCTGCTCATATGAAACTGAGAAACCAGGAGAAGACTGAAGCCAGGAAAAAGGGTGAAAGGTATGTATGCTGGCAGCACTGCTCTCTTTTCTCATGTATTTCTTTTCTTTTGTCTTGGAGTCTATTTTACTCTCATACAAGTCTAGGAAAGACTTGTTCACTGAATATCCTATAGATTTTCAGTCTAAGTGTCCTAAAATATTTAGATAGAAACATATATCTTCACCATTTTCTTTTAAATGACTTTTTTTTTTTTTTTTCCTCCTGAGTTTCTGGATTTTCTCATACACCAAGTTTTGCCACTCTGTAACTATCCCTCTGATATTTGTCTGTCAACTGTGGATGCTGATAAAACTCCTGAAAGCTATGCATTGCAACACAAGCCCGTTGAAAAACACACTTTTAAAAGAAGCACTCAGAGCTTGAGTATGTGTTCCTAATAGGCTTCTTTCAAAATCATCAAAGAATGTTTAGCAAACGACTTTCCAGTGTACAAAAAAATATTGTCAGGAGGTATACAAATGACTGGATATTGGCTAGAAAATCTCCAGAGATGTGTTAAATTAGCAGTTTAGTATCAAATTATGTTTGTTTCTTCCCTTCTATAAGATATACTCACACATAGCTGAGAATCTTTAGAAATGTGTACGCATTATGGTATTTGGAATAAAACAAGCCAGGACTCCATTATACTTGTAACGCTGAGATTCATATTCATGAATTCTGAAAGGGTACAGAAGGTGGAGGATAACCTGTGATATGAATAAAAATACAAGTACTATTTTGTTTTCACAGTAACCATGACGGATCTCTAGACATTCTGAAAACGAGAAGCAGTCATAAAGGTGATTTTAACATCTGCTTTGTATGAAATGGAGTTTTAATGATATCCCTTGTAACCTCAAGGAAACATTGTAAAAAAGAGGGTGGCTGGGGATTTGCTATGACTGGGGGGTGGTAAGGGGAGATTTCTTATGGTAGGAGAAGTCATCTTTCATTACACATGGATAGCTGGCTGTAATAAAAAAAAATTTAGATTTCTATCACTGATAATTAAATTTCATTCTCATATGTACTAGCTTCAGGATGCCCCTTTACAAATGAATCAAAAAGATTAATCTTTAAATAATAATGATCATCATCATCATAAAAACCTTATACTCTATGAAAACTCACTGGGGAGTCCAATTCTCAGGAAAAAAAAAAAAAAAGGTTTCTACAGCTGGAGATCTCTTGTACTTAGTTATGTAGTTATGTGGAGAATGAAACAGAATTCTAATTTCTTATCTAATTTCTATCACTGACTAATTGCCAGGTCTTTGGCAAAACATAACTGCACAGAAGGTGAGGGGTATATGCTGGCATATGTCAATGCAAAACCTCTGTACCATTTCAAGCAGACCTTGGACAAGAACATACAGAAGTGGCTCCTTGCAAGACAGACCTGCCCAGACTGCAGAGTGGTGTCATCCATGTGTGGCATTAGAATTTTTTGTTGCTTAAGATAATAAAAGTGAATCTTGCCATCAATGCAAAATGCACTTATGGAAGAATGTAGTACCTGAAGATAATTCCCAAGTCATTTTCAGGTGCCTTTACTGCTGACAATTCCTTCCCCAGGAGGGTGAACTTGCAGAGAGTTCCTGTCACGTTATAACTTTACTTTCTTTCCGTAATGTTCGGGATCCACTTTTTTCCAGAGAAATGACTGAACTTTCTGCATAGGTTTTAGTAACAGTGTAAGAATAACCCTAAACTGTGCAAGCTGAAAATGGACATTTTGTGATGTAAACTTACATTTTCATGGCAAAATATGCCTAGTAACTACACGATACTAACATATGAGTGCAAATACCAGAGTCTAAAACTTGCCCAGCTTCCTGATTTTTCAACCTATAAGTCCTAATCTTTGTGACCATGATACCAAAAGTACATACTCTGTCCCTTGTAGAGTAAGGGAAGGGGGAAGGAGATCCCAATGGGTCCTTTGGGGTTCTGTGACATCCTTAGAAAATGAGTCTGAGTTGTGTACATACAAGGACCACAGAGAGGTCTAGTGATGTCAGTTTCAGCAGACATTTCAAACTAATTTCTTTTTACCACTGGTGGTTTGTATTACTAACACATCATTACAACCATGCAGCCCACATAGCACAGCCTTGGCTGAAAAATCACATGGGAATATGTTACAGACCAGATTTTCAACACCCTCTACCTTGATTCAGTGCAAGACAAAGTTCCTCATCTCTTCACATAGGGACAAAGACAAATTAAGTTTAGTTATCATTGATAAGCTATTAATGGAAATCAGATGGCATTTCAAGTAAATTCCAGTACTATGGTGATCCCACCTGGCCTCCCGTTTCCCAGAAATTTGATATTGGAATAATGTCTGGAAACCTAATTTTACATTGGTATGTCTTCTCTTAATATGCACACACACATAAAAAAAAAAAAAAAACAAGGACAGTCCCAACTTCCAGACTATCTGTAGCAGAAAGAGTTAAAGGGTTTGAAGTTTTCACCGTATTCAAAATTTCATAATAAATGAGTGTTCAAATAGAGCAGCTTAGTTCAATGAAAAAAATGGAAATTAATGAAATCAGAAGGTCCCAAACTTTCACATTGTATTGCATCTTCCTTCATGCTTGCTTTTAATGTTTCTGGGGTGTTGACAGACCCACAAAATTAATGAGGTTGGCAGGTACCTCTGGAGATCATCTTGTCCAACCACCTGCTCAGAGCAGGGTCATCCAGAGTGGGTTGCTCAGGGCCATGTCTGCTTGTGTTTGAATATCTCCCAGACAGAGACCCCAATACTAGTGTTTAACTACCCTCACAATAAAAAATGTTTTTAAATGTGTTTAAATAAATTGCTCATATTTCACTTTGTGCCCATTAACTCTTGTCAAGTCAAATAAAACTTAAAGATTTTCCAGATTACCCCCACCAAAAGCCTGTGTATGCATGTGAAATGTGAGCAGTATGCTAGACTGAAGATTCTGACAGTCTGGACTTTGATGAATATCCTTTTATTAGACTTTTCCTCTACTTTCTGAGGATTTTTTCTTTTTCATCTGCAGTTTGTAATGGAAAAGAACAAGCTTGACTCTGATCCCTGTCTTCCTTTCCTCAAAGCAAAATCCCAAATATCTCCTGAGATTAGAGGAACTAAATAGTCTTAATAAATAAATAAATAAAAAATTACTCTTTCCCAGGCAATTTTGACTAAAGGTAAAGGTTCTTTAACTAACAAGACAAATGTTGTAGACAAAGGTAAGGAGAGTTCAATGTAAAGAGAAGGAGATTATAGTAACTGAAGGCACCTGCTGAAGTTCTTTGGGAAACAAGTTAAAATCTCTTCCAGAGTTTTTGTTTGTTTGTTTGTTTGTTTTTTGCCTTCCAACCCCACAGGCATGATTGTGGTTGTGTCTACACTTTTATGAGATTTGTACTCTACCCCTAAGCAAAAAGATAAGCTTTATATCCAGATTTTGCATATTGAAACTATTTTCATGACACAGTAACTCATTAATAATCTCTCTCTTCCTCCTCTAGTCTTCTTCTCTCTCCTCACTCCTACCTTTAGATCAAGCTGCTGAGGAGTCCACATAACAGATTTTTAAAGGTATTGCTGATTAACTATACACCAATAAACCACACAACCTTTAAAAAGAAAGAGAAAACTACCTCAGTTTTGCTGCTGAACATGGGTTTAACTGCTGTGAAATTACTATTTTATGCATGCTTAGTCTTTATCTGTACCCTAAGGACAATTATTGTGAGGAAACTAGGAAAGAAAAAGAGCCATTTCCACAATTAGCTCAAGAACAGGAGGTAGAAGGGAGGAGATTAACTCATTGTCTGGGAAATTTAACATTGCCCATCGACCCAATGGCTTCCCTAAATTTCCCTGGAAGAAGCTATACAGCAGAATTTTTAATTTGCAGCATTGCTCCGGAGCACGTACAAGCAGTTTTATTCACAGTTCATTAGGAAAAAGTAAAAATAAAATAACAATAATAATACAAAAATATTAGAAACACTACCAGCAAAGCAAAGGTTACTTGCCTGGTTGTTTTCCACATAAGTAGAGATGGAAAAGGAGAAACTCCTGCTTAAATCTTAAATCTTAGCATTTTAGCATTACCTCAAGTGGCACATTGCTGGTCTTCCCAGTTGCCCCAACTTCCTAGAGGGTGAAATCTCATGTATTGGGTTCAATTTTTGCTTTTAAACTTGGAGACCCAAGTGTAAAGCATTTTTTAGAGTTCAAGAAAGGGTTGAAATATCCGTGTGGTCCTAATCCCAGGGAAAATCCTTATGCTGGAAATGATCACTATCACTGCTCAAGCTAAAGAGCAAAGGTGAAGGGTGCTCCACAGAGGGTGAAGCAAGTGCTGTTATCAGCTTTGATGGGAACTCAGCTTCTGCTCTTTGTGCATATGCACAACATCTTCCTAGACAGATTTACAGTTTAAAAGAAAATCAGCACTGAGATGGACTATTGTTTGGTATATCTACACAGTATCTATGAGATGGAGCCACCAGCTAGATGAAGGCATCCAACCTCCATTTCAAAGTGTAAATAACAATTCAGAGCTGCAGCAAACAAAAGAGCTACATGTGGGAAAACAATATTCACAGTGCTAGCATACCAGTAATGAACCCAGGGAAAATGAAATTAGAGCTAAAGAAAAACCAGAGGGAAATACAGCAGGGAAAAATGTAGACTATAAAAGGGATAGGAGATTGCAGTTAAAATAAAATAGACAGCAATTTAAAAATAGTTTAAAGCTCCTAGAAAGTTGTAGGAGAAAAACATAATGATGGTAAAAAAAAAAAAAAAAAAAAAAAAAAAAAAAGATGTAATAACACGAAGTAGGAGCTGTGAACATAAAATTAATGTATTAAAAGTAACTACATATTTGCACTCTGCATAGAAAGGAGTATTTCTATAGTAATATTACATACTTGGAGATTTCTCCCCATAGTATCTCTGCTGAGGACATGGACCAGAAACTGAATTCTGCATGTAATTTTAAGTAGGGTAATGAAGTCTCATGGCATGGTTTAAAACTTCTCCATCTTCTACAAAGGTATTCTAGGTCCTGAACTACACTGAAGTAAAACACATTGCCTACTCTTCTGCATGGTGCTGAGCAAAATTTGCAGTTTTTCAGCAAAGATTAACAGGGCTTGGTAGCTTTAGCAGGTAAGAGCAAGTCTGTGCAGCTTAGTGGCTTTGGCACACATTTGAACTAAAGGATTCCTAGCAGCTAGGACAACGTCAGAAATGAGCAATTGCACATTTTATATGTAAATGGTCATTGTGGTAATTATTTTTGTGCTTTCACTGCAGCTTTGTATTTTATTGTTTCCTTCTCTACACAAATTTTAAAGCCAGAACAACCCACACTCCTTTTCAGATGGAGTTGTTGCTACAGCAGGTCTCCTGGTCATGCTAAGTAACACATACGAACAGTGGAGAGGTGCAGGATTGAAAACACACATCTGTTTTTTTTTTTTGCTTTTCTTCTTTGCTGTCTTCCTTGTTGCAGATGTTCACTTTTGTTTGAAAGTACCTACACACGTGCCTTTCAGGAGATTTTAGATAATTCCAACTAGATTTGTTCTTTTCAAAACTAAGAAATACTCCTTCTTACTGGATAGAAACTAATTTGTCAAGATGCTTCTTCTGAGGAGACAAGTCTGGAAACTTTTCCTGTCCACTTAGTACCTATAAGGACAAAGTACTTAGTATTTAGACCTCAATCTTTATAAGTGGAAGACTGCTGTAATGATCTGATATCTTTGGAAAGCAGGAACTCAAGTGGCGAATTCAAATTTCAAGAGAGCCAGAGATCCTTCCATATACTTTCATGTCCTTTTCATAGTTGAGGAGCAGAGAAGACTGATACGTGGTAAGTACCACAGCAGACACCCTCAGATTTATTGCACTTTTGGAAAGATCTCTTCAATGTGAGGAAACAAAATGGCATAAACTGATTTTGTAATACATTTGACATGCTATAACAGGGCTGTTGTTGCAAAGAGTATGAAAGAAATCTAGGAAGATGGTTATGTCGGTCGAGCAATTTTCCACTAAGGATGCTGCAGGGTCAAAGGAAATCAAGGACTGGAGAACATATAATTTATGTCATGGATTAGTGATAGTCTTCCCTGTCATAAACAATAAACTAAACTTCCTCATCACAGTCTTTCAAGATCATAATTTTATCAGACACCACTGACAGACAACAACCAAAAATGAAATGATTGAGAATTGTTCAGAGAAGTGAGTAACGTGGAAAATCCAGTCTGTAAAAATTGACAGGTCAGATGGATAAGAAAGTGTCAGAAAACTGTGAAACATACCAACACCAAACTCAACATATTCAAAGTAATCTGCCCCAGTGATCCTCCATTATAGTTCCTATGACCATGTTTCACTAACTCAGGAGTCCTCTTGTTTTAAATGCTGTCAGTGTCTTCCTTGCATTTGTCACTTTGACAACGATTTAAATTAGATTAAGCATGAATTAATATACAAGAAGTCCAGGAAATCATTAGGTACAAAGTGTTTCTGGTGAACAGGACTAATTTAAAGAACAGCAGTGTACGTGCCAATATAATTAACAAAGTGATGCCATAATGCCAGTTAGTGCTTTCCTCAAGTGAGAATTTTATGCTGTTGCATTTCAGCATGGAAAAACTAATTTACTGTGTGTCTGCAACAAGCAACAATAAAGCTCATATTTGTTTACAAATAAATCTTCTGAGGAAATGAAATGCTTGGGAAATTGCAGGTAATGCTCTTCCATTGTTGAGTGCACATTGAGGACTGTGATTTAGAGATTACCATGGCCCTGCAAGAATAGCACTCGGAGTGGAACAAGAGTTAATCAGCTACAATATTAATTGAGGCACGATCTCTGCAGCAGGGCCCGGGGAAGCAGGAGATTGTTAGAAAATACTGAACAGGCATTACTCCATATTAGTCATAGGGTGGTTCATGACAGGGTTCAAGAGGTAATGTTGGAAATACGAAGCAAAACATGACTGCATAAATTTCTAGGATTCCATGTGTTTCTCGCTTAGGCAAATACTCATTTCACTTGCAAAACTCCTCCCTAAATAAGAGGGTTGCAAAGACTTGCAAATAAAGCACAGCCTAAACCTGCCACAGCCGAGAGAGACTTCTTTCCCCAGAATTTAAGACCTCCTATGCTCTCTATAGGAACCAAATTTCCCCTTGGGGTACATGAGGAGAACTGTGTTCACCATAATAACCAAGTTCTCTAAAACCATTCCTGCTGAGCAGGGAGATGAAAAGAGACAGTCAGAAATGAGAGCTCTGCATACAGTAACTGACTCAGGAGTGAGGGGTGGCATTTGTGTGTCTTTGGGATCAACAATTTCAATCCTCTACAGAAGGCAGGATCCTACTTTTTTGCAAAATTGAGCTCCTTTTCAGGACCAGTGGGCTGTGATGATAGTTGTCATTTCTTTGCAAGGGAAACTTTTGCTATATGACATTCACCAGTGACTGAAAGAAACAAAGGAAGAGTCCTTGAAGCAGGTACTGGGACTCAGCTTTCCTCTTTAGAATTGACGTGGCCATTTATGAAGGAAAGTTACACTTCCATTTGGGGATTTTCCTCCCTGTCTCTCTCTCATGTAAACAAATCTTGATTTCTTTGCTGCACAGTGAGGAATCCCTTAATTTCATGTGGGGATTAGCAAACTCTCTTGGGTCAAACTCATATCTTTCCCTGACAGCTCCAACTTAGACCACCTTCTAAGAAGCAGGTTTTTCTCCCCGTCCAGCTTAAATGGGCCAGAGCCACAAATGCACTTTTCAGAATGTCTCACCTTGTTGCTTGCTAGACCTGTTTTGAGGAATATCAATCACAATTTAAAAACTTAAATGGTGGGAAATTTACTTCATGGTACTAATTTTGCCCCAGTGTTCAGATTAGGGTATGTGCAATTGAGAAAATCCTATCAAATCAACTGAGATTCCTTCTTTGATGTTACTACAAGCAACATCCTAAAAAAAAAGCACCCAAAAGCTCCCCATGATTCACACTCAGGTAACACTGTTTTATCATAATAGATACTTCAATATAAAAATAAAATGAACTGTCTAATCATTTTGTCCTTTCATCTGTCGTCTGTAATTGGATTCACATGCTTTCATCCTCAAGATTTTACATAGCTGTTCTATGCTCTTGCTTTTCACATTTTGTGCAACCAGCTCCTTCCCATTTTAATATATCGTCTCATGGATTTTGTTGCTGAGATATGGTACTTGCTCTTTTATCTTACGGGCCTTTCTCTACCTGATGGTAGTGTCAATGCCTCAATACTCCAGTGGATTTATGGAACAGGCTGCAGATAGCAAGGTTTCCTTGGCAATTAGTGGGCCATGCTCTTTCTGATGCCCTCACTTCCTATAAGGTTGTGCTAATAATCCCCAGGATGTCTTGAGCTGCCATAACCTTAGCCAGCCATGCAGATATTTTAGGACATTTGAACACTAGCAGATTTTCTCATGCAGATTTTCAAAGGCTGTTTCAAATCTTGAAAAACAACTCTTAAAATAAAGATTTTTTATTTTTTATTTCTTTTTAGTAAAGAGATCCTGAAGGAAAATGTCTACTTCTTGCTGGTGCAGTTCTGCTGAACTTCAATTAAAATGAATAATTTATTTTTACTAGAACTTGGGTTAGATTGACCAAGAGGTTGCTGATGATTCAGAGTGAAATCAGACCCTTATGCTAAGAGCATATCAGAGTATAGGAATAGTATAGGAAAAATAGAGGAAAAGATAATTGCCACACCATGGTGTCTCGAAGGTGACCTTCTGAGCGTGGAACTGCCACTAGGCAACACTGGAAACAGGGAGTTTTACACTTTAATTCTGCTCTTCTCTGGACCACTTTGTTCCAAAATTTATAAACCACAGCCCAAAACCCTCTCATAAAAGATACTCTTACCCTTTCTATAAATAATTAATTAAATAACAGAATCAAAAATCACACTTCTGTCTCTAAAAATCCTATCATGGTATAGTATTTGGTTACATGATTAGCAGTATTCACGTTTTATATGATTTGAACACATTAACTCACTATGGAAAACATAGTTAATTCTTTCTGTTACCACGGAAGTTCACATCTCTCACCTCCTAGTTCCTCTTTGGTAATCTAAAATAGGAACATTTCCAGCCTTTTCAGGAAAATAAATAAATAAATAAATAAAACGTCCCAGGAAAAAGAAGGAAAATTTCATTGGGGCAGATGGAAAAAAAGCTAAAAGAGCAAAATACAAAACAGAGGAAGAACTATATGGATGAAGACATTCACCTGAGTTAGGATGGACCAGATGAGTAGAAATGTCTCAGTCATTCCCCAAATGGATTTAAGTTCAAGATGGAAAGCCCTCTGTCTTCCAGTGAAATTTCTGTTATCTCTTATATGTGTCTATTTAGAAGGATGGAGGGTTTTCTCCCTCTTATTCTGCAAGATACTTACATTTTATTTTTGAAGCAGCAAATCCAGGCCTTCAGGCATTTTAATCACCCTGATAAGGGAAATGAAAAGCATCTGCTTCTCTCACAACTCATGTGAGCATCCATTTCCTATACACAAAAACCATCTTCACCAAGGCCACTAGAACAAACCAAGATATGATGGCCATCACCATACTCTGGACTGAACTCAATTTGGATGGGATATTTCCGGAACTGAGCTACTGACTTGATGGACAGAGGGCTGGCAAGTTTCTAAACCTACACATCAGTTAGTCATGGGATAAGCAAATGAATCCTCTGCTGAACACCTGAGCATTTGGAGAAGACTAAAAGTATCTAGAAAGATTAGTACTCAAAACCTTAATTTCTGCAGAACGAATTTTCCAAAAGGAATTTCCAGGTTCAGGAACTTTGAATTTGAGTGGAATAAAGGTATCTAAGACAATCTTAGGCACTCAAACCCCTATTTGGCTCTTACTTCAAGGTTCAGTACAACCATCAGTAAAGGCAGGTTGGCAAATTTTCCCCTGATTGACTTGCCCAAGGACACAAAAGTTTGTGGAGGGGAAAAATCCAAATCTCTGAAGTGTGTGTGTCACTTTAACCACTGAGCTAGCCTTCCTACAACCTTTAGTGGGAAATTGAATTTGCACATGCAATAGTTCCTTAAAATAACTGCTGTTTTGCAAGGAGACTCTGAATTCTGTCTTGCAAGGAGTCAGCATCCACTGAATGTCACCTCTCTACTGCTCTCCTGTGGTTCAAATGATTGTGCTATTCCTGGAAGAGGTGTTCTACTATAAAAGTACAGGTCCGTATCCTACAGAGTGTTGAAGACCCTTGTGGAGAAACTCTGTTAATTACTATTTATATTTTGTTCCAAGCATTTGACACAAAGCTATAGATATTTATAGCATATGCATGACACCAGATGGTACATTCTGATTCTTCAGTCTATTGTGGCTCCATGAAGCTGCTTTGCCTGTATATTACAATTAATACAGAAATCACTATAGTCTAGTAGCTTTATGGTTACAGTGCCAAAACCTACGGTGCTTTCTCAAGGAACTATAAAACACAATTCATCTCATGCCATTATTAAAGCAGATAATCCTATTTAATATGCCCAGAGACAGCAGAGCTCTGCTTGGGGTTAAATGTAAGGCTGTAAATACACTTGCTGTTTTGTCCACTCCCTTTTCTGGAAACCATTGCCAAATCCAGACAGGAAAAGTCCCTTAATGTCTATATCTATCACCAAGGAGAAAAAAAAAAAAAAAAAAAAAAAAAAAAAATAAAAAGAATAAAGCCATGTTTATTCTGAAAATATATCTAATTTAATACACCTGGAATTTCTCAGCAATGTTTCAAATCAGACAAAATAGGAAGCATACTGCAAAATAACAATGCACTCCTCTCATCTTCAGGAAGACTACAGGTCACTTGGAACTTGCCATAATGCATCTACAAACCTCCATTCCTTGTGTGCAGTTACTCCATTTCTATTTCATGCAACTGCATGACTTTTCTCAGAATTCTTAGTTGCATGACATTGCCTCCAAAGGCAAAACAATGCTGCATTGCTTCTCCATGAACACTGCTTCTCCTTGAACACTTAAATGCCAGATTTTCTTCTAGCCTTCCCTAAAGTTTGACTTGAGCAAGCATTTGAATCCACAGTGTGGAAGAAAACATACTAAGGTTTGTGTTCTGATTTAGTTACACTTTAAATGTAGCAGAGACAAAAGGAAACTACACCTCCCATTCACAAAGACCACATTGAGTCTGTCCTAAGGCTGGGTCAGACCAGTGTAGACCACACAGAACTGTGATACCCACCCAGCATGTGCCTTCTTGACAAGAGATGGCATTCAGCTACACTTCCATTTAAAAAGACCTGGGTCCATTTTTCATTGTAGCATGCCACAAGTCATACATTGGAGCTTCCCGTCTAATGCTAAAAATGATTTTTATTGCTACAGCAGTAACAGAAGTACAGTTTATGACATACAGGTAAATACATAAAGCTCATCTAGGATACATACACATATGCAAAAAAATAGCAAACTAGAAGAGAAAAAGCAGAGGAAAGGTGGAAGATGTTTGTGTCTCTAATGAGAGAAGATTTAGGATGAGATGAACTGCTTCTTGGCAAAACAGGTCTCTGATTTTAAGTAGCAACCGGAAGAAAAATGTCAAACACTTCTATGGAAAATGGTTACTGTTACTTTGCATTGCCATATCTCCATACCTTCAGGTCTGAACATAAGCAAGCAGTGTGCCCAAGTGTGCCAGTGGCCTGCATCATCAATAGTGTGGTCAGCAAGACTAGGGAAGTGATTGCTGCCAGGTATGTGCAGCGGTGAGACCTCACCTTCAATATTGTGTTTGGTTTTGAGCCCCTGAGTACAAGAAGGATCTTGAGTTCCTTGAGTGTGTACAGAGAAGAGCAATAAAACTGGTGAGGGGACTAGAAAACAGACTTAAGAGGAACAGCTGAGGGAATTCAGGTTGTTTAGTCTGGGGAAACGAATTCTGAGGGAAATTCTGTCTAATCTGGGGAAACGAAACCTCATCACTCTCTACAACTTTCCGAAAGAAGATGGTAAATACATGCCTCTCTTCAAGGCCATCCTAGACAGTGGTCATTCCCTTTCTTGATTGTACAGGCATTAACTTTTGGCATCATAAGGCACTGTCTGAGGATGAGAACAGTATTTTGATATGGAAAACTGTTCTCCTTTTCATAATTCTGGTCTTACACAGGCATAACTGGCTTGGGTAGCAGAATTTCTCAAGTGACTAGTACATGTTATTATTACAAAAATGAGTGTAAGGGAGTTCTCTTAGTTGGATCAACTATTTACAATTCTTAATGACTTTTACAACACTGTTATTTCTTGCTATAGCTAGCACAGATATACACAGCATACACAGAAATCAGACTTTAAGCCATTTCTAAGATGCTGATGATGTAAAGCACTTTGTTGTCTTCTGAGACGCTGGTCAATTTTATTCTTTATTTCCTTAATATACAGCTGCAAAAATTAGTACTGCATCTCTCCTTAGAAAAGTTACCATGAAGCAAGAGAATTAAGGGTTTCTTAGGAATTACAAATAGATTTTAGTATGCACATGGAACCAATAATGTTCTGAAAATTCATCCAAGGAAATAATTTCATGTGTTTATTACTGTTGCAGGAATTGTGCACCGAGTGTTGCTTGAGACCACCTAAAACATTCAGAGGTTAAAATTCATGAGTCTCTAGTCATACTGAGCATGTATGGGGAGCGCTGCTCTGTGAAATCAGACTTCAGATGGGGCACATCTCAAATGGAGAGGCTTACAGCATTGTTCCTGCCTGTGATAGATAAATTCTGCCTCCAATACATTTGTTCTTCTAGAAGACTTCTGGGGGCATGATGGAATTCCTGCAAAGGGAGCTCATGAAATATCTCTGCTCCCACCTGATGCTCTGCAATTTATCCCATGGCATGAACACCTTGGAGGCACCTTATTGCTTGAAAACTCTACTTCTTAATTTGTCTACAATACTTCCTAAATCAAAACTAATGAGCTTAAGAAGTTGTCAGGGAAAAAAATAAAAAAAAAAAAAAAAGTAAAAAAAAAAAGCAGACTATGCATTTCTACATCAATGTCAAGACAAAAATTATGAGAAGCAGGTTAAAAAAAAAAGTCTAGATAGATATATAGAGGGAATTAAATACACAATTTAAGAGAAATCATTCTTGGGAAAAAAAAAAAGCTCAGAGAATAAGTGCTCATTATTTCTAGTTCATTAAAAAGTAATTGTTATATTTTACTCTTCTTAAGCTGAAGATCTTAAAGCACTTTACAAGCATTAGCAAATTAAGTTTCCCATCATCTTAGGCAGAAAGTTATGTCTTACTACTATCTGCATTGTGTGCATGGGAAAGAGTGCAGACTCTTTCATGAAATTCTTATACAGACATACAATCCTACATAAATCTATCTAACTCATAATATAAGGTTGGAATGAACATTCAGCCAAAATATAGTGATCCTTGTCCCTAACCAAGATGCCAAAAGAAAGCCTTTTTTTTTTTTTTTTTTTTTTTTTTCTCTTATCTCCCACCATTGGACTGTCAATAGTTTTAAATTAAAGTGGACTCAAGCAGATAAGACTTTTTAAACCTTTGTTTCAGTTTGTATGCAGATTCAGCTATCTATTTCAAGATCTTTTGCTAAGTCATGAAAACTACAAATACCATTTAATTCTTATTTTACATCCCTAAATGTAAAACTGATATAATAACTTATGCCAGAAATTGCAGAATAATTAAGGAATCTTTTCTCCTTTAAAACTTTCAAGGAAAGCTTTTCCAACAATATTAGGAAAAGTTTCAAAAAAGAACTTGACATAAGCAGTGAAAACATTTATTTTATTAAAATTTCAATTTTCTATGAAAGTTCAGAAATAAAAAACTTAACTAGCTCTGCCAAACATTTAGGTCAGTCTTAGCACAGGCATAAGTTGTGCATGACTTCAGTGAGTGGCAATGACACCTTGTGTAGTAGTTACAGAGCACAGACCATAGGTATATTTGTCACACTTGTGATATTCTCCTTTCAAATGCAGAATCAGACTTTCACATGCTGAAGCAAGGATAATCTAAAACAAACAAACAAAAAAATATGAATTTTTACTTCTGTCTCCAGCTCAGAACAGTAGGAAAGAATTTTGCTCATCTTCATCATCCTTTTAAATATTAAAAGTAAATAAGAAATAAATAAGATGCCCTATGAGGCAAACAAATCTGTTGTTGGGGAAGATCCTGTCTATGAACAATGAAAGGTCTCCTTTGGTATTCAATTTCTAGATGCCTCATGATTAAAGGTTGCTTGCTCATGAAATAATAATAATAATAATAATAATAATAAATAAATAAAAACCTACTGACACTGTAAATCAAACAGAACCAATCTTCTGCTTTCCCAGGCGTTACTGTAAGAAAATTAATTCTCTGCACCCGGGAATAAGTCTTCTATCTTAAAGTAAAGTAAAGTAAATAAGTCTTCTATCTTAAAGTAAATTGATAAACTGTGTTTTAGCTCCTGTGCAATTAGGAATAATGGCTCCTATTCTTTTGACTGAGTTGCAGAAGTAGGACAGATGAGTTACCATTGTCTGTTGGGAAGATTTGTGCCTTGTGTTATCACCAACTTGTACTTTAACATGTGAACTCTAATAAAGTAGAGCAGCATCTTTTTGTCTGTTTTTTTAAAGGGAGCTTGACCTTCACTAACCTTTGCAATTCCCTTGGCTATGACAAAAGGGAGAGCACCAATCTGTTCATATCAAAGGAGAGGCCTTTTGTCCTGGACATCAAGATACGGTAAGAAGGCATGACCCCAGAAGCAGCATGGTATCACTAACTCCTTCCCACTGTAAGAGACATTAACCCTATGCAAAGATTCATTGGATAAGGAAATTAAAGCACCTACCGACCTGTAACTTCACCTTGTAGAGGGCAGGTTCATGGAGCAGGAGAAGGAAGATGGCACTGTACTGCCAACGTGCAATGTCTGGCTGATGTGGGATGGAAAAGTGAGTGCTGTGTTCAGTGGTCACAGAAATATATGCTGATTTCTGACACTTCTATGCATGAATATTGAGGGAGACACTGAAGCTTACCTGTATTTCCTCTTCAAATATGCACTGCAACATTTGCAGACTATATGATGTGGGACACTGTCCAAAGCAACCTGACTGATTCTTCAGATGAAGTTTCACAAGCCTTTTGTATTGTCAAAATAAAAATATATCTTGCCCAGGTCATTCTTTTCATCAGAAAATTTATTTATTTATTTAATCAGGAAAAGTAATCAAATTTTGCCCAACAAAACTAATTCTTGACAAGCCCAGGCAACTTTCCCCCTCTATGGCTGTTCCCCAGAAGTCTATCTGAGCAATCAAAACCAGAGAACTTTCATAATTCTAAAAATGAAAGCTTAACATCTTAGGAATACACAGTAACAAATTATACAAGAAACCCATGAATTCTAAATAAGATTGAGGTTGTAAATCTTCACTAAAACACTCACTTAGGTAGTAATTTCCAGCATGAGCAGAGGGAGTTCACACTGGATCTTTACATTTGATTTTCTTTGTAATATGGTAAAGTACACTTATGGAACTTCTTAAACCCCAAAGTGTCTTGTAGGTATTAATAGAATTTTTGTAAAACTTCAAAGTATACTTCTTACTACCTTTTGCTACTTGTTTTCAAACTATAATGGTTTGACGATTCCTAAATGCTTTTCACCAGTGCTCATATTCCTTTAAGGATGTCTTAAATATAGAATGTCACATAGAGAGGGAAATAAATAAATAAATAAACCTAAATACCTGATGCTTTTTTTACTTTTTTAATGCCATCTTGTGTTGATGTCTTCAGACTTGGACTGTTAGAAGCATAACCCAAAGTCTGAAAACAATGTCTACAAACCACTGCCTAAGTGATTCTTCTCTTTATAGAATTCTTCTGTCTTTACAGATGATCTAATATATATATATATGTATATTAATGGACAATCATATCAAATCTAGTAGATAATAGTTATTCTTATGGTAGCATCCAAACTACTTAAAAAAATAACTTTTCAAACCAGTTCACATTTCGACCAAGACACTACAAGATCTCTGTAGTTTAGAAGACACACCAAGCTACATATTGCCCTTCCTAGGTGGCAATAAATGTTTGTGCAGTGGTACTGAAATTCTAGCACAATCATTGAAGCCTTTGGCCTTTTACAGCTTGAATTAACAAGTGGAACTTTTCTGCAAATAAGGCTATCAATAGGCCAGCAAAATGGCTTCTTATCAAAATCTTCTGATCACTCACAGAAATACTGTAGCATCACATCTGTAATTCTACTCAATGCTGGAGTCAAACACAGCAAATCAGCAGCAGATCAGAGCTGAGAGATAGTTAAGTATAGCTTTTTGAATGCTTCTGTGCTGTGATTTGTCTTGCTTTGCGTTTAAAGCTGAATTGGTCCTGTCTCTGACCTCAACATCTCCATTTGGGGATTCAGATCATAGACCAAATGACATGGTTGCATAGAGCTAGAGCTTTAACAGCTTGAACAGAAAAAGTGTCTGGAATCAGATGTGGCTCTTATATACAGCATGCCTCAAAAGACAGTAACTGAATCCAGTAATCTAAGACTGTCAGGCCTCTGGGAGCCAAACTCTTCCAAAAAGGAAGATTTGGGGTGTGTCTGCACTCAGTTCAAGCAGCAAATACATGCAGCTGTGGGCTGAAACAAAATTCCTGAGATTTACTGTTTAGAGTAGGAGGTTGCTGTGGGGATTTCTTAGACTGTGATAAATAAAAGCCCATTAGGTTTCTCCTGGTGTCTAGAAGAGATTGACTGAAGTTGTACAGCATAATGGAAAGCTGGCTAATCAATACTGTGTTATTCTTCAATTTAACTATACTAATCGTGCACATAGTTTTCATTCGTGTCAGAAAGAGAAATAAAAAGGTGTGAACATCGATTCCTGTTAAATAATAACATTATGAAAGAACATTATTTAGGCAACTCTTGATTCCTTGCTATTGTTCTAGAAAGTCAGCCTTGTGTAGAGGCCTCTTCTGCTCATTACCCATGAAAATGAAGACTTGCTAGCCATGATGTACACCCTGCTTTGATAGCAAGGCAGTATTTCCACATACCCATGATGAATGCTTGAGTGACTGGGGCAGGTAGCAGGCTGGAAAATTAAAATATGCCTCAGTAAGCAATCATAATATCTTGGCCAAAGACACAAACCAAAACCTCACTCTTTCTGACCCATGGAAAACGATCCCAGCAACTTAAAAATGATGGTATGCTTGCCTCCAGAAGGCAGCATGATAGAGCAGTTACAGAACCAATTTCTGATAGAATCTTTCCAGGCTCTTCTTAGCACTTAAGAAGTGTATAACAAGTCAATATTTGCAAATATATATATATATATAAATATATATAATATACAAGTCAAAGACAAACAACAACAACAACAACAACAAATAAAAAGTTTGCCACATACCACAACTCATATTCATGCCTCAAGAAGTTTTATGGTCAAAAAAAAAAATGCCTGAAAATAAGTTTTCATTGGACCAGTCAAACATCATGCTTTCAGTGAGGGATTTGTGCACCTGAACCTCACATCAGCCACCAGTACAACATGAGATTTTATATCACCACAGACTGTCTGACTGTTGCTCCATCACAAGGCAGCTCCATCTCCCTGCTCTCTTTCTGTGCACCAGGTGGGTCCTAGCCACTATTTCCAGCATTGTACTGCCTCACCATCAGCCAGAGATGTGCAAGAAATTCATTACAGCATGACTTTTATCATGTGAACTAACACAGTGCTTCAAAAATACATCAAAAAAGCTTTTTCATATTTCCATTTTGCTGCCTTTAGGGAATAACGTGAGCCTCCAAAGCCATTTAAGCATGGAGGATTCATAACACTTAAGTAAGTAAGCCTGATAATAAATAATAGAAATAATAGTAAATTCTGAAATAATAGTCTCTAATAAGCTAAGTGCTTATGTGATGTCCATTGCCGCTATTCTGCTGACTTCAATGGAGGTACACCATTTTGAACTGCTAAGAATTTGGCCCACAGTTTTTATAAAAGGCAGTAGAAGTTCAAGGTAAGATTATAATCAGACATTAGGGAAAGTAAAAATGCAACACAGGGAGCAGCTTTTCACAAAAGGGACCCTATTGCCTTTAAAAGCAGTGAGAAGAATCCCTGACCTAGGAATACCTAAAAGGTTCCCTGTTTAAAGCACTTACTCACCCATCTGTTTCCTTGCACTTAAAAAAAAATAAAAAATAAAATAAATTGAGTCTGTTTCTTGGTCATGGCATCAAAATTCCAAGGCTCTGAACAGAGAAGGACAATGAAAATTTAATAAAATGCCAGGACATGAGGAGGCTGAGGCAGAGAGTGAATGAATAGCCCACTTTCCAACAGGTAGACCATGATGTTGAACAGGAGTTCTCTAATTCCTGTACAAAATTGTCTGTGGGACTTTGCAGCCATCTGCCCAAGCCTTGACTGTAGCTACGTGACTGTAGCAGGGGACAGATCAAACCACAGACTGCATTGGAAGCATGAAAGGACCAAACCAACCCTCCAGGAATAGATATTCTGATAAGCATTTCAGGAAGATCTTTCAGGCTCCCTCCAGGCACTGAGCAACTTTTACATGAAGGAAAAATCTGAAAATTTTGCATGTATTAGCATAAATCACAAATATCCTTCCAGCCTTCCCTTCTCTGACACTAACACAAAGAGGCACATCATATGCAGTTCTCTACCTTTGATAAAGTTATAATTTATACAACGCCTTGCTGTAGGACCAAACATTGCTGAAGGACCCCAGGATGTTTTGGGTGGGTTGGGGAAATTCATTATACTCTTAGCCCCACCAGGGATTCTAGGTCCCATTATTTAAAGTCTTGTGATTGACAGTATTCAGATTGACAGAAGAGCTAATTAGTCTGAGGTAGCTTGGGAGCCTTTCTGCTGAATTCAGAAGACCAGGAAGAAAAGATTGTTGCCCTATGCTGCTGTGACGGACTGTTTTAGTACTGTGTCTGAGTCATAGCATTCAATTTCCTCTCCTGTTCAATGACATGCAGGTTTATTTGACAGTCATTTCTGATTGTTCTTCTGCATCAAGGGCTTTTCTGAGGAGACAGGTGTCCAAAATACATAGTTTAAACCCAAATTTTGTAAAATCCTGAAATATTAATAGTCGGCTCCCACCTAAAAAAAATAAAATAAATACATAAAAAATCAGTTCTAATTTCCTGGTTACTCTCTAACTACATAGCTCCAACACTCCTCCTACTCTTTCTCAGACAACAGTTTCAAGCCACATTAATTAATTAATTTCCTTGACATCCCAGGAGAGACACAGGGCATGGATTACTATTATGCCTAAATTAAAAATGTGTAAACTGAGGCACAGAGGCAAGAAATGAAATGCTCGGCAAGGTCAAGATTAAACAACTACCTGCTAGTCCACTGTCCCTTCAAAGGAAAGAGGTGAGGTTAATGGCTGCCTGCAAATCTGACCAAATAATTGAACATTATAGATTCTATAGAGGATAAGATGGGGCCCACATCACCTATCTCATGGTCAGCATTTGTGTCAAGAGAATGTTACAAACTGTGACATGTGGAAAATGTGACATTTAGGAATGTGGAAAAGCCTTTTGATTTTTTATTCTTAAAAAAAATAAATAAAATAAAAGAGAGATTAAAAATAAAATAAAATGAGAGTAATATGAGAACTACAAAACAAACAAACAAACAAAAAACTACCCTGGGAGTGCCAAAGCCAAGGACAAGAGTTGCCTGATGTTGTTAAGACATGAGCAGATAACTTTTTCACCTGATCACCCATGTCAAGTAGTAGGTCATGTATCGGGGTTTCTAGCCCACCAAAATTAAGGCTTAGGAGACATGGAACTGGTGTGGCTGCTTCTGATGCATACAGAATTGGGTTAGAGCCAAAAGACATTTCTAGGCACAGGAGCTTGGAAGTGCTACTAACCTAGCTCTGATGTTTAGCAGGGATCTGTGCATTACTTTTGACCAGTTATATATAAAGGCTGAGGTGCTCTAAGATACCCAGACAGCTCCTTACTAGTCAGCCTTTTCTTTCTCCTTTCCTTTTTTTCTTTTTCTTTAAGAAGCTGTAGGCAGGTGAGAGGAATTATTTTTAAAGGACAACCATCAATGAGTAAAAGACCAATAGAGCATGAGCATGTAGAAAGCAAGACATCAAAATACAGTAGGATCAAAGAATAGAAAAGTGTCAGGCATGTAACCTTTATTGTGAGTGTTAATCCAGCAAACCCTCCCTTTCCAGCACTGCTATTGTCTGCTTGAGATGAGTAGGCTTAGGGTGAGTTACATTTCTCTATTTCCTGGTCTTGTCAGAAAGTCCATTTTAACGGTTGACTGAGAAAAAGGAAAGAGATTTTCCCAGTTTTGGTCTCCAGACATATTCAGTGTGTCCAGGGTGAACTGCTTCATAGAGTTGCCTCACACAGCTGTTGCTACATCTTCTTAATTTGTTGCTATGTTCCCCATTGCTGAGGTGTCTGATTGCTCTTAATCAAGGATGGGTTTATCTTTACATGATATAATTTGCATTTTATAGAAAATGAGTAACTGGCCAGAGATAAATCTTGGATAAATCATTGAGATACAAATGGAAAACAAACTCATCATTGCACACTTTTCAAAGACAACTTCTTTTTCCCCTAAAAGAGAATTAAAACACCAAAAGTTACTCCAAGTTACTCCAAGGGTATATTGCTGACTTCCTAAGTAATCACATCACCTCCACTACTGCAATGCGTAAAGTATGTATCCTAAGCTGGTGAAAACTGCTGACACTGAGGAAAAATATGTGCCTGAGCAACTATCAGTCTTTTCTGGATTCAAAGACACTAATTCACAGATATATGCAATTACAGATTGTTTACCTAAGTATAAAACTTAGAAGCTTTTAGTGATGGACAAGGTTAACACAAGTTACAAACAAATGAAAATTTGTTTGTCCCTAAAGGGATCCAGTATTCAAAATGAGGCAATATGCAAGGCATGGGCATGTAACATAGGATGTATTAAGAATCTGGACTGCAAGAAAAAGGAAGATGGAAAAACTCTACAGCTGCAGAACTCCATCAGATGTGTTAAGATAACGTCTTTTTGCAGCTGTTTTATTCAATTCTCTACAGAAAAGTTCACCTCTGGGTGGTTGTTAAAATTCAGAGGAACTGACAGAAAAAAATGTTGAGTAGAAACAGTGCTGTGCATGACAGTGATGGTTTTAGCCATCAAATGCCTAACTCTTATTTAGACTTTTTTTTTTTTTTTTTTTTTTTTTTTTTTTCCCTAAGATCATGGCAAATGAGTATGTGTGGTAATTTTGGAAGGGAAGAATGAGCTATGTTTTTGCCTATTGAATCCTTCCAAGCACCAAAAACAGTATAGAGAAAAAGTACAGATAGCCTGGTTTCAAAAGTTAGGCATTTAAGGTAGGAAGTGTCATTCCCATCATAACTTAGAAATGGCAGCAGGGATGGAAAGAAAAGCTTTATAGTACAACAGCTGACTATAATTACATTGCAACTAAGCACAATACCAGCAAATGTTGAGGTGTGGTCCACTTCAAAGTGTCTATTTTATGGATGAAACTATTGCTTCTCCACTAGATCTGTCAAACTCTAGGTCAAACCCAACTAAAGAAAATAGTCTATGTCATGATGATTAACTGAAGGCCAAGCCTGTAGGCAAAGGATAATGAGGATTCTCAGGAAGTTGGATGCATTAATATGGATGTACTTTCACAGAGTAAATCCAAACATTCTCCAGAAAAAGGCATTGTCTAGATTTCATGCTGTGTAATGAAAAGGAGTAAGCATCTGCACCATACTACTTCTCTTGGACATCAGCCTTACAACCAATGTATCACCCTTTCCCATTTGATGTGTAGGCCATGGTTTTTAGTTTCAGAATCTTAATTTTCAGATGACTAACACTGACTGAATTCAATACATTACAGATATCAGTGGACCAAGGTTCAGTTCTAGCCATCATGTACTGTAGTTCACATACTCTAGCATTTCCCAATAAACCTGTTTATTCCTTCAGGCCATACACTTTAAAGTATTTCGCCTTGTCTATTTAGCTCCTAAGCTGTCTGAAGCAATGTTTATATATTTTTAAAAATTCATTTAAAAGTATCTTGATGATGTTAGTGTGGTTCCCCTTGAAAATCCTGTGTCATACAATGGAAATTAGGCAGGTGTGTTGACCTCCAGAGATCAGTAAATGCACTCCAAACACTGTAACCAGATAAAAACCATCTTCCTCTCCAGGCTCCCATTTCTGGGCAATGCCTTAAAAACATTATTGGCATCTTTTCTTTTTGCCATTTCCAGGGACATGGAAAAATCTGGAGGAGAAAAAAATCAGAATTTGTAGGGAAAAAATACCTTAGCACAGGAAGTGTTGCTGTAGTTTTCTTAATGTTAATTCCCTCAATGTAAAGATTTATGATTTAAAGGAAAAAAAAAAAAAAAAAAAAAAGAGGAAGAAAAAACCCTGAAGTTGCACTTTTATAGATTTGCATACTGTTTTTTTGGGAGAAGATTCACACCAGGCAACAAAGACTGAATAAATCATTAGCTGCAGACAGAAAAATGCTTTTTGAAAAAATGATTTGCAAAAGATATACTGTAAAACATTACCCATGGCAAATGTTGGATCAGCATTATATACAGAACTGCCACTTATGAATTTTATGGGCTTCTTGGGAGGTTGCTTACAAATACTAGTATGGTCTCTCCAGCACAGGACTACGAATCAGGAGATCAAGATTCTATTTTCAGCTAAGCCAATGCCCTTACAATGTCAACTAAATAAATTACTCAATTTGTCTGTTTGCCCTTGTGGAAATAAAGGTGAGCTGTTCATACACATGAATTTTGAATCTTATTTAGGAATATACTTTGAGATCTCCAGGTGGAAGTTGCTACAGAAATGCAAAATACAGTTTGTACTAAGGACTGTAAATTATTTCTAAGTCAGGGGAATTTAGAAACATTTTAGAATTGTTTATATAATATGGCAAGATTCAGTCCATTTTTACTAGGCACAAAATGACTATTATTTGTTGTGAAAAAGTCTAACAGAGCATATAAAAGTCCATGGATTGGTTTGCAAGCTGATTATATGGATAAGGTATATTGCTTGAGTTAATCTTTTCTCTTGAGCTATAAGGAAACCGGCAGCACAAAATTTACTCCAGACCAACATTTTGCTTCTATTTTCTACTTGCTTTTATTTTGAGTGAGAGTTTTTAAAAAGTCTGAGGACATTTCACCCCTCAATTTACCCTAATTCCTAATCCACATACATTGGAGTGACAGAGGGTTTTATAACTTGCATATATAGTGAAGGACTGAGAGAATACCCTAAAGACATATAAGTAAATCAGGCATTATTTTTATTAGGTTGGTTTTGGTTTGGTAGCAGACACTTCTGAAGTCAGTATCAGTACTAAAAAGAGTTTAGAAATGCTCTTCACCTTGGGAGAAGTTATTATTTGAAACCTTTCATCACTCATGAACTCTGATATTTCCCTTAGCTTGAAATTTGAAATTTGCCCAGAAATCTGCTTTCATCTCTGTCCAGGAACCATTATTAGATGATTTTCTTAATGAGAGGATTTTTGAAAAGGTAACGTTACTTTACAAATGCCCCTTAGTTAACCTTAAACATAGATCCAAATCAACAAATATAGAACAAAAAAGTGTCTTAGCCAATGTTTGACTGCTTTGTACATTACATAATATATACATTTTACATGTTATTTTTTCCTAATTCTAGTGTACCATAGGTCTAAGATAGAAGCCTAAGCATCTTCTGCTGTTGCAGGTACCAACAACACTTTCTCCTAGAAGAGCTTATCAGCTCTATCTCACTATCCTGTAAATGGTGACACAGAGAGAGTGATTGTTCACATTTATCAGAGTTGAGAGCAGGCAGAGCATACCTGTTTGGGTTACAAGATAAAGTGGAGACTTAAATTTCGATGCTGAAAGTTACCAGGTCTAATTGTCTTGAAGGGCTGATCATACACTTCAGAGGCAGTTGCTGACGCCTCCGTCAGCTGCCTGAGTGTGTGTGGTCACAGTGACAAAAAATTAATAAAAACTGGTAGTCTAAAAGCACCATCTTACAGTCTGATGATACCAAAATCAACTCACACCAACTGTAAGCAATATGCAGATTTAGGTGGATGGTCATTAGCAGGTTGGTGGACCATTTAATTCCCCCATTGCTGTCAAACAATTTGGAGATCAAAGACAAATCCATTATTTTGGGAATTTTCCTCATACAAAATGTTGCAGCATTTCTTTAAATTAAAATATTTAGGTAAAAAAATGCATCTAGTTTGCACCTAGATGTATACAACCACATCTGGAGATGGTTCCAACACAACACTAATATTAAAGTCAGAAGAGGCTTCTGTAGGAGGGGAAGTATGAGCATCAACTTGTTCTCAGCCGTATATCTCAGTGCTAACACAATGAACAACTCCGGTAACTCCGCATGTCCATGTGCTAAAACATGGCCTTGTCCTTATGTTCTTATGTAGGTCAGATCTTTGCCCTGCCATCACTGACATCTCTTGAAATCAAAGATGAATGGTCTCTTTGTGATTGTGTTATTACAATGAATTTCAGAACTTCTAATAATGGAGCACTTAAAAGTAAAGAGCTAGCACTTCAGCTAGCTAGCTATTAATTATAAATGCCAATCTCTATCAGGAATTCTTTTTTTATGTAAAACCTATCTGTTCTGAGTACTATTTTAGTGTTAATTAGAGAGAAGGGAAAATGAAGTGTTATCCAATGATGAGCATTCATTACAAGGTATGCTGACCTCTTGTGCTTATTCCTGGATGTGCACTAGCAAAACCCCCAGTATCTACAAATTAATTTAAGGTACAGAAGCTTTGGGTTTGTCCCAAGTAACCGTAAGTATGACACCCACAGAAGCTTGTAGATTCAATGGGAGTGTCTACAAGTGCTTCATTCTAGTACAGAAAAAAATATACTGAAATCATAACATTCATACTGTAAAAAAATATAGGAAAAAAAAAAAAAAAAAGAAAAAAAACATTTATAGAAAAGCCCGAGGAGGGAAACAAAGACCTAAAGACATGGAAAAGGTTTTAATATGTTTCATAGTGTATTCATGAATGAGGACACAAGCAGATTGTTTGAACATATTCACATGAACCCTTCTTGAACAATCTTTGTGGTCAGAGAAGCTGATGGTAATATCTAAGACAGCAGCTGTCTTACTACCGGGTCTCCAGTCTCAAGAGTCCCTGACTGCTCTTTCTCCATTTGCTTACCAGGAGAGCCCCACCGGTGCTACACAGACTATGGGTCAAGATACAGCAGAAATCCACGGTTCTTATTCCCAGACCACTCCTGGGACGACTGTCTTTCTGTCCTTCAGGCATTAATGAAGGGAGATGTGCTGCAAAGCTTCTTACTGACACCTTTCCTTCCCAGTGGAAAAATTGCACCCTTTTGCATCAACTCCTGTACTCATTCCAAAGACAGCTCAGCTTGGTTTTGATGGAATAGGAAGGCTAAATTCCTTAAACCAATTTTCTCTTTTGAGTGGCATTAAAACATAAAACAGAGCAACCTTTATCTTGCTGCAAATAGACATTAATAAAAAAACATCAGAACCACCAGGTTGAAACCAAGTGATAATTCACTTAGTACAGGATCCTTTTTTGAACTATAGCCAGTTTCGCATAGTCCAAATGAAGGTGTGAAAAACAAAACAAAAGAAACCACTAAATTTTGCCAAAGTATGGTTCCATACCTACACTAATTTTTTTTTGAAAGTTCCTATGACTTTTAAATTCAATAATTTCCAGAAGTTTACTTCTTTTCTTACTAGCACAGTCAGCTAGTCTTATTAACTACAGGAAAGTGAGCATTCATGTTAAAAATGTCTACATCCAGAATCTTGAGGATTAGGGTACAATTTTTTCCTAGTTCCTGATTTTTCCAGTATCCCTTTAATTTTTGCATGCATGAGCATGAGTCTCATTTTTTGCTGACTGCTGCCCTTATGCCTCCTGTTCTGCCATTAGTGAACTAAATGTTTGGAGAACGTAATTGTAAAAATCATTCTTTAATGTAAAAGGCTCTAGAGACAAATGTCAGATTTTATTTCCGCTACAACAGATAATGGTACTTGATAGAACCATTTATAATTTCTTAAGAGGGAGAAATAATTCTCTTTAACTGATTTCTTCATATAAAGCCATTTACTCTTTCCCTCCATGAAGTGGATCAAACTGAGTTATGTTTCCTAATTGGCTATTGATATGTGGGGGGCCATTCTAATGATGCCCACCAACATCCACTTTTATAACAAGTGATCATCAGAATGGGCCTGAGACCTTGGATAAAACAGCTGGAGATCTACTGATATCCACTCTCATCCTCCAACCTCTTAAAATAAAGTCATTCTGGACAAAAGAGCTATAAAATATACAGGGGAGTTGAAGGCAGTACTCCCTTCTATCCTACTGAGATATGTTCTGCTTTGGAGGATTGAGGGTTTTCAAAACCTACTGGGTGCTGACCTCTTGATTGCTTGTTCACCCTTGCTAATGAAACCACTGCCTCGAGTGTCCCGACTGAGAAGACCTTTGCTAGGCAAAACAACCCAATGGCTGTATGTCTGAAGCAGTACACTTTGACATCTCTGCTTTATAAATAAGTACAAAGCATGGCAGGGAGGCTTTAAAAATAGCTTTCCTCTAAGACAAGGAAAGGAGGATGCTGAAGATGAAAACTTGACCCCATTGAAGTCAATGGAAATTATTCTATTGATTTCACTTGGGTCAAGGCTTCGTCCCAAGCACTGATCCATTTTGGTGGGCTTACAATAGCTGCACAAAGATGGAGAGAACCTTTGATACTGCATTCAATACTCCAAGAGGACTGGGAAGTCACTAGGTCTTGAAATCGGGGAAAAAGCCACAACAGTGTCACTTATTTCCCAGTAGTAGCAGGATTGTTAAGGGAATGTATATTTGCATATGTCCTTATCTTTTCATCCTTCTGTTGTTTTCTGGGTGCAGTCAGAGTTTTTCTGTTGTTTTACTAAGCTGTAAATTGATAAAGCTAAAGGAGATTTTACTTCATCCTAAATTATTTGTAATATATGGCATCGCTCACAAAAATTCTAAGTATTGTGGATTTCTTGAAAGAGTGTTCTCCATGGCAGGACAGTATCATTGCCTCCTGAAAATGGTGATCAAACAAGAAAACTGCTTATTTTGTCAAGTTAAGGCAGGTATTCCAGGTGATAGTTATTAGCTTAACTTCAGTGGGTGTACGCTGATTTATACTAACTGTGTCTTGCTTTCTTTACTGTTTCACTTTGAGTATATAACTTCCATGGGTGTAATCCACAATTCTTCTCGCTTGAGATACTATTTTCTTTCTTTTCTGTGTTTCGTAAATACTTATTTCTTCAGAAGTCTTCTCTTCTTGTGTTTTATATGAAAATATAGCCCTTCTCTGGCTGTCCTTATAGCCTGCTGATTCTTTCTCCTTAAACTAAGTGAACCTCAGACAGGGTTTACACCAGTACAATATTTAATTTTAATCCAAACTTGGCAACAAATTTCCAGAATGATATTTGAAAATGTATCCTTTGCCATTGTAATTGACTTCTATTTTTCATCCTTCCTCCTCCGTTCTTTTATGTTCTTCCTGGAGCTCACTCTAGACACTGTCTGTGCATGTTACTAGCAAATACACACAGATTCTCACTTGTGCTCTTTTTTGCCAGATACCATTCTTTGTTTCCCTCCAAAATTCATAAATCTAGAAGGGAAAAATAATTTCTTGATTGGCCATCATTGTTTTTGATGCTTTGAAATAAAATGGAATATTTTCGAAAAGGTGGGTATCAAGTGAAGGGAAGAAAAAAACGAAATTGAATTGGCAGGGAGAATTCAATTAAAAATTAGTTTTATTAACATAGCAATATCCCTATGTGAGCAAATCTATATTCTTATACTTATCTTCACTGCCAAACCCTCTTGATTTAATAACTTTCTATTCACACTACAACTCACATGTGCACTGCCTACATTCCTGAGGAAGGGATTATGCATCTTATTAATGATGCTGTGTCAGACAAGGCCAGATACTTGCACATTTTACATGCCTGGCTTTCATTTCCAAGGTTACAATTATTTTTAGCAACTAATTACATACCCTGTACCCATGGTGGTGGAAGATTGCAGTTGTAATTTCCACAATATCACTGCATCTTTTGTAAGCAAATTTTAGCCTGGTCATTGGCACACTTCTGGGTAAGCCTGTGGGCTGTAGTTTACATGAAAACATTCTTCCACCTGAAATTCAGGTGGAATGATGAAAGCATGATGAGCATGACAAACTGTATCATTTCTTGTCCTGTAGCCTAACAATAGAGATGTAAACCTGTAGAAAGAGTAGTAGTTGCGGAAATGGTATGGCAGAGGTGTTCTCAAGAAAACTTGAGACCATGTTCATCTCTGGCTACATGCTTTCTGTGTGACTTCATCTATTTTGTGCTTTGCCTCTGCTTTATAGATAAGGACATCACATTTCCCTGGTGTAGAGGATTATTAGTGTGTTAGATTTTCTTAGCATGAATAAGAACTCAAATACTATAGCCATGAGCATGCAATATTTGCCAATGAAATGGCATCTTAACACCCAAGTGGAAGCATGTTTTAGTACTTCAGGTTTTATTTTTACATTGCTGATCTGTGCATGTTGATCTGTAGGCATGTTGTCAGGGTTAAACTGAGCTTATACAAGAAAAGATGGTTGGGAATCATATTGACTTTCCATTTTCCAGTTACCTAGAAACACCTCTAGAATAAATCTAGATTTTCAGGGTTGCAGTTAGGAATGGTTTGCAAGTATCTGTAGACCACACCCACAGTGTAGAGAGTTCTGTAAATTTAGCTTGGAAGAACGAAAGCACTACATACATGAGGTTTGCACAACCCCACAAAATTTACCTGTTAAGTGTTCCTTTGATCTAAAGTGAGAGAAAAAGGTAACACTTTAAAGACCATTTATTGTTAACAACTTGAATTTAGGTGCAACCTAAAGTGAGTTTTGTGGGAATGAAGAAATCCCTCTCTATTTGTTTATTAAAAAAAGAAATGTAAAAAGGAAAGGATAAATAATAGGCCTACAGACATTGAAATACTTGAGATATTTTTGATAATTTCCCCAGATTAAAAACAAACAAACAAAACCAAATAAATAAACAAACAAACAAATACACATATTAAGTGCGAGATCAGACAGTCCAAAAAAAAAAAAAAAAAAAAAAGTGAATTGCTTTGATTGTAATTTCCAGAGAAGGAGACAATTATAAAGAAATCCTGAAGACTTTTGAGAACTGTTTGTCTTTTGAACTTTGCCCTGAACAGCAACCCTTTCTAAAGTAACTCAGGAAAAACTTTTTTTTGACTTCCTGGTAAGAACAGAAACATCAGCAAAGAAATAAGCACAAAAATCTGAATTTCATGAATAGTCTGTATCTTGTGATTGTGAGGTCAGGTCAAGTTTGGAGAAGGGCATCATTTTAATTCTGAATGTAAACAGAACTGAAAAGAAATTACATCATGCCTTTTGTTTAAAAAATGCATATATATATTTGCAAATTAAATTTGAGAGCAAGCAATAGAAAAGGAAATTATAGTAGCTAGAAAACAGAATTTTTCAAATCGGTTGAACTTCATGAAATTTATGACTGAGTACTTAGGCAGTGGGATGAAATAACTGCAGGTTTCTTATTGGCTATTTTTGAGAACTTATGAAATGCAGATGAATTTCTAGATAACTGGCAGTAGAAAATCTGAATATTTGTCTTTAAAAATGAGTGAGAAAAGAAATTCCAAGAAACTGAAGACCAGTCAGCTAAACTTAAGTTCCTGGAAGAGATGCATGAACAGATAATCAATCAAACTATCTGCAAGTGCTTGGAAAGTAACAAAAGAATGAATTGCAGCTGAAATAGATTTATCAAGATAAAATCATGCCAAGCAGATCTAAAAACTTACTGTGACAGTGTAATAGCCTTGCAGATATGGAAAAGCAATAGATGACATATTTATTGGATTTAGGTGGGCAGTGACACTACTTCACATGGTATATTTTTTGTGAGAAAAAGATCTAAACAGAACTAGTATGATGTAAACACATAATTGATTTAAATACTCTGTTCATAATATAATTGTCAGTAGACCACTTCAAAGGAATCCCCCACTGAACAGTCAGGGACTTACCATTTTTCAGTAGAACATATATATATATATATATATAATCAGCTAGAATAATAGAAGATATGCTTGCCTGATTTACAGATGACATTTGCAGATATATTGGGCAGGGTTACTGAGAGGACATTGTGCAAGACATGATTTTAGTTTGAACCTGACAAAATGATCTTGACAAATTGGAGTAAATGTCTCAATAAATTACATTACAGTTCAGTAGGAACAAATGCAAATATTTGCCCACTGATAATAATAATTTATTATTATTATTAATAAATAGTTTAAATAATAGTTTAAATAATAATTTATTATTATTATTATTACTATTATTATAGGTACAGATGAGAAATGGCAGACCAGACAGTTATTCTGTAGCAGAGGACCTAGACTATTATTGCTTCACAAGCTGAATTTGTTTACAGTATGACACTATTTAAAAACAAGAGCAAACAAACAAACAAAACCCACCACTATCTGGAAATATTCTAAGAAGAAAAATACTCTTTTTTCAGTCTATGAAATAATCCTTTGATTTTGGCCATGACTGACCAAATAAGTAGGTTTTCTTACTTGGTTCAAACTTAATCCTTTTAGCTCCTTTGTGTAGACATCTTCATGTGCACTTGGTGTCTGTTTCTATGCTATCCAAAAGAGAGCTAGATCATACAGCTGAGGGAACATGGAAAGCATGTCATCTCAACATGAAGGTCTCTGATCACTTGAAGGACTGTCTGGATTTCCTTCACCATCTGGGCAAGATGTCCCATACCTCTAAAGGAAAATTGAAGTTGTATCTAGACACTGGAGTTTGTGGCCACACATCTGAAACTGAATCTCTTACTGGGCAATGTCTATGGAAAAAAAAAAAAAAAAAAAAAAAAGGCAGCAAGAAAGAGTGAAATAATTTGGATAATATGGCACACAAGGCTACTAAAGTCATCTGGAGTAGTAACTCTAGTCTTTAGAAAGGCCAAGGCTTGCATCCAAGTCAGCTGTGAATAGAACAACCAACACAAGGGAGGTTTTCTTTAGACATTAGTTACAGTTCAGCATCATTTGTAAGGCATTTGGAACCTCTCATGCTACTTCAGAATTCTTGCAGCCATTTTCCTGGCCTCCAGACACCTTTACAGAAAGATGTGAGTCTCTGCTGGCTTCTGTGTCATATTCATCAGCCCATGTGGACATCTTGGACATCTTGGTACATCTTAAAGGGTGCTAAATGCCTGTGCTTTGGTAACTGAAATGACATCCTCTGGCAGCTAAGTTTTAGCAATCCTTATGGAATAAAATCTCATGAAGAGGGTGAAGGTGCATAGAAAATGACTGCACAGAGATGATTTTATAACTGGAAGTGACTGGGAAATTATTTGGTCATAAAATGACTCAGCAGGGTTTGTGGAAGGAAGAAGGACTAATGGACAGTTTCAATTCCTTCCAGCCTTGCTCTCTGTGCTGTTGTGTGTAGTACTGAAGGTGTATGTTGCTTCCTCTGCTGTTTTGGAAATGGGCTACAGAACATCTGACTGTTCACTTACTAGCTCAAATATAGTGTAAACTGACTGACTGCAAAATCTGTGCACTGTCATTCATACATGTTCTTTTTATTTTCTCTTCAGTCTCATTGTGCTAGTCTCTATTTGGGTTGTCTGAGTATGTGTGAACTCTTTTTAAAGTAAGGCACTGAACTGTTAAGAGAAAGTAACTACACTTTGTCTGTCATCTGCATGCTTCCCTACATATCTGTCTATTACATGCCAGCTCTGTCTCCTATTTTGTCTGTCTACATGTCTGTACATAGCTCTCTCATCTTCTAAGTCCACCTAACTTAAACTCTTTATCATTTCCTACAATGATCATCCCTTGTTATTCCTGTCTATCCAGATTGTTTACAAGATCTCCACCATTGTCACACCCCCCCCTTCATTAAAAATAAAATCTCCGTGCTCAAGGGTAATATGCACATACCTGCTCCATTTCCTTGTTATAGATACCCATCCCAACCCTCTGCTGCTTTATATACTACTTTGACATACTTAAATAGGAGAGATGCTATGACAACCCAAACTGCCTTCTATATTTGTTTATAGTTTCATCTTTCACAATGCCTGACATGATCTATAATTGACTCCAGTCACACGGAGACATGACAGTTACTCCTACAATCAAGGAGAAAACTGTGGTTTGTACAATAGTTGCAACTCACAGATGCCTAATGAGGCAGGTTCTTTGTTGTGATTGAAGAGTTCTGGAGATTTCTGGGTTCAAAGAAATGTTATAACAACTTTTTGCTACAGCTCTAATTATAAAGCAGGTTGAACACATGCCAGAAATACGATCTTTTAAAACTCTCTTTCTCATTTAAATTCTTATCTGACATTTCTAAGACACTGATGCTGTATTAAAAAGAAAAAAAAAAAAAAAAAAAAAGAAAACCAAAACAAATGAAAAAAATCCAACCAAACTAAAAATATGAGATAATCACTTTGCAGCAAATGTAACAGTGCTTCTGTTAGATCAGTGAAATGTCTATTGAACCATCAAACCTTTTTCTGACAACCATATCAGAGAAATATATGTACATACTAGGAAGCATTTATTCGATTTTATTTTTTATTTCATATAATTTCATTTCACATTATTTTATTTCATTTTTACATAGTTTTTTAGCCCTTAAATATTTTAAAAATACATGGAGTTTCTGCCATTTTATTTTAAAATAAAATTTGAAAAACACCGAAAGATGTGTAACTGATTTTCTGAATCAAACCTTGCATCAAAATCAAGTGACTTAGTTGGATTTTTTTTTTTTTTCATATACCAGAGCAAAGAAATCCAATTTTGAAATCTATTAGAAAATCAAAACAGAACATAAACTGTTATATCCAGTTAAAAGCAATGTTGTAGTAATTTTCTCATTACCACTGTATGTAAAAACCAAATACAGATAAAAAATCTTCCTGTTTTTGCTGAAAGAACAAAGCAAAGCATAACTTTACCCTTTAATATTACTCATGATCACAGTATTTTCTCCTTTTTTCATACCTATACTGAAGAGCTAAAGAACTGAAGTACTGAAGAACTAAAACCATAATCTTTCTATATTAAGACCTTTTGTCAATAATAATGAATTTCACAACCTGCTGTCATGGATAGTATTGTTTTGTCATACAGTTCAATATGAACCATGGAGCAATAATAATAACAATAATAATAAAATAATCATTCCTAATGCTGCCTTTAAAGCTATTGTGTTCACTATTATTTTTCTCCTACATGATTTCTTTTTCCCTGAGTATTTGAAGTGGTGATATCCATTTTACTTTATTCTCATCTCACTAGAGTGATGTAACAGTGGGACACTAGATCCCACGCTGCTATAAGTCCATCTATCTGTGCTTCAGCTCAGTGACACATCATTGGTGCTTCTTTGCTCCAGCCATACAGGAATTAAAGTTGCTGCATATCTGCTCTTCCAATGGTCATTTTTATTGTCCTTATTCCTAATGTTGTGCTCCTGGACATAAGCAGCTGGTCTCAGATATTGTCTTTATTCAGCAATAAAATGTCAGCCAGGGATGGACCAGGGAAAAACACATGTACAACTGCAGAAGCAGAGGTGGAGATGGGTTAAGATATTAGATCTTTCCTGAGAGGTGTAACAGGCTCCTTCATGATCAATCCCAGATACAAGTATCTTCACTGAATGTCCTGAATGCTTGCCCCTATGTTAAAATTCCTTCTGATATGACCACTGAGCTCTGCAACTCCATCTGCAAATATCAGGGCTACTCTCAAGAAGATGTATGTAGGTCAGTGAGGATTTTTATATTGGCATCTTTTTGGTGTTTTTGCACCCAAGCAACATTCATCCTATTTCTATGAGCTAACTCAATTTTTAATTATATTTGTATATATAAAATACAAATTTGACCAAAATTTACCTTAGTGGGTAATAGGATAAAACCATCTCTTTCAAAAATCTGGTAGATTTGGTACTGATTGCCTCTGGCACCTTGATGTGATGATTCAGATCATTCGGAGGCAGAGCTAGTCCCCTTAAAACTCCAAGCCTGACATGTGTCTAAATGAACTGGCAAAAAGACAAGGAAACTACTAAATATTACTAAACCATAAGTTAAATTCTGCATCTCCTGTACTTCTCTCAGCATTTGACCCAAGGAGTTTAACTGTTGGAATCATAAAATTAATTATTCCTTAAGAACTTCACTGTAATACTCCAATTTTCATGTTTGAACAAAAAGACTTTAATGTGTTGAACGCATATTTAAAACAGCTTAGCATAAATTTTTAAAGTAATATACACAGTGAATTACAAATGTGCCTTGTTGCTGTAATAACTTCAGATCTCTAAATTAAGGAATGAGGTTTGAAGTAATAATAGTATTTCACAAAGAGAGAGACCTTTCATCTACAAGGAAATAAAGTCCTTTTTCATGGCACAAGCAAAGGTGTAATCACAACTACAGCAAACTATCCTTTTCATTAGGGGTTTGATTCAGCAGTCATTCAAGTAAATTGAGGTTATCCATGCAATACTGACAATTTAGTGTCCCCAGCCATCAACAAGGATTCAGCTGTGCTAGGAGCTGTGTGAATGAATGAATACGAACCTTCTTGAAGTAACCTGTGAGGAAGCTAGAGAAGGAAAAGGGTAGAAGAAGAGGACTGCCCTGTATGTTTTGCATACAGATAGCAGAAGCATTGAGGAATTTGGTGACTATCTGGAGTCACAAAGGTAAATAAGGAAACTTTCCTAGCTTCTCATCTCTATTTACTGATAGGAATTGGAGAAATTGGTATGGATTTTCAAGACAGAAAATATATGAGACATACCCTAAACCATTTTTGCTTGTTTTCAGGCTGAAATGCCTAGCAGATTAAATACTAAGTCCTACCTGATGCACTGTTTCATGTGAAGTCAGTGTCAGACTAAGCTGTGCCTTGGAACTTGATCTATTTGTGCCATCTTAGCAATTTTACAATGGGTGACATGCAACCAGAGTAAAGGAATTGGCTTTAGTCTTTTGCCATATAATTTTCCTAGTAGTTTTTCTAAGTCTATTGGCTTGCCATTCCAAACTAAACATTCAGCTTTTGATTAAAAACAAACACATACAAAAAAAAAAAAAAAAAGTAAAACACACACACACACACACACAAATAAATAAATAAATAAATGAAACAAAACAAATCAAAACAAAAAATACCTTTCTGCTTCTGTAGCTGTCCTTGGAGTAACTTTAAGAATACACTGACACTGAATGTCAATTAGACTCTGTTGGAAATTCCTTTTTAACATCACTAATACAGATCTTTAGTCATTCATAAACTCCCCTTGCTTGCTTTTCTGCAATATCAACCCACAACTGTTGAAGAGAGACTGATTCTTATCTAGAAAGGTAAAAAAGGTAAAAAAGGGCTGTGGCAAGTAGTTTGGATAAGCATGATCCAAGACCTCCAATATAATGAATATGGATCTCCAATGTATTGAAGTTATATATAGGTGTTATTTCTATTCCATCCATTTACCAATGTGAGACTTAGACATTTTGAAAAGGAACATTAACTTGATGGATTTTCACTAGGAGCAGTTTCCCATACTAGTTCATGGTGACAAGTTAAGTAGTGATAAAGTCTTAGTTCAATTCAGCTGCATGTCCAACAAGACATTAACACTGAAGTTCTGGTTGTAATGAGCCAGAGGTAAAATTATTTGAATGGACAGCATGCAAATACCGAAGCAGCTCAAATAGGTGTGAGAAAAGGAGGCATTGTTTCTCTCATACACTGTAAAATGTCAGAAAAGGAGGCATTGTTGCTCAAGAAATCATGCTAAAGATACTTCAAAAGCACAACTGACTCAATATAACCTCATAACCAAATTTTGCTCTCTCAGCTCCATATAGGCCAGAGTGGAGTTTGAGATGAAGAAAGGCTCGGAAGCCTTCAAACAGAAGTAGCATGCCCTGGGTGGGCTGAATACAAAAGAAGCAAAAGCTGAAATATCTCAGGCCATATGTTGAACAGCACTTTTACCCATAATAAAAGATAGTTATTTTTCTCAGGCTTCTGTACTAACATATGCACCCCAAATTTGAGTTACATATGTTCACTGCAGTAATGTCAAGTTTGTACCCTGACACCAGACTTACAACAGAAATGAATTCACCACATCTAACTCCAAATATCTACAGTGGGTTGTCAACATCAAAGCTTCTTCTCCAGGCTCTTAGTTTAGTCAGTGAAGAGCTGGTCAACAGGATTTATATTGAACCAAATGTAGGCATCTATCTGAGGAGACGAATCACATCCTGAAGTCATTGACTACATAAATGAGCTCTCCATTACTTTTGACAGAAACCCAGGGTGATTTTCTTACATGTACACTGTGGACACTAACTCCTGAAAATGTTAATTTAGCATTTTTTATAGTCATACTGATTTCTCTTTAAAGCTCTTTCTTCCAATCTAACCAGTTACAAGATCTATTCAGGTTTCAGATACTAGCTCACAGCTACTCCATACACAAGACATTACTGGGTAATTTTCTTTTAGTAGACATAGTAAAGTTTGGTCTGTAAAATGTATGTCAGAGAAGTCAATGTAGTCTCATGCAGTTATGCTGGCACCTACCAAAATATCTCAGTGTCCAATATTATTATTCAACTTATGCATCTTCCAGACAGTGCAGACATCAGTCCCACAAAAATGCCTTGTAAAAAAAAGCCTACTTCTTATCACTTATTTAAACCAGGACTAACTCCCCTTCAGTCAGTAGAGTCACAACAATGTAAAATTGATAGAAAGATAAAGTTACAAGGATAAAAAAGGATAAACTTTTAATCTTCTTTTGTAAGTTAAAGGTCCCTTTTTCTTGCAAAAACAGGAGTATAAATAGCCCAATGAATAAAAGGTGAGAGCAAATAAAAGGGAACAGATTTTATGTTGTTCTGCAGTTTATCAAATCCAGTTAAGACTGAATGCAATTGTAATTGCATAAAGTATTTCTACTGTATTGAGTAGTTGGAGCACAAAATGCAAAACAAATTCATGTTCATGTACATCACAGTGCAAATTTATACCAGTTACAACAGATTTTGACCATTTTTTTAGATCAGGGTGATTTAAGTATAATTTATAAACACCAAATCTATTATTGTCATCTTCCCCTTCAGCTTCAATTAACCTAGATATTAATTTGTTGGTTGAATGTCTACAATCATTAACATGTAGCTTGTATATATGATATGATATATCTCTGAACAATGTAATGTGTTAAAAAGGAGTAGTAAAGGCTACTTGTTCTCTTTTAGTCTATGAACTGTTCTCCAAAAGTTGACCTTCCCCCCGTTTCATCTTTTTTTTTTTTTTTTTTTAAAAAAAGGAAAGATTAACATGCTTTTATGTTAACTTGGTCCATTTTTATCTAGTTGTCTTCTGATGAATAGATTGAGTCTTCCTGTTGGCTTGTTTTTAAACTTTTTTTTTTTTTTTTTTTTTCAGTGTATGACTTTACTCACTCTAGTAAAATGGACGTGGGTATTTCATGGGTATATGAGCTGTATTATGCAATGATGTATTAGTGAGTACAATACTTTCATTACACAGCAGGTGCAGTATTAAGGCCTAGAAAAGACAGGGCTGAAAATGAAGGGAAAAAAAATAATAATAATACACTGAAAGTACATTCAGTGGTATCTAAGCTAGAAACGGTATTTGGCTCAGAGCCCAGAATCCCTATGAATGTCTTTGCATGAGTTTTCAAGCTTTGGTTATTAAGAGCCATGAAAACCAGGTAAAAATTGAAAAAATACCAAGTGAATAAACTCCAGGAGGGAAGGAAAGGAATAAGTTGCAGTGGATAGTTGCTGCAGGTGGGAAACAAATCGAAATTCCAGTGAAAACATGAAATATGAAAGGTTTACGTCCCACCATTAGTCAGTGACTAAGTAAACAATGTCTGTGTATCAGAAGAATGTAACATAAGAGCGTGCGAATCGCTAGAGTCTATCAAAGAATACACCCAGCTCAATGTCCTGTATTCAACAGTACCAGCTTCCTAGAGTAAAAAAAAAAAAAAAAAAAAAAGGTAAAACAAGATATTTACCAAATGAACATTCTGTGTACCATTTCACAGGAGTGCCTGGAGAAATTTACCTCCCTCAGGGTGGAATATAGTTCAAGATTTAGATGCCAAAGCGTAAATACATATGTGTGAGCCAGGTCTCCATAATATACAGAGATGATAAACTCTCTACATCAAGCAAAGACGCAAAAGAACTTATCTGAACAGCCAGTCACTATCAGTTTTAGAATGAGTTGTTTCTCTCTCTAGGTTCCAGTCAGTACATGAACTAGCTCTCTGCTGAGTATCATAGGAGTTTTGACATCTCATGCATGTATAGACACCCACAAAGGTCTAAACTTTGGTATCTCCACTTACGTTTCACTCCCACCATTAGTCGTTAGTGCTTGTAAAACCTGTCTAGTTATATGGTCATTAATGAGAAATAGGGTTTATGTTCTGATAGGAGAATTTAATTTTGACGATGCATGTCTCTCTGAATCACAACTGCTGCCTTGCATTTAGAGGTCTGTTCTTCTTAGGAATGATAACTGTAATCTGAAAATAATCTGTGTATGCATTTTTGGTTAGTTGATAGTAAGCAGAAGACAGTGCTTATTTCTTTTAGATAAGGATTCAGTGCTATGAGGAACACTCCATAAGACTGGGCATCTGCTTAGGAGTGTTGGTCCATCTTTTGTTGTCATGAGACACTCCTTTTGCATGTTTCTCCCAGCAAACTTCCAGAACTCTAGCTTCAAGGCTACTGTTTGAAAGCAACACAGCTCTCAGTCTCTGATGCACAAGTCATGCCACCAAATCTAGGCCATGTGAACATTTGCTGTCTAGTCGATATTAATTGTCGAGTTTCCTCAGTGTGCAACGGAAAGAGAGAAGTGTCTGTAGTCAGATTCATCTCTGTATTAGAGACCTATTTTTGGATAAGATATAGGAAACAAGAGCTCACATGTAGTTTCCTTTGAAGAGCTCAGCCTGCTTGTTTATCCTAGGACTATCATTATGGTATCTGCTTTATTACATTAACTCAGCAAAAGCATACACATGTGCCAAGTGGTTCAGTGAATAGACTTAAGCACATGATTAACTTTAAGAGTGTTCTTAAGTACTTCTCTAAATCAGGGCTTCTATGTTTTCCCCTCTCAGTACATCTGGTCCATTTGCATATATTTTCCATATAAAGAAGTTCATATTCAGAGCAAAATGAAACTATTTCCATGGTTGCACATTCAGTGGCACTGCTGCTGAAGCTAACTTAAGCAATTCACTTTAATTCCCTCTCTCCTATCCCACAAGTTTTCAGCTGGTTGTTCCAACTGCAAGCATTGAGCTGCAATGGCTCTTTGGGCAGCCATTTGGTGAATTGGGTTAAGGAAATATTTAAGTTGAAAAATAAGCATGGTTTCAGTGATTTGTTTTCTTCTGGACTGGTTTATGGCTTGGTGTGTGACCTGGTTGCAAAACTATTGATAAAGCAGATACAGGAACACGTAATCCGACTGGGAAGGTGCATAAACTAGCATCAGCCAAAGAAATGCACATGGAAGTTGTTACTTTAAATGGTTTCAAGTCATGATAAATTCAGAAGACATTGGCACTAATTTTCCCCTAACGGACATGATTTATATATACATATATATATACATTTATATATATATATAGATATAAATAGAAGGTTCTGCACTATTTGAAATTACATATAATGAGAACAGAGCATGAGGAAACTCCTGTTTAAAGCTGAAGTAACTCTAATTATAAAAATAGGGGTATTTTTGGTTTTCTTGGGTTATATGAACTAGTTTTCCCATAATGACATTTTTGGTTTTTTTTTTCATCTAAGCCAGAAGAGCAAAAAATGAACATTTTGAGAGAGTAATTTCCATCTCAGGTAATGTGCAACAGAGCTGAGAAAATGAATCACTGCAGAAAAAAAAGGAGCAGTACAGCTGTTTTCCTGCAGTAACCTAGGTTAGCTGGGTCAACAAAATTTTACTGGACGGGCACAGTTCATGAGACCCTAGAACAAGTCTTATGAGGAGTGGCTGAGGGAACTGGCATTGTTTAGCATGGAGAAAAGAAGGATACGGGAGACATTACTGTACTTTACAATTGCCTTAAAGGATGTTGTAGTAAGGTGCAGATCTTCTCTTCTCCCAGGCACCAAGTGATAAGATGAAGGAAAATAGCCTCAAGTTGTGTCAGGGAAAGTTTAAGCTGGACATTAGGAGAAATTTTGTTACTGAAAGAGTTGTATGACATTGGAATAGGTTGCCCAGGAAAGTGGTTGATTCACCATCCCTGGAGGTCTGCAAGAAATGTGGAGATGTAGAACAGTTTAGTGGTGGACTTTAGTACTAAGTTAAAGGTTGGACTAGATGACCTTAGACATCTTTTCCAACCTGAATGATTCCATGTCTATGATCTGGCACTTTTCGCTGTCTCTGTAGAGGAAAAAGTACAATATGCAGCACTGACTAGTCCCAGTTTCTTGGAGCAGAGTAGATTGCCCTTAAGAGAGAATCTAACAAGGACATTCTCATCTCTTTTTATAAATTTTTTTATCCTTGTGGAATTTCTTTCCTGTCAAAAAGAGAAACAATAAGGTTAGATGAGATAAGATTAGATAAGAAGTCGATGAGAAAAAAAATATATTGTTTAATTCTAGTAATTACAATCTAATAGCTTTTTATTGTTTAATACTTTAATTTTCTACCAATTAAAAACCAATAACTTCCTCATCAGCAACATATGAACATACCCTACACCATCATATAGATGAGACTTACAATTCAAAATACGTGTATAGTAGCACTATACTATTAATATTTTAATTATGCGAAATAATTTTTAGAACTTCATTAGACCTAATCCCCTCAGGAGTCTGTGTTATTTACTAGAAACTGTGTTTCTCCATTTACCAGCCTAGATATCTAGATGACTTCCTGATTTCCTTTCTGATGTTAGGAAAGATGTTTAGGACAAAATATATTAAACTTGAGGATATTTGGGAGAATATGATTTTTAGGTTTGACCTTCTAAAGGAATCATCATTTCTCTCAGAAGTTATAAGTGCCTTTGACTTTACATTTCATCCACTGATTATGGGAAGTAAAAGCTAGGAATATTCCCATCTTGCACTGATAAAAGCAGTCAGTTGAATGGGATATAGGTATTTTGAGCTGTTGTTTTTAATCAATGTTCTTATCAATCACTTACATGAATTATAATACAATCCAAAGAGTCTGGCTTGTACTGTCAGTCCTTTTGTACCAAACACCTTACACAAAACACATTAACACAAAATTCCTGTTCTAGTAGCTCAGAGTCTGAGAAATTATGCCTGACGAAAGGAGGCAGACTGACAGAAAAATAGTGTTTCCATGTGGTCTCCATGCCAAATAATAAGCATGTGACAGACATAGTATTTTAAGCCTTATTTACTGTACACAAAGACATTTTAGACAGTTCCCAGCAAAGAAAATCCTGAAACATTTTTCTTCTCTTTTTTTTTTTTTTTTTTAGACAAAATTTTTTATATGTCATGATGCAGAAATTGAATTGATTTGAACAGAAATAGCTTGTTGTCTTTATTTTGTAATGTGGTCCAGTGAATTAACTGTTGTCACAATATTAACTTTTTTTGAACCATAGAATCACAGAATCACAGACTCACAGAATGGGCAGGGTTGGAAGAGACCTCTCAAGATCATCTACTTCAACCCCCCTGCCATGCAGGATCACCTGGAACACGTTGCAAAGGATGGCAGGTTTTGAATTTTTCCAGAGGACTCCACAACCTCTCTGGGCCATCTGTGCCAGTACTCTGTCACCCTCTGTGTAAGGAAGCGCCCCCTCATATTGAGCAGGAACCTCTTGTGCTTCACTTTGTGCCTGTTGCCTTTTGTGCTGTCACTGAACAAAACTGGAAAGAGGTCGGCTCCATCATCCTTTTGACACCCTCCCCTCAGATATATAAACAAACCGAGGGGGTCTCCCCTCAGTTTTCTCTTCCCCAGGCTAAACAGGCTGTCTTTATATGACAGGTGCTACAGTCCTCTAATCATCTTCATAGCCCTCATCTGGACTTGCTCCAGTAGCTCCATGTCCCTCTTGGACTGGGGAGCCCAGAACTGGAACCAAATATTCCAGGTGTGTCCTCACCTGGTATAAGTAGAGGGGGAGGATCACCTCCCTTGACCTGCTGGCAACACTTTTCCAAATGCAGCCCCAGATACCGTTGGCCTTCTTGGTTGGCCACAAGAGTACATTGCTGGCTCATGGTCAGCCTGCTGGCCACCAGGACTTCCAGGTCCCTCTCTGCAGAGCTGCACTCCGGTAGGTCATCCCCCAGCCTGTACTGGTGCTTGGGGTTATTCCTCCCTAGATGCAGGAATCTGCACTGCTCTGTCATCCAACCAATTGCCAATCCACCTCACTGTCCACTCATCTAGCCCACACTTCCTGAGCTTGTCTATGAGGACATTACCTGCATTACGTTTACCATTACCTACAGTAAGTCACAGAAACACAGAATATCTGAGTTGGAAGGGACCGACAATGATCATTGAGTCCAATTTCTAGGTCCCCAAAGGACCACCCAAAAAAAGAAGTCCTTCATCCAAATAGCTTATGAAAATAATGAAAAGGACTGGTCCTAAAAGTCAAGGTAACCTGTTTTCTACTATTTATATATAAGAAAATTAATTCAACAGTTACCAAATTTTTGTAATTATAGGTAAACAGTGTGTACACTTGCAAACTCTGGGAAATAAATTATAAACAAAGCTGGATAGTATCCTTATTATTTTATCTCATGATAAGATTAAGCTCATAGTGCTATTGACTAAATCTACCTGGATTTTTCTGGTTTTAGTTTGCATAGCACACAGAAATTCCCCCTTCACTGATTCAATTACTTCTTGTTGTATTTACAGTGATGTTATTATGAGATGATAGAAGAATGAAGTATTGTCAATTACTTTCAAAGACAATGCAGTTAATCTACGTGCATAATGGAAAAAGTGATTGAAAGTATTGTTCAAGAAAATAATTAGCACCAGCACCTTAGCCTCTAGATGGGTTATCTTTAGAAAATCCTTGAGCCATAGCAAACAAACTGAATTAACAAGTCATTATTTAGTTCAGCACAGTTAGTGTCCAAATTGTTAAGAATATGCTTTACCTGAACCAACATGCAAGGCAAGCTGATAAAATCTTCTAGCACTGCATCGCACCATGCACAATGAAGGAATCAGAAGGGCACTCATAGTTTGTAGAAAGGGAAATCAAATGCACAAACTGAATTAGTGAAACTGGATCCAAGTGAATTTTCTGAGTAATTACTGATGTTTCTACTCCTCTTACACTTGTTTCTGAGTTTCTTTGAAGCTTCCACGTGGTAGTAAACTCATGCAGAACGCTACAGCATGAACTACAGTGTTCAGCTATGGTGCTTGCCTGTGCTACTGCCACCTGACTGGTCTTATTTTTGAGATTTCTCTCTGAAACAGAATTCCTTTTAGTCTTGCTGTTCTTCCCAAGCCATATAGAGTTTATGAATACTTTTCTTTTCAGTTGGAGAAAACAAAGTGCTCCAAGATGACCCTGAACCTTTGGAAGTTACAATGGCAGTACCCTTCAGGGTATGTCAACTGCAGTAAATAAATAATATCTTTGGATCTTTTCAAAGATGATCTCTGATCTGGTTTTGCTGGCCCAGACTCAAATTTCTCCCTTTGAATAACTGGATCCATTCTTTGTCTTAGGAAGGATACCAAATATTAGGCACTTAAAATCACAATGAAGTTAGGAAAAGATTAACCACAGTTTCATGGAAGAACTCATCAGGAAAAATAAATAAATAAATAAATAAAAAGATGTATCCCTGTGCTGTCATTATCACCAGAAAATTGAAAAAGAACAAGCCATGAAAATAAAACTTTGACATAAATATAGTGAACTTGCTAAAAATTCAAATTGCTTATATATATATATTTAGTGAATGAATAGTCATGAGGTTTTCCCCTACTTCTAACATTATAAAATATAGGTGTTTCTATTATGTTAATTATTTTGGCTACTTGTCTAGTTGACATGAAAGAGAAATGTACTTCTGGAGGACACTGTCTCCAGACCCCAAACTAGTGTCTAAACTAGGGGGAGGCATCAATTCCTAGAGAAGTCCATTTCTCCCCATTGCCTCTACAGGCAATGTCTAGAGAGAAGACAGCTTTACCTCTCAGCTCAATTAGATTACACAAATCCTACCTGACCTCAGCATTTTTATTTGAACAGGTATATTGCATTCACGTTTTATTTCTCATAAAATGTTTGGGCTGTGGGGAGCCCTGTCTGCCAGGATTTAAAAGTGAAAGAAAAGGGATAGAACTAGGAAACTGTTCAGAGTTTTAGAGACTACTTCATGCACTGCAATTCTCTTCTATCATTTGGATGTAGAAAATGTAGCCCAATGAGAACTCATGGGCAGCAGGTCCCAAGGAAACAGACTCAGAAAGATGAACTTTGAGACGATAGCCATTTGTATTGCATATCTCCTCAGTTGTGCTATCACAGGATGTCAATCCAGCTAGTGACCACCTCCATAATACTAATCTTTCTTCACTGAAATCAAATGTAAGAGATCTTGGAGAGAAGTTTGATGAAAGGCCCTGCTGCAGGGCTAGAAGTAAACTGAAAAGGTTTCTCTTCACCCAGCACCTAAGTAACTCTGAAATTAAAATAAACAATTCATCCTGCTCTGGGAAATTGAAAGAAAAAACAGTGTTTTTTTTTTTTTTTTCTCCCAGAATTATCCACCCCCTTCAAAATCATAGTTAGGAAATTACTTGAGAAAATACACTGATATATGCACATTTTTGGAGTGAGTCATAAGCTATGATGCACCTTTTAACTTGTGATTTTTCTCAGTACTCATCCTGAAACATTTGAAATACATTACAAGGACACAGCTGCCTTAACACACTAACATTAATGACCAATACATTAAAGAATGCAGTGAAGTGAATACTGCATGTTAGTGGGAAATCAGAAATTATTTCTGATAAAAAATAGAGTAAAAAATAAAAAATAAAAATCAACAACAAAACTTTACCTTTTGGGGTACATTAGGAAAAAAAAGTTCAATTTTTAATTCTTCCAGATTTATTAGAAATACAACTGTGATTTAACTTCTGGTAGAAGAATTTCATAGATTAGGAAATTTTAAAGTCTATATTTAGTAACGTAAGCAAGTTATGCACTCCCACCCACAAAATCATTCTACAGCCCACAGTGCAGCTCTGTGCAGCTTGGATTTATGGTGAGAAAATATATTTTTATAGCAGAAAACTGTCAAACAGTGCTTTAATGAGCTTTGAAAAACACATGAGAGAAAGGAGAAGAGCTGAAAGATTCCATGATATAGTGCACCTTGACCAGATGTAAAGCAGGCAGATCAGAAGCCAGGGCAGGTACAAAGGGAAAGTATGGTGACATTCATTCCTTGTTCAGAAAAAAAATATTAGTCAAAAATTCAACTTGGATGTTGTGCTGATGTTTCATATTTGTTGAAGAAAGAACATTTTTCAATGGTACCATCATTTTCCTGCACTGTGGCTTTTTCTATTATTTTCTGGTCTCAGTGGCCTGGCAGGAAAGTCTTTGGGAATATCTTCTTTGTCACATAAATTGTGCAGTACATTTGCTACTAGTCTCAGACAAAATAATAGTACGTGTACTTCATTTCACTGTGTTTACATAAGTCAATATTCCTTCCCTAAACACCATACCTGGATTTTAATTCAGTGCCAGGAACCAGTCTGTCCACCTTCCTCTTGTTTGTGTGTGAAAATATTGTGAGCCTGACAAAATCTTATTTCAGAAAGCAGTAGACTACTAAGCATATTTAAGCCTGCTAGTCAAGTTACACACCATTGCTACAGGTTGATGATTAATTATGACTATTACTTTCATTTGTACAAATGACTCAGGAGAGGTGTGGGTGCCCTCAGGGTCAGGCAGCAGCCACACAAGAAGCTTATATTGGTAGATTGTCTTTTTCAGGAATAGTATACAGTAGGTTCCTTACACCTGTGGATGAGATCTCAAAAGTGACAGAAGACATGAATTACCATTCTGTGCTCACAAAACTCAAAGTTTCTTTAATCTTTAGAGACTTGGAATGCTCATTATCTGATGGAAAACCTACACAACATCAAGAGCACACCACAGACTGTAGTCTCTTGAGACCTGCATTTACTATTTCCTCCATAGAGGAAAAGTCCTATTTCATCAACTTACATTCCAGCTGTTTCCCAACTATTCTATGAAGGGGAATAAATAAATAAATAAATGGTGTAAAGTATTCATCACCATCATCACCGCATATTTGGAAACTCACAAATACATCTGCTTAGTACAAGAAACATCCTTTAGCACAAATGTTGCATGCATGAATATTCGTTCACAGAAACTTGTCTAAAAGATCAGACTCCAAAAGATACAGATGTATATGGTAGATAAAGAGTGACACCAATAATTAAACCGTGTAGAATATTTTAAGGGTAGTGAATCTTCTGCTCAAATAAGTCTCGTAAGGAAATTAGATTTATAATTACCACCTGCACATTACTGTGGTTGTATTGGCAGTTAACTGAACACCTTATCCACAGAAGCTAAATTAAGAGGAGGTACTTTGATGAACATGCCTAATCTTCAGCATAGCAGATAGCACATAATTTCACACAACAATAATAGCCGAAGGCCAAAAAATAGAAGAAATAACTATTCCTTCAAGTGCAAGACCTTGTTGCCACATTAGAAGTGGAAATACCAACAGAACTTCAGAGGAAGAGATGTAAACATCACTGTAGTCTAGTAGAAACTCATTCTTTATCCCTTCTGCATTTTAACTACAAAATGAAGCTAGGACTTAGTTACATTAAAAGAGAATTCTATATATTTTATGCCAAGCATTAAGAATATTTTACAATGGAGATTTTAAACAGCATATTAAAAAGTACTGAAATCACTCATATCAATTGGCTATGGTATAATTGAGCTCTATAAAGATTATTGAAATACTTCTGCAACTATAAGAAGTAGTATAAATAATAAGGTGAAATAAATCTTCTTCCCACTTCCGACTCCGAATGAAGCAAACTTTGTAGCACTTGCTTCTGCATTTCTGCCATCTGAAAAAGATCAGTCCAAAGAGACAAATTCAATCTATCCACAAATACAAGTGGTGTTTGTAAAAGGAAAATGAAAACATTTTCTTCACTTATAAGCCTTCAAAATTCCCCACTTTCTATTCATTCCTTGCTACAAGTTTTTCCCTTGCATTTTCTTTTCAGAAGAATTTCTATGTATGAGCAGTAGTGCACTCCAATGTCTACATAAGATAATCTTTCCCCCAGCCTCCAGTGGCTAATCTCTATTTCAGCTTCTGTGTTGAATGTCTCTTCCTAGGAAACAAAATCATGCAAGACCTCATTTGTTATCTTCTTGCTAATGAAGAATTATTCTCTTCTGCTCTGTTCAAAGCTATTTAGGATTTCTACAAACTAGGATTTATTATTAGTATTACTATTATTATTATTGGCTTTGATGTTAACTAAAAAGGATATGATCAAGATTTGGGCCTGACAGGAGGCTCGTATATCAATCTACACACCGACAGATATCTTTGTGAGGCTGACAAGGTAGTGATAATTGTGACCATGGGCTTGGAAGGAGACTGCTCATTCTCTGAGATGCAGGCTCATCCTTTCACTTCAGGGATGGCAAGGGCACTCAGTGACCTGACATATTGCAGTGCTAATATATTTCCATAAATGACCCAGGCATCACCCCTGTAAAGCCATTATACCAGACACACACACAAAAATAACGGAGATTCTTTACATTCACAGATAAATGTCATAGTGGCCCTGAGAATTCAATACAAGGCCTGATATGCTCCCACAATCCAATATATTTCATTTATGAGCCAATATATTTCCCAATCTATAACCAATCTGTCATACACGTGAATCAATACAAATCATCAAAACACATATACATATCACACTTCACGTAATTGTATTTTGTGCTCCCTAGCCTCTCATTACCTGCTCACAAACTGCTTGAAATAAACACCTCTTATTACTTTCAAGGTGCAAAGACTACTAGGGACACCAGGCCAGTGCCCCACAACTTTCAAGCAAATTTATATTTAGAATCATAGTTTCAAGAAGATGATGAAACTTGGGAAACCTGACTGCAATTTGCAAACTGTTGCATTTTTCCAGTTATCCTGGCATATCATCCATGGAGAAAATGAAAGAATGTAGACCATTTAAACTGCAACAATCTCCAGGTGTAGAAGAACGTACAGACATGCATGATTACATTTGATATAACCTTGAGCCACACCGGACTGTATCACATCCGTGTGGATGTGGCCAGTATCTTTTAGCACACATTAAATGCAGATAAATGATATTACTTCTATCAGGTTATCTATGCAGATTTTGGCTGGGAAGGAAATAGATATTTTTAAAACAAATTGTCTCAGTCATTTGTCTCTAGAAAAAGTCATAGAATGAGTAAGATTGGAAAAGACCTCCAAGGTCACCTGATCCCACTGTGCCCCTACCACCAATGTCACTCATTAAACCATGTCCCTAAGCTCCAACCTTTCTTTGAACACCCCCAGGGACGGTGACTCTACCACCCCTATGGGCAGCCCATCCCAATGCCTGACTGCTCTTTCTGAGAAGAAATTTCTCATTTCCAATCTGAACCTCCCCTAGCACAACTTGAGGCCATTCCCTCTACTCCTATCACCTGTGAGAAGAGGCCAAAAGAGTTCCAAGCATCTCTCCAGCAAAAACTTTGATGTTTTTAAATGAGGTTGTATGTCAGATACTTTAGCCATGCATACAGATTTATTGAGAGTAGAAAATATTCCGTTCTCATTATCTGCAATCCCCATTTGAATTAATTTGTTTAATTATGATTGGCCTTTGATTGGAACAGTGACAAAAAAAAAAAAAAAAAAAAAAAAAAATTAAACAAAATTTTTTTTGCTAGATTTTAAAAAAAAGATAAAATTTAATGTTTAATTTTTTTTTTTTTTTTTTTTTTTTTTTTTTTTTACCACTTGCTGGATTAATTAAAAGAAACCCTTGTCCTCTTTGAGGTCATACTGAAATGGAACATATGCACCAGTAATTGAGAATTAAGCTGTTGTTATCTTCTGTTGTGTTTCTGTTTCTGTACCTGGGTTCTGTATAAATGCACTATATAAATAAGAGATATTTTGAAGGATCTTGTATATCTTTTCTTGTTATCAAGGCTTATTGAAGTTTTTCTACTAATTACATTTTTTTTTCACAGTATTTATTTATTACTTTAAGAAAAAGAAAAAAAAAAAAAGTAAGTTAAAAATCAAAGATCCTTGTGACAGGTTTACATGTAACATCTTTCCAAAAACTATTACATCACATTTATGTCTGTGTGGTTAGAAGCAGGTGACAATATGGGATTGACAAGTGTGGAAATTGAATTTCTCTATCTAAAAACAGATACAGAGTAAGCAGCAACAGTGTAAGCTTCTTTCACAATGCTGAGACTATGTGTTACTCATATGATGGTGACTGGGGCTTGAATCTGACATTTTTGAGTTCCACACACATTTTGTTACCAATCCTTGCACCTCTTCAGGGTCATCTTTGGGTACACGCCATCTCTTTTGATTTGCAGCTTCTCCTACTCCATAGTAGAAGACATCAAAAGGAAGATCAGGTTTATTCACACCAATTTAATTTACTCCCTTCACTTTTTCCTTGCAAGTACTCTGTTGGTGGGCTTGAGGAATGAAATCTTGCCTCATTTTTGTGAATGTCATTTTGACTATCACTTGTCAAATCTGTTCTGGCATCCCTATTCTTTATATCCCCTGAGAGTAAGAGGCAGTAGTTTTTTTCTCTGCTTCTTTCAAAGGCTCCTAGAGTAAATTTCCAACCTGTTTGTAATCCTAGGATGCAATCTCAGCCACTCTTTATGGACTGAATTATTTCATTGCGTTGTCCCATATCTTTGGAAGGGATCTATGAAAGCTTACTCAAAGGAGCTTGATTATCTACCCTCAAATCTTATTTTTATTTAAGCTTTACTTCTCCATGATGACCATTCAGGAAGAAAAGAAAATTCAGAAAATATAGTGCTGGTGTACCACAGATTGATATCATCTCATCATTTTCTGGTGTCATTAGCACATTCCTTATTTTTTGTTTATAATGAGTGGTTCTCACTGCTGTTGTAACTTAAATAGAAACAGGGACCATCTCTAATTGTCCATCCCTGATCATTTTTCCATAACAGTTCAGTAATATTAATGACAATAGCATGATCAAACGAGAAGAATAACTTTATTTGTTACAGCTTTTTTTTAAAGTCATTGCTGTAGGATCCAGCTGATACAGCTACCAGCTGTAGGTACTGGTAGCGTTCTAATATATTTTGGCAGATTTACCAGCATTTAAAGTAAAGTTTCCAAGTTGTTTCCTGCAGCCACCTAAACTGAGGATAAAGGGGACTTCAGATCAGCAGACACACTACTGGAATAAAATGAAAACATTAACATCTTCTCCCCAGTACAACAGAGACATGGAACTCCTGGAACGAGTTCAGCAAAGGGCTACTAAATGATCAATGGAATGTAGCATCCCTCCTATGAGGCCCCTTCTAATGGCATTCTGTGATTCTGAGAAATAGGAGACAATGGGAGTCAAGGACAATATCTTTATGTACTCACATGATGTTTGCTAACAGCAACCTGTTGATGGAACACACTGCAGAGTCTCATTGCCATGTGAGGTATGCAATACTAAGATTCTGCTTGTGGTCAAGACAGAAATTGAAAGGTTCCTCTATGGTCCATACATGGCCCGTGTGTTTAAACTCTTATTACAGTCAACAGAGAGCTGGATTCCCATTTAATGAGCCTAGGATAAATTTCTACTAAACCTGCAGTAGACATTTACAAGCCAGTCACCTGAGAGTCTTTTCAGGTCCCAGATGTTCCATTCCACTCTGTTTTCCAAGCATTTACCTTCGCATCCATAAAACTTCTCTTTACTGTTAAACTTTCTGCATAATGCACAGGGAGGGATATTTCTCTTTTAGAAATACTAGACTCTTTCTTTCTCTGGAGAACCAAGAGAACGTTTTGTCTTCCTCAAAATTACTTTACTGAAGGTTGCTGTTATTGTTGGAGGTACAGCAACACCAGGTCTCAGCGAAGGCTAGGGCTTCATTCCTGAGGGTGTTGGATTTGAATGCAGAAAAGGGAGTCTGTAAATTAAGAGGTCATCTAGTTGACAAGCCCTGAACTGTGAAAATCAGAAATATCTACAAATTTTCACCTCTCCTTATTTAAACATCTTTTTGTATGCATTTTTGCTGAAAGTCCCTCAAAGAAATATAGAATGAGGGAAATTATTTTACAGAAGCTCTAAATTCCCCATAATCTTAAGACAAAGACAGATGACCTCCATCTGTAGACTCAGTCTTTTTAAGCTTGTACTTTGCCAGTGAGTGTAAAGGAACCTATTGATAATGTAAACTCACTTAGGATTGAACTCGTATAGAACCCCATGTTAAATCAGAATCTACTCATGAAAGGCGATCTTCTGAGAAGGAAATGATAATTCATGATTTACCATAAAAACCCAACACTGCATGTTCCATATTAATTCCTTGGCTGCAGGTGTTTAAAACAATCTCTCTAGTCTCCTAACAGGATGTCTAGTCCTCCTGGCTAAAGAATATTGTAAAAAACATTTCCCAGCATTTTAGCCAGGTTCTGGTTATGTGACATTGGAAACACATGGATTAAAAGTAAACAATGAATGTGCTAATGATAAATAAAGATAGAAAAAATGCCTAGAAGTGTGTCAAAGAGTGTTTTGGTGACAAAACTACAGACTGTTTCTGACTTTTTTTGTCAGTAATGGTCCATGTTGAAATGCATGTTTTTATTTATTTTTCATTCTCTACACATGAAGTTAAGGTGTTTAACAGTAGCCATAGCCAAAGTGTAAAGCCTAATCTCTGTCTGAGTTTGCAGCTAAAAAACTGACAATAAAGGTTCTGCAGCCCTTCCAAAATTGATTGTATATCTGGGAGAGAAAGTAGCACCTCATTTGTCCTTGTTCATTTCAATAAACTCAGAATTAGTCACACAATTTAGCCTAAGATTTCAGCTTGTTCTCTCATCATGGTTATGGCAGTAGTGGTTTTAGGGTATATTGAAACATATCTGATTAAATTACTTTGAAGTTTCCATTATAACCCTGTGAAACAACTACATATTCTTTTTGCTTAGCTTCTTAACCCCTTTGCTCACTGCAGCAAGCAGCAAAGAGCAGAGGGAGTTTTAAAGTAGTGACATGAGCTGCAATGAATCAGAGCAGGATAAAATGTTTCTTGGAATTCAGAAGGTTTGTTTCACACATTTGTGACTTGGCAGACTTTGAGACAGGGCTGTGTTTGGATGAGAAACTTCTGAGGGAGATCCAGAGGTAGGTAGTTTTACAGACCGGGAAGTCAGTCAACTAAAGTGTCTGACCATGAGTAATGCAGAATTGCAGCACCAAGATTGTTCTGGTCTGGAGACATAAATGAGACATTATTTATTTATTTATTTTTTAACCTCTATGTGAAGGAAGATTTGCTGCAGTCTTTGCAAATATAGAATCACTGAATTTAGTACTTTGGCCAAATACAGGTATTTGCGGTTTACCCTGCTTGGATTCTCTTTGAAATGTGTGGTGGTTTTACTGTGCTAGGTAGCTGAACACCATGACCACTCTCTCACTCCCCCTCCTCAGATGAGGAGGGGAAGAAGTGAAGGAAAGAACAACTCATGGGTTGAGATAAGTATAATTTAACTAAAGACAAAAAGGAAATATTATTATCAATTAAACAATTCAACTAAAGGGAAAAAAGGGAAAGGGTAAGAGGGAGGGAGAAAGGGAATAAAAAAAAAAAAACAAAAAAAAAAAACAAGTAAAGGCTATGTGGAAGTGAGGAGGAAAGAAATTACTCTCTACTTCCCACAAATGAATGATGCTTGACCACGTCCTTAAAGCAGGGCCTCAATGCACGTAGCTGGTATTTGGGAGGAGGACATTTTCACAACAAGAGCCCACCCCTCCACTCTTCTTCCTTTTTCCACCTTTTATTGCTGAGTGTAACATCACATGGTATGGAATATCCCTTTGGTTAGTTTAGGTCAGCTGCCCTGGTGATATTTCTTTCTCATTTTTTGGCCCACCCCCTAGGAGGGTTAGAGAGAGTCCTGATGCTGTGCCAGCACTGCTCAGCAGCAGAGACAACACTGGTGTGATACCACTGCTGTTCTAGCTACAAGTGCAAGAGCGCAGCACTGGGCTGCTGCAGGGAAAGTTAACATCCCAGCCAGACCCAGTACAAAATGTCAAATGGATATTATATTCTTCAGTATTTTGCTATTGAGAAATATCACTGTACACCAACAAAGAGCCAGGAGGATACACATGCTAAGGTCACAGGTGAAAGCTTTCGTATCTGGGCTGTAGATCTGGAGCTGCAATCTTTGAGGTGCCTGCCTTTAATATAGTAGACTTCTGATTAGCTCAGTTATCTGGACAGTTGGCAGAATTCCCTCCACAGCCCAAGGAAATTCTCTGAGTTACAGAAAAACAAAACAAAGCAACAACAAAAGCACAAACAACAAAACAAAACAAACAAACAAACAAAAATAGTAAAAATAATTACTTTGTTTATAATACAGTAGGTAGTTGTGTCTTGGAAACCAAAAAGGAGAATTAAATGTTCTGATCTGAGTACTAAAGACTCTATTTTTGTAAAAAAATGTTGCTTAATTTAAAGGAGATGAGTAATTATTAAAATAACCCCATTCATTTATGTCTTGAATATTTTTGTATGTTTTATGTAAGCTTTTTTTCTTTTTTTTCTTTATGTAACTTATTTCTTTAGTGAACATTACTTGACAACGTGGGATGGCACACTATTTTAATTAAGGTGTCTAGAAGATCCACCATACTGGGGCCATTATTTTTCTTATGGTATATGTTGGGAAGAATTTTCATATTTTTCCAAACCATTGCCTTGATTTTGACAATGCATGTCATGAAAATGAGAATGTCAAGCAGCCCCGAACCTGCTATAGAGAATGGAATAGAGTTCATGCTTTTGATGCCAAAGATAGTCAGGTTAATTAACAAAGAGCAGCCTCAAATGGAAGTGAAAAACCAAATGCAAAAACTTCTCAAAAGAATATTTCATATAGTTCAGCTTTTAAAAACAAAAACAAAAAACACACCAACCCCCCCCAAAAAAAAAAAAAAAAAAAACTGTGGATGAAGTCAAAACATGACATCCTGCATTTTCTGTATTTTACATTTGTTGTAGAAAGCAAGGCAAGAAACTTCTAAAGTCTTCTGACTGAAGGCTCATCTCAGTTCCTGGTGATCAAAGTTGTTCATACTGCCATGTGAACAAACAGCAAACAGCTTTGTATCCAATGTAGCAATTTGGGAATTAGATATGCTAACCTCTTTTTTTTTTTTTTTTTTTTTTTTTTTTTTTTTTT
>CM021732.1:155983120-156089002 GCA_011075105.1 Heteronetta atricapilla
TTTTTTTTTTTTTTTTTTTTTTTTTTTTTTGCCATAGAGACTCTGGTCAAACAGTTAACTTCTCCCATCTCCAAATCAAACTTAATTTTTACTTGAAAGTTTTCTAGGAAGTGTAATGAATAACCATAAGTTGCTTTTGATAATATCAAATTGAAATTCATCAAATTATTCCTCTTGATAATAACCTGAGGAAATAAAACCTTTCCTTGATATAAAAGATGAAATAAGATAGAGAATATACAGGGGTAGTATTTAGCTGGATGAGGCTGAGAGAATCACAAAGAATTTTATTCAGCAGTGACTTAAGCAAAGCCAGAGTGCACAAAATAAACAAGTACATGTGGTAGCAAGGTGACAGTCTGTAAGAGCCATTGTCCTATATTAATAGTCTAAGACTGATATGTTGCATGGACAAGGTAAGGAGGAGTATAAATAAATATGTGACCTACCGTGACAATGTTTAAATGTATTTTAATTTTCAGCACCCAGAAGATTTATCATCAGCCTCTCAGAGAAGCAAGAAGCATGTGATCTCCTACATTATTATTGGAGACATCGTGTAACTAAACATTCCTCTCTCATTCACATTTCTCTTGGAAAATGGCAAAAGCCATTGGCTAATCAAAGAGGGTTTGGTAGCTGCTTTCTGATTTCTAGTAATAATAATAATAAAAACTTCTTGCAGATTGTAAACCAAGAAATTAGAATTTACTGCTAAAGGTGGGCTTCCCATGCTCTAAACATAGTGTCTACCTGCAATGTGCAACAGTGATACACTACTGCTTTAAATCTGTTGGGACAATGGTAAAAATGAATCCCAGCAGTTGCATCTTTCTGAGTCCTCCGAGCTCTGAATCAGTAAGGCCAGTGCAATGCTTGCTAGAGCAAAGAATTTGACTCGGCAAGTTAGGACATAAAACCTAATATTCTCAAAATTAGCATTATCAATTGAAACAACTCTGGTTTAATTAGGAAAGAAAAAAAGTAATATTTTGGATATGGTTCTTTTGTGCAATTCAGGATGACTATGCTTCAGCTAGTATTTTCTTGAGTATTAGTCGAGAGACAAATATCTCCAGAGGATAAGCCCAGTGCTAGAGAGAACAGAGTCACCCTCTTTCCAAAAACTAGAAAGGGAGCATGGGATGACTAGGCTCCCGTTTTGAGGTTTGTCCATTATGTGTCTAAAGATGGATTTATGTTCAGAAACAAACAAACTTATTTTTACTGAAGTAATACAACAGAAGACATCTGGTCTTTGAAGAACAAGTCATTTCAAAAATAGCATTGCTTCCTGGTAAATGTAGCCTTAAAAAACAGCTATTAATATCTAGATTTTTTTTTTTTTTTTTTTTTTTTTTTTCTCCTGAACCATTTGAAATGTCATTAAATGTTTCTCTCCAGCAATGTCAAAATGTGGAATGCAGCCTGATCAAATAACGATGTATTTCTCTCATACAACATCTCTTCTCCATCATGTGCCCTTCATGGGACTCAGTATTAATTAGGAGCATAAGGCTGGAGAAATTGCCAGTGTCATCAAATCCAGACCCAGTCACTGCAGACAACTACCTCATATGACCCTGTTGACAACTTTTCACATTCTGTCTCAAGGCAGCCAGATTTTTTTTCTACTATACCTCTGATCAGAGGGTGTCTTAGCATTTTACTGCTCCAGGGCTAAGAATCTTTTTCTGAATTTCTGCCTTACATTTATTCTTATCTTGATGCCCCTACATCTGTACTGCCCTTTAACAAGAGAATGGCTTTCCCTCCAGTGTGAATTAGATGGGGCATTCAGCTAGGGACCAGAAATACTTGGAAATGAGTTAATATGGCCTGTGTTACTGTAACAGTCAGCTGAGATGAGCACAGTAACCTTCCTAACACGCAATTCTGACGTGAATCTTTGTTTCTGATTTTATCATCCCCCTACCTTCCCTTTGCAGAAGTAGATCCCTAATCCTTTGAAGATCTTGGGGAGTATGTGACCAGAAGTTTTTAATTTCCTTTCAACAGTAAATTTCAAGTACTACATGAACAACAGCAAAGCCCTATTTCAGTTTGTCAACCTGCAGGATATATAGAACTGTCCATCAGGAAACTTTAAAGAAAATATGGACCTGACTTTCATAAAGACAAACATTTTTTTGGTCATTATTCCACATAGTGATAGAGAAACAGTTAAAATAAAAGCATCCTCTTCCAAGTCAAGCTGTGTCCCCTCCAAAAGTATCTGCTACCCTCTTACATATTCCTGTGGAGCTGCACATAGTCAAAGAGCAGAGGGGTGGGAATACTGGAAGGCAAGAATCAAAGAGAATAAGAGGACAAAACACAGAAGAAAAATGTGTTTCTACTTCCCACAGCATGGAGTTTATTTTTGTCTCTATTCTTTCCTAAGGCATTTAAATGATTAAAATGTACCCCATTCCCTACTAAAGAGGACTTCCTCCATTCAGGTATTAGGAACATGAACTTTACATAGTGACAGCCCTGTATTTAATACCCTAGTGCTGACCATCGTAGGTAGTGATTTATGGCAGCAAGGAGATTCTGGAAATAGGGGATGGATCTGAATACCATGAGCTGTAGAAAACATAAATAAAACAAAATGTCATATTAAAGTGTCTGAGTTTTGAATTTTGCTGATTGCTTTTAGATGGGGAAAACAGACACATTTTCAGTCTTGCTTGGCTTAACGCCCATGCAGTGGTTGAGAATGTAATTGCTAAGAAACAAGTTTTTCAAGTCAAGAAAAAATTGCACTAGAATAGCAATGTTTAGTAATAGGCATGTTGATGGATTTGTATTGGTTCTACCTGTTATTTTTGTTTGCTTGTTTGTTTTTTTGTAGGAGGAGTCAATTTAAATAATATTTTACAGTTGCACACAAAGCAACATTTCTGAAGCATCATGATGTCACATTTTACTATGTGAAACAAAATTCCCAGCCTTCTCTAGGGATACAGCAGAATCATATGGTAGAGGCTCTGTATCTAGTATTCACTGCAGCTTTTGAGAGGTACAGTTTATAAGGAAAAAAGCCATGGGAAATGACAGTGGTTTCTCCTCTAAGAAATATCCTGCTTGGATGTTTCTGTCTGGATGGTTTCTGGTGCCTCTTTGTTCACTTGTTCTTGTAGCAAGTTGCTTCCTTGGTGACATCTATTCATTAAATGTTCTTCATTTTCTTGGTGTTGAATTTTGAGATCCTGAGTTGTGAATGAAACCCAGGGCATAATGACTCACTCCCATTGGGTGGTGCCATAATTCTGACCCATACTTCTCTTCTAAAGGTTGTATGATCCAGTGAACCTCAAACAAACTTATACATTTTCTTGTAGGTGTGACATTGCAAGTGCAACAAATCCAGAACTCTTTACCAAATTTCTAACTAAATGGAAACTGGTGGGTCATACCACCAGGATGAAATCCTTTTTTGTCTGTTTCAGATTACAGTTTTTGCTCTTTATTGCACCAGAAACTGTATGTAATTAGTAGTTACTTATTCAATTCATTCTGACAATAATCTTCATCTGGAAAAAATGGAGCAAATGACATCAGTGTAAAAACTTTCAGCTTGGAGAAAATGTACTTGAAAAAATGAATAGTCAGATGATTCTGGAGCAGCTTTGCATGTGACATATTTGTAAATAGATTACAAAAGAACTGCAGAGGATTTGACATTATTAGCACTAAAAATATTATGAGAATCTAATCCTGCAAGATGCTGAGTCTATGGGAACACACAGAATTTGGCAGCTCTCAGGAAGCTCTCAATAACTCTTAGATTCGGGCTTAAAGAGCTGTGATCCTGAGTTGCCCGTTAAAGAAGCACTAAATGTTTCCACTAAGGGAAGTCCCAATTATGTGGTTTTATATAGAAAAAGGGAAAGTTAATGAATGGAAATGTAACAGCTCTGACGCTGCTGAAGCACTGAGCTGTCATCCTCATAACTTTCCCATGGAGATAAATATGTTCTTTCCAGCATCTCAGAAGTTATTATTGCATCTGATTTACAGGCAGCATGAAGGTAGAGAGGGGGAGAAATCAGTGGTAGCTTTCTGAAGTTTTCATAATGAAAATCTTAAAAGCATTTTTTTAAATGAACAACAGAGAAATACTATATTTCTATTAAAGAAGAAAACATGGATTATAAGCCAGTTTGTATCTGATAAATGTGCCAGTAAGCCATGGTAGAAGACTTCAGAATTTAAAAGCAGTCTTAATTCCCACTCTGTTTCTGAGGTTCACAACTCGCAGAATAGTGCAAAACTGTACAGTTCTCAGTCCTTCCATTTGAAGAGACCAGGATGCACTTGAAAGTGGTTAGATTACAGGCTGAATGCTTGCTTTGTTAGGATCACTACGTTATAACAGTAACGATATTGCTGCTTCAATGTTATCAGGGAAGTGTATCTCATCCTTGATACCCTTTTGTGGTACGGATTGTAGATACATTTCGTAGAGGTCAACTTCATCCCTAAGGACTGTTCTGTGCAAATAAAGCTAGGAAGGATGGATAACAAAATGAATGGATGACAAGCAGGTGAACTTGACATAACACTTAGCCCATATGTATTGAGAATCAAACTGAAGTTCCTTGTTGTCAAACCCTGCATGCAACTGAATAACCTTCACATCTCCATGCATTTCCTGGTTTTAGTGTCATTTTGAGGGAATGTCAACAGTGATGAAGATGAATGCAAAGGCATAGTAGAGATGAGGGGCAATTTGTCAGGTCCAGGGTAGGTGAAATCTGCATCCATCAAAGTAAATAAATCCTTATGGTTGGGTTTAATTGCAGTTGTCTGCAGTGTGTGTCTCCAGGTTTTTATGCCAGACTGGTTCCCTAGCACACATTGAGAGGGAGTCCATGTAGACACTGTTCTTTTGGATGAAATTCACCTCACCTTATAAGAAGATGATTATGTTTGTTGGGATGAGTCATGGACTTTCCGTTGACAACTGACTATACAGTACATTGTCTGTTAACTATAAAAAGAATCTAGATGCTCAGCTTAGATGGTGAAGGCTGAACTGCATACCTCCAAAGCAGAGCAGAAGAACACATTTTTAATTTCTTCATGTGGAACCAAACTGTCATCTATTGAAGACTTAAGCATTTTCATACATACAAATGTCAGTGCTTTCATTGCATGTATTCAGCTGTTTTATCCGATTCTGTTGAGAAGCTCACTGCTTTCAGCCTTCTTTATTTAGAAATCTTCCTCCCACCCTAGGTTCGTAGGTCACTAGATAGTTTAAAATTTTATGTCCTTCTACTTTCTCTGTGGGAGTGGCAGGTGGGGAGAAGGAGAGAAGATGAGTAAGAAAAGGAGGATTTGCCCTATAATTTGCAGACCTCAAATAAGAAAATTATTATATGTTTTTTTTAACCACCTATATCTGCTTAAATATTGCAACTGACTTATGCAGAATTACTTGTTCAGAATATTTTATTTATGCAGGCCCAGCAGCAGAGATTTGGCAAAATGTTGGGAAAGTAAGCTATTCACTGCTACTACTGCCTTCATATTTTTAATAGTTGTATCACATATTAGACATCCAGTCTTGGCACATAAAGGGAGAAACCATCACCATACAGTCAAATGTTCATTATTCTAGTGTTCAATGAGTAGCAATGCTAGCCTGCTTGTCAGGAAAACATATTTATGGATCAGATTGTGCTCTTGAAACACATAATGTGTCTCTCACACCATCATTGTCTGAAGCATCTGTCCTTGAAAGATAGATCAGAAAGAGATCATAATGGAAATCTCAATGAAATAAGTTAAACCAATGTTTTTCATTAGGAAAGAAATAGCATGTCTGCTTGTTGCTGTACATGGTAGAGCCCTTACATGTAAAAGAGCATTACATATATATAATGATTACCAAGCTACACCACGAAGCTATCTGGTTCAGAATTCACCTATTTTTGTCCTTAATTCCTTAATTCACATCTATGAAAGGTATCTAGTGATGGTACCGATAGGCAGCATGCCTTGAAACTTACCAGGCAGAGTAGGTTAAGTGAATATGCTTTCATGTTTGTGCTTTCCCTTCTGAGCTTAAAACTTTCTACCTGTTCTGAAATGCCTTGCCTTACAGCTAACTCTGAAAAGTGTCAGCAATTATACAAAACACAGACACTATCCAAGCAAATATAGTTATGTTAAGAGACTTATTGTTTACACCAATAATCTTTTTTTACAACAAGTATTAGTGCAAACAGAAACTGGCTATTCACTGGAGAAATTGTTGTTTTTTCTAACAGATGGGATAATGTGTTGATCTTGGATTTAGAGGTGAAATGAGCATATAATTTTTTGCTTTTGTTGCAGAGAGGCTACATGATTCCTATAAATGGAATAACAAGAACAGGTAATCTTGTAACACATTCATGTGTTCCTTTGATTACTTTTTGTAAGACCATGAAGGAGTTTTCACATCAAGTATCCTCTAATATGAGAAATCAAGGTATGTTCTCAGGTATTTTCAAACTATCTTTCACTACATGACTTCCATGAAAACAAAGTATTACTGTTTAATGTTAAATGACATGCTCAACAAATGGGGATGGCTTACAAAAATGTATTATGTCTTGTAAATAAAACTGTAGATAAAAAAAATAGACTTTAGATATAAATGAAATATAAATAAGAAAATGGATAAAATAGAGAGAAAAGTATTCTCTGGAACAAATCCTGATATCTGTCTTTGGTCTTTTTTTCTGTGATGCCTGAGAGAAGTTAACAGCTAGTCTTGTGTTCCTTAAGGAAGTTAAATAATTCTTATTAATTACATAACCTACTGTTTCTCCTGTTTTCTTGTATAGACATACAATAGCTCCTAAAGCCGATTTTAGTATTCTGTGTGACTTTAAAAAGATAAAATGATTTAAAAAATAATAACTTACCCAGCTTACCTTTATCTCTAATCTCTCAAATTTACCTTTCTTACCTATCTTACCTTTATCTCTTTATCTCTCAAATATTTAATGCTCCAAAATAATTGCTTGCTTCCTATTGTTTGGCTACTTTATGACCTTACAGCCATCAATGCATTCATCCTCTTCAACATGTAGTGATATAAAATAATGGTCTCAGTCTTAAAGAAAGGGAAAATAAGGCAAAGGAAATTTAAGTGTCTTTGATGACATTAAGGAATTGTTTCAGCTCTCTGTGGTTCTCAATCTCAGTTTAAACTGCAAATTTGACCTTCTGATTGGAGCTGGGTTTGACTGTTTAGTTGAACCACCTAATCTCATTAAATGTTAATGTACATTTAACGAGCACAAATCTAACGCCTATACTTAAGAAAGCATGGAATAGATTATTACCACATCCAGCACATCTAAAATTCAGTAAATATCATGGGAATATTGGATATTTCAGTTTTTATAATATAAATATTATTTTAAATTTTATGGGGAGTTATCCTAACACATACTTCATGCAACCTAAGCATATTAGTGAATATGCAATAAATAAAGGACATTTTATTTTGCTTCCAAGTGAATTAAATTTATATACTTATATATTCTTATATTTTTGTTTTTATATATTTTTTCTCTTTCAATAAGATACATCCGTAGGGACATAGTGTTGTTTTCACATTATTATAACATTAGCCTGAAGGCGAAATGCTCAAATGAGGAAGATTTTGCCTCACATGAGTTTTTTTACAGCATAAACACAGTTCTGAAAAGGTCCAGCCAACCATGTGGTGGGAGACTTAATTACTGAAACAACTAGGCAGTCCCAGCTTCTCAATTAAGGAGCTATTTTCCCTGGCCCAAAGAGAGCGTTTGTCTAAATCCAAAAGACTCTGCATAGGCACTTCTTGAATATCAATGGATACATATACCTTTCAGGAAAGTGAAGGCACCATGGGAATACAGCGTAGTAAGTAATAGCTCTTTGCAGGGTAGAACTAAGACATAAGTGTTAGCTCCAATGGTGTGTTACACTGCAGAGACCCAGATGCTAAATCATATGGGAAGACATATGTTTTCTCTGATGAATTATCTCTGCTTCCTAAAAGAAATCAATTCTGTTTCCCTACATTATACTGAAGATGCTAATGCATCTTGTAGTGCTTTGGAAAGAATCTCATTGCACGGTTTCTTGTTCCCTGATGTTGCTTTTTGGTTCTATATTATTGTCGTGATTTATTATTTGTTACTGAAGCCCTTTTCTTTAAACATCTCCAGCCTCCTTCGCTGTGGGTAAGTGCTTTTAAATTGATTGATTTGGGGATTTTCTCAAATCAAAGTAAAAATAGAGAATGTATCAAAACCAAAATTAACATTTCCATACTCGAGTATCTAATGTTTGATGTGTGAAGATGTAATTCTTCAGATGGGTCTCTGAGAATGGAACTGTATTGATATTGGTCCACATAGACAGAACATGTTATTGAATAAAACATTTCCAGGCAGCATCTCCCAGAAAAAGTGGAGCTTGCTGCCAAGGGAAATGACTAGGATTAGACAATTTCTTTTCACAAGACCATTTTGGGATTCACCCATTATTAGTTCTGACAAACCCTTTTTCTCCCCAGCTCCAGGGAAATTCAAATTAAAGGCTGCTGCTTTGTTTTGTTCATTCAGGGAATTGTACCCTTCAAATCCACATTAAGTGCTCATACATAATGTCGAGACAAAAAATGAGAAAGTAAATGAACTGGTCCTTGAGGGAGTGCTGCAGATACTATTTTTTCCTTTCATTGATGATAGCCAAAGATAACCACACAGTCTGTGTTGGTGGATGCCTGAGAGAGCTGTACTAACTCTCAAGTACTTCCAGGTACAGAAAGAAGCTGTATAAATGTAGCTTACTTTCACCCACTAACAATTTTTTAAATTATTTTTTATTTTCCCTTTGATTATATGGGAAGAGAACTGGGAATTTGGTCTGATTCTAAGGGCCATCTTTCAAAATTTCCAGGGCTAACTGGACTGACTGTCTGAGGATATGCTCACAGAGTGAGGCTGTTTGTGGGCTTATAATTGCCACATTTCATGTTTGTGTCAGGAAGCAGCAGCTTCCACTTTGCTCTAATTTTCACACAAGTAAAAACAAATAAATGAGGAAGACACAGAATATGGCAAAATATTTTTCAATCAGCAAAATCATAGTACATGTCAAAATCATGGTAGGTCTTAGACATGTCGTAGATATAGGACATGTCTTAGAGCCTAGCAATAGCATTTGCTGCTGCAATATTTGGTTAATAGAGGAAGAGGAATGCAAGAAATGTGAAACAAAGTGCTAGCTTTGGCAGAGCTTGCTGTGTGAGCTTGGAGACATCACTGAATTTTGTCACCCAGAGGAAATAAGCATGGACTCAGCTCTCACCTTCCCCTGTCTTTGTTCAGCAAATCCTTCAGGCTGGTAATTTTGTTTGCACTGGGCCAGTACAGTGGTATGGAAGATACGGGAGCACACAGTACCTGGCACAGCACTGCAGACAGTTCTGCTGTTGCATATATCCCCTTCACAAGTTTGCTGAGCTTGCTGTGAGACATTAGATGCTTTTAGCAAGATATATCTCATCTACTTCCAGTGACACAAATTGGAGTAATTTGTCAAAGTTTCCTGTCTATGCCACAGAGAGAGAGAGAAATACACAAGTTTCTGTAGAAGGGGAGGATATGAAGTAGGTTAATAGAATTTCATTAATGATGGTATTTGGGGAAAGAAGGGGAATAGCTGTTGTGAAAGGATCTTGTTCCCTCTTCTTCCTTGAGCTGTGCAAGGATTCCTTGACCCATGCTCACATACAACAGTCAGTTATAAATGCGTGATTCAACATTCAGTAAGAAGTTTCTTCTTGGAATGGGATGGGAAAGATGCGATGGATAAATGGCCCCTTTAAGATTTAATATTTTTATCCTGACCTTCATCTGATGATGTGAATAATTTAAAGATTCTGGGATGGGAGTTATCTTGCATAATTCAGTAAGAACTGGGACCTGCTGCTTTCCTTTCCCCTCCAATTTCCCTTGAGGTGCAACTACAGTAAGATACTCCCAAAAGCTTTCAGTAAACTGGAGATGGGGAAAAAATGTAAGAATGTGCTGTGCCATGGGTGTGTCTCAAACCTTTCCACCAAAAAATAATCCTTTCCATGCACTGGGTTAAAATGAATGGTTTGAGTGCTTACGTGGCCTTAGGTACAGGAATTTTCTGTGAACTCCTCTGACTGACAACACAGATTTCAAACTCAAGTTGAATTGAAGTGGTATCATGTTGTAGAAAAAAGACTCTTCCCACCCATGTTTCTTGGATGATGCTGTTGGTGTGCTGAAATCTCCCTCAGGCTCCCAGGGAGATAACATAGCTCAGGGATATTACTGAAATTGGGAAGTTCCTCTCACACGACATTAAAGCACTGAAAGCATCACTGTAAATCCCTACACTTATGTGTTTTCATTGCACACAGTTTTCAGTACTGTTTTACATTTCTCCATCTCATGGTTAAAATCTTTCTGACAAATCTGTCAATCTCAGTCTTGTCAGAGGGATCATTCCTGGAGCTGTCTTTAGTGCAACAGAAAGAAGGAGGAAAAGAAAACACCATTACTCTCTTGCTATAGGATACTGAAAACCCTGAGGAGATGTGGTAGGTTTTGCTAGGTGTCAGATGACTGCAGAGCCATAGAACAAAGCTTTGTAGGGTCATTTGGTCAGTCCCTTGTTCAACAAGACACATGCCTTTCTGACTGATTTTCCCTGCCCACGGTAGGGGGGTTGGAATTAAATGATCTTTAAGGTCCCTTCCAACCCAAACCATTCTGTGATTCTACATTTTACAATGATGGCTACTCTTGAAAACACCTAAGCATAGTGTCTGCCTTTACATTCCTGAGTGTAGACCATGTCTTCAACAGCCTTGCTATCCTTTATACCAGAAAGTTTCTCAGACATGAAATCCAGGATAAAAGTTCCTTCCTGGAAAGTGTGTGCATTGCTTTCTACCTACAATGAAAAGGAACATTTTATTCTTTCTCCCTGTGGTATCTTTTGCAAATTTGAAGACTGTTTAATTATCTTTGACTAATTATACGGCCTACATTATTACTGCATTTTTATTTCTAAAAAGAGCTTTGATTTGTACCCCGCTAAGCATGCACAGAACTAGTCTATGATACTGTGTAATCCTATTGTGAGTACGTTCACCCTTCCTGACATTGCCTCTCCTACTTTCTTACAATCATTTGTCACACTTTTATTTGCCATGGCAGAACACAGTGGGGAGGTCTGTGAATGATTTTCAAGTTACATGATAATGTTTGGCTTGTCCATCTTATGATTTGCTTTAAGATTTGAACTTCAAACACTTCCCTGCCCATTGCTGCTTCTGCACTCAGCAGAAATCACTGATTCTTTAGCATGCTCCTTGTTTTAACCCAGATGTGAACTCTGAATTCCCCTGACTGAGACAGGAGCTTGAGGACAGTGTCTGGATCTGCCCAATGAGAGACATGGAAGGCAAGTCAAGAGTTCAGCTTGACCTGTCACATAGGTTAAAGATACAGGGAACATCTCCATCTTGGTGAAATCTGCATGATCAAAGAGATATTTGCAGCTCTTCTGCTCTGAGGCTTGCTGAAGCCAATGCCTACTCCTCCAAAGCAAGCAGAGAGAATGGGATGAGACAGAAGCTTAGATAGATCCTGGTATTAGTTTTGGAAATAGAGTAAAATATTAAACTGTCCATAGGGCTCATTTGTTGTTCATATTCTTTATATAAAATCTTTGATGGAGGTATCTTTCTACTTGGCCCTTTGAATCTCATTTCTTTTTATCCTTGTTATTGTTTAAACTTTCAGACAACTCAAGTTTGGATTGTTTGTGTTGATATATATATATATATATATATATTAATTGTGGGGTCAAAAGAGAGTCTTTGCAGTAAAGAAGAAATATTATCTCTTATTTTTCATTTCTTCAGAGATAACTCTGGAACCTAGAAATACATTTAGTAATTCATTTTTATACTGTACTACATATTCAGATCTTAGCAAATCCTAGAAATAGGGTTTGAGAGACTGATTTTACCTCATGGAAACCTTTTTTTTTTTTTTTTTTTTTTTTTTCCCCAAACCTCAAAACTGACAGCTTATATGTTTACCACTGAAATATTTCATCTTTTTCATCATAGTATGGCATTGAATTCCCAATATTATTCCCTTATTTTCCAATGAGAAAACTCCATGTCCATGATTTTCTTGGTGTAAAGAAACCTGATTTAATCACCTAATGGAAAATTTTCAAATCCTTTGAGGATTTTATATATATATATACACATATATATATATATTTGCAATAGTTTGAATTGCATTTCAGAATCAAACTGAACTGCAGGTTAAGAAAAGGACACTGAGGTGTCTTTTATGATGAATAAAGTTACAAAAGATAATAAATAAAATATGCCAACACTAAGCACTGGAGACAGCTGGGGCTTTTATCTGCTCTGTAATAAAATCCTTAACCAGTGAACATATGCGATACCTGAGTGACCTTTGATAAGCAACAAGCCTTTTTTTCTCTCTTCTCTAAAAAAATAAAAATAAAAAATAAAAAGGAAAAAATGTTGTATAGAATCCTGCAATTTGTGGCTTTTTGAAAACTTGATTGTTTCTTCTTACAATCCAATGGAATAATGATGAAATACCTAAGAGTAACAGTATGTGAGACTGATGGCTCTATTTACCTACATAGCACATTGCACGAGCATGCTTTAGCTCTGTTTTGCAGGACCCTTCTCTAGAGAGGAGACAACAGCTCATTCTGCATAGTCTGTTGTTTCCTGTCTCCCTGAAGAAAGCACAAACCCACCAAGCAAGCCAGGGGGTTATTTTGATGAATGACCACTCATATTTAGATTGAACCCACCACATGTTTTTATTTAATAAAGTCAGAAGATAAGTAATGAATTTTGGCTACTACTAAACAAAGGTAAATAAGAACAGATGACTTAGACCTGGAAGATTATATAGCTCATCAATAGTCCCTTGGGACCATCCAGTGCCACCATCTACCAGTAACTCTCACCATAGCAGAAGATGAACATCATTGTATGTTGAAGAATGAGTGCAATTAAAGTGTCAGTAGCCTGCTAGAGAAGAGTAAAGATTTCTGGAAATACTTTCAAGCAGCCAGCAGATGCTTAGATTTGTGGCTTATCAGGTTCAGACACTGCTTCATATACTGCTACTGGTGATCCAGAATGCCAGCGAAGTGATCAACATAGAACTTAAAATAGTATTTTAGAGTTTATTAAAGACATGATGTGATGGTTCAGGATGAGTTTTGAAGGTTGATTTTCATTCCTTGGGCCAAAAAGCATATGTTCAAAATACAACTGAATGTTGTGACCACGTTGTGCTCTGTAGTTCTGGAGTTTCCTCTGTTGTCCTTGTACCTGTTGACATGTTCTGCAACAATCTTGTGGAGGGGTTCCCCCTTAGCTGGTCCTCTTTGTGCCAGCCACTCAAGGCATAAATGATAGAGATGACAAGTCTAGAGTCACATGTCCAACCTATGATACCTGATTCAAACAATATCCCAGCCCTTGCGAAGTCTCCAGGTTTTAAAAACATTCTTAGTCTTCCTTTTATTTTTATTTTCTCTTTTTTACTAAAAGGTGGCTATTATTCCTCATAAACCTATGGCTCTCTTAAAAGAATCATGATACCAACCTCAGGCAACAATGATTATTCTTTACCTAAATATATATGCCTGTAACCAGCAGTAGAAATATGACAAATGTGTATGAGTTGAAACTATAACCCCCAGCCTCCCCTGGGATATACCAACTTTCTTAATGAGGGAAATAATAACCATTCTAGTCCTGAGAGGTTTGAAGATAAATGACTTTCTTCTGTTGATATTTTGATCTATAGGACAAATATGGTGTGTCTACAGAGAATGTTTATATAAATCCAGCTGAACCCCATAGGCTGTGTTCTTTGCAGGTAAATCCACTTGACTTCACTAGTATAGTAAGGCGAAAAAAATATGTTTTTAAATCACTACATTCCCCAAGGCTCAAAAAGGATTTTTTTTTTCTTTTTTTTTTCTTTTCCTATTTTCTTTAACTAAAGGACCACCTAATTGGTGGAACAAAACCTGGAATATCATATTAAAAAATTCAGTTTTCTCTACTGTACTTTTGACAGCCCCATAATAAGGTTCTGAAGGCTAAATATGTTCTAAAATACTCTTTAAGGTCAACAAAATATTTTAGCGGAAAAAATTATGTAAGAGACAGATCCTAATGGATTTCAGAGACAGAATTACAGTAATATTTCCCAGTATTTCCGGTAATATTGCCTTTTTTTCCTTTAGCAGAGATGAGCTTTCAGACTGTACTGTCACACTCTGTGATGTAATATCATTATATCCTATAAAGACTGTACATCATACTTTCATTAACCCAGACAACTTATTTCTTTCTGATGGAAAGTTTCATGGTGGCTGGGATACTGCCAAAAAAAGGGGTCCTTGTCTTGAACAGAGCATCATGACATTACTGACACACTCCAAAGTCTAGCTTACTGGTAATTTCAGTCTCTCCAAAAACATGTGCTACCTTGCATCAATTCACATGTAGACCCTAACTGGTGCCACTTAAATGAATGCAACTACAGATAACCAGGAAAATTACTAGGATGCCTTTCAGCAGCAGACAGCCATTGGATAAAACTCATGAAAGAAAAGCCCATCCAACTGTACACAAACATGAACCCTCCAGACCAAGAAGCCACTGAAGGATTGGTCTGGGGAGTTATCACTTCTGTGTGCTCTCTTAAGACCCTCCACAGACATGGTGGGCACTGGTGGAGGCACAATATTTGGTGGAGATTGGTGTGTCTCAGTGTGGTTGTTCTTATATTCTTGTTTTTATGTTCATATGGGACTTACTCTGTCTTTTGTCATTCCCATCCTGTGGACAAGGAGGCTTTTTTGTGAGTACCAGACATGACAGTTTAAGCAAAACTTTAAAATATTTAATCCCAGATACACCATGTCGTTGATGGAAAGAGAATATATCTTCTACATTGGGCAAGTATTCCTCTTATAACTCCTCTTGGGAGCTGCTGCTATCTCTTCATTGACTAACAAAAGGTATTCATGACAACTAAACCTCTAACCAGGTACCTCACATGTATATGGTGACTCTGAGTCTAAAGGCTGCCCTCATTTGGAACCTTACAGGTGCAGGTAAAAGTGCTGTGCAGGCTACAGAAATTCTATGGAAACGGCATCTTAGCATGTGGAAAAACAAAACAAAACAAAACAAAACACAACAATAACAACAACAACAACATAAAACAACAGTTTCTGTGACCAAAAATAAAATAAAATAAAATAAAATAAAGGAAAAGCATCAATTCTGTCTCCCTTGACAATGTCACATTCCATTGCAAATATTGCTCCTGAAATAAAAATAATAAAATAAAATAAAATAAAATAAAATAAAATATCAAAAATATATGGACATTGGGAACAGTCTAATCACTGCAGTGCATTGCAGTGTCTAGATTACAACACAAGTCTTCAAACACCTTCTTACCACTCCATATCCTTTCGTGTTTTCCAGGTATCATTCACCCCCTTGATATATCTTTTTGATCTAGGAAGAAGATGAAAGGGTTGCAGGGCAGGAGAGTGGCACTTACAATGAGGAATGCAAAGGACACTTTACCCACCTTATGGAAGAGTTGATTGCTTGTCTGAAGCCTTTGAGAAACAGTACAATGACTATAAAATGACCACCGGACCATGTACTGTGCTGACAAGTTGAAGCAGGCCAAGTTTTGGTGGAAATGTGTGTGTTGGGGGGGAGTCAAGTGAAAAAAATATTAGTCTCTGAAATAATTTACCAGGTGAAATTAACCACCTCCAGAGAATTTTAAATCTAGATTAGCATCAGTGAATGTGAACCATCACACTGGCTGCTGAGAAGAGGCAAGTCCCTGGGAAAGCCTACAGTGTAAAGAAAACAGTGCAATTTCTGTGTTACAGTGCTCATATTCTCAAAAACTGGAAGGCACAACAACCCCACTGCAGTGCTGGAGGTGTGCCATTTTGGGAGGCTGAAATTGGCATTTCACTGAGTGCATTGCATACTCCTGCAAACAGAAGTAAAGGGGCAAAACAAATGAGAAGAAACATAATATTTTCACCGTGGGGCACAATACATTAATCTTGTGGTATTTTTAGCGCCCTCCTACCCCACTTCACTTCTCACACCATCTCCATCCTCACCAAATAAATTTCTTATCCCTGCTTCTGTGGGGGTCATTTTTTCCTGCAGAATTCTGCCTTTAACATCAGATTTTCCCTCTGTGAAGCTCTGCTGTCAAGGTTTTCTAAGCAGCAAAATTTAAACAGTCGTGTTCAGTTTCCTGGTAGGTCTAATCTCAGGGATTCTAAAAATGCCCATTAAAATCAGGAGGAAAAAAATGTTATGAAAAATGTTATTAACAAAGCTTCATTTTATAAGATTACTATAGCACAGCAGTGGTTACATATGATAAAAAAAAAGAAAAAAAAAAAAAGAAAAGAAAGTGTTGTTAGACCAATATTGGAGTATATAGGGCAAAAGATGGGTTCAGTATATGCAAGCAATAGCTCTGTGGTCAAGGAAGAAGTACTAAAGGACTCTCACCAATACTACTGAGACTTGTGTGGCTTACCAACTTACATTATTCCTGATCTCATGAACCACTCAAGGGGCTTATCTCACCTGCAATCATTCTTTGAGACCTGCTGACATGGCCCAGCCCATTCCCCTAGTTTATACATTTCTATACTGTACTTACTGGCTGTGATAGAAACCAATAAGAGACCATTATCCTCCTTCCAACCTACTGCCTCCACGTAACTTATAATTGGGTTGTGCCTGGGGAACATAAACTCTCCAAAGGTGTATGGAAATGTTTTCTCTGACTGGTGATCTGGGGGATTTTATCATTCTGGTTACCACCTTGCTTTTCTATTCTTAGCTCCAGTTCTTGATTTTAATGCCTGCCATATCTCAAGAGGTTTTACAGAGAAAGAACTAATTTTCTGGAGAAGAATGTGCAGGTTTTCTTGTGGTACAAAGTATGAATAGGGAGAATGGTCAAGTGAATAACAAATCAGGGTATGAATCAAAGACTGCTAAAACCAAGAACATTATTATTAACTGCAGGGGCTTTGGGTTTTGGGATACAGACTATATCTCATAATGTCACTGCTTAGTGAAGGGGTAAAAAAATGTAAAAAATATCACACTTCTTTGTTGGAAACTGTGCTTAATAATACGTGGGAGAGACTGTTAAGAGCAGGGCAACAGAGTATTTCTCACTTATTCTCTGAAACATTTTGTTCTTTTATAAAGGGGTATATTTGGAGGTTAATCACAATTCCCCAGTCCCTTAGTATCAATACTGTCTGAGTCCAAACTATACAATCAATAATTCAGTGGCAAGTCTTTACTCCTGACCAAGTCAAGAAGTAATGAGATCAGAAGCCAGTGCCAAGATTTCTTCTCTTGTGTGTTTTAGGATAAAGTTCTGTTCCCCAAATGGGCATCTGCATTCAAACACAAATTTATTTGTTCAAACACAAATCCAGTCTGGGCAGAGAATGGATTGACAGCATCCCTGAGGAGAAGGAGCTGGGGGTGTTGCTTGACAAGAAGCTCAACATAAACAACAGAAGGACATGGAAGTATTAGAATGAGTCCAGAAGAGGCCCACAAGGATGATCAGAGGGCTGGAGCACCTCTACTGTGGAGACAGGCGGAGGGAGTTGGGGTGGTTCAGCCTAGAGAAGAGAAGGCTCCAGGAAGACCTTACAGCAGCCTTCCAGTACCTAAAGGAGCTACAGGAAAACTGGGGAGGGACTCTTTGTCAGGGAGTGTAGTGATAGGACAAGGGGGAATGGCTTTAAACTAAAAGAGAGTAGATTAAGATTCGATATAAGGAAGAAATTCTTTACTCTGAGGGTGCTGAGGCACTGGCACAGGTTGCCCGGAGAAGCTGTGGATGCCCCATCCCTGGAGGTGCTCAAAGCCAGGCTGGATGGGGCTTTGGGCAACCTGGTCTGGTGGCAGGTGTCCCTGCCCATGACAGGGGGGTGGAATTAGGTGATCTACAAGGTCCCTTCCAACCCAAACCATTCTATGACTCTATGATGTGTTTTTGGCTGGACAGATCAAGTCACTAATTATACTATCACAAGCTTGGGAGAAATCCATGGTGAATGTGTGAAAAAGCTTCAGTGTTGTGGACTGAGTAGTAGGAGGGAGGAAAACTGAGTGTTGAATAATACCTTTTTCCAGACAGGTAATTTTAAATGTTTCCAAACCTTCTCCCTTCCCCAAACCTCACCAGACTATCTTTCAAATTCTTATCTCCTCCCTCTCTCCCCCCTCTGCTAGTGTTACTAATACACAGTTCTACCCATATTTCTGGCACCACCTCCAGATCCTTTTCTTGCTATCTCACCAGCTCATATATATTGCCTTTAAGAGCTGAAATTAAGAATAAAGATCCCAGCAGGTATCAGGTATTCCAACTTTTGGAGCAATCTCACAGTTTTCTTTTTTAATTATTATTATTATTTTTGCCACAGGAAAAACAAACAAACAAAAAACCACCACCACCAACAACAACAAAAAACACACTGTTCAATGGTGAAGCAGGCAAAATGAAGTTCACAGCCAATGTTTTACCAGTGGTGGAGACTAATATCATACCGCAATGTGTTGCGGTGCAGTCTGTGTTTTGGTGCTTTGCTGCTGTTCTTCCTTCAGTCTTTGGAAGTTGTTCTCTCCTTATCTACTAGGAAAGAGCCTACTAGCATCTCCATGCCTTGATGAATGTTGTAGTTACGAGAAAGGCAGAAATATTTACCTGCAATAGGAAGATAACAAATGCCTGTGAGCCTTCCTCTCACCATAGTTGTTCTGAAGCTTCTTATACAAGAGATGCCTTGTAGACTTTTAGCCTGCTGATGCTTCATAGATGATGTTCATCTTGAAAGAACAGTTATGGACTGCCAGGAGAGTAGGACACACCTCATGCTTTAAATCACTGATTAGTTGGTGATATTTGCTGTCATTTTTCACAATGATCGATGGTCGGGAAACTACTTCTGTTCATATGGGGCCAAACTTGGATCTGTTCATACTTGAGACCCAACAGGCTTGGAAGACACAAACATATTAACTTAAGAATTAACAGCAGTTTCCACCCCAAATATTCATCTCTTTGGCTCCAAAAATTGAAAAATAAAATAATTGTTTGACTTTACTATACATTTATATTCTCTGAATCCTCTTCAGCCATTATTCAACTTTCACCACATAGATATGTTATCTCTAAAAAAAAAAAAAAAAAGTGTCCTGATAATCAAAATACGTGCAGTCACTTAGTAAACTTCTAATCTCCTTAAAGAATGTAGAATGACTCTTCTTCACTCCTTGCACTGTGCTTGTATTTTCTCCTTTGGGGACCGTAGATATTGCAAGAACCTGGAAGAATTTACAAAGGTTGCCTTCTTCTGCCTTGCTCATCTGCCTCTGTGGAGTATTTTATATGTTCTTATATCAAATGAAGATGCAGTTTCAGAAGGTCAGTAGCACTTCAAAGTATACGAAGGATCAATATGAGATTTGGAAAAGTGGGAAGAAATAGCCCTGATATTTCTAGTGGGCTTTATAGCCCACCAGAGGGAGATTTGGAATTGGAGCATTGTGAAAGGAAACTCAATCTAGACTTACCCCACCTAACTGAGGCTCTAAATTTTGAACATAGTCACTCTTGGGAAACATAAGCATTTCCAGAGAGTACTACAGCCTATCCCAAGATCTCTTCCTACTGACTGTAAAGGGAGATGAAAGTGGCTGTGCCCCTCATTTAGATCCTTAAAGTAAGATGAGGCAAATCTGGGCTCTGCAGTGAATCCAACTTACCTGTGAAGCGAATGAGCTCTTAAACCATCCTGTAGGTTGAAGAATTGCTGAGTCTGTGCTCTGAATGTGCAGGACTAGAGGATCCTTGCACTTGCTTTCCAGCACTTAGCATTGCTGCTGATCGCGTCAGAAACACCCCAGTGGAGACTTAAAGCATGAAAAGAAAAGGTGAAAGATGGTGTAATCACAGATGTCTGATGTTTTCCGACCTGCTGCTGTCTAAAGTGTCGGTCTTCACTTCATGCTTTTGCATTCTGCTAACTGCCCATTTGCCATGCATTACAATTGCTGTCCTGCAATGTCAACATACTCCATAGGGTTCTGTTTTTTTTGTGATTTCTTTCATCTAGCATGACAGCAAGCTGGCTACTAGGGAGTTAGTACCACAGCTAGACAGATGATTGCCGTAATCATGCCTGCTTTTTGCTGGGTTCCTTTTCTCAGCAAACACCCTGCATGATCTCACAACCAAACATCATCTCCAGTGTCCATCAGCTGCACCAGGCGGATTCCCCCAAGCTCTCCAGCTTGTCTCTGCATGTTGCTCCTTCCCCCTTCAGGGCTAATGTCCTGCAATGATATTACTATAAACAGCATGAAAGCAACCTGTGCAGCTACACAATCACATTTGCACTCTGCATGGTCTGTAAGGCATTCTCTCAACCACACCTCTCATCTATTCCCTCATAATATTCCCCCAAATCAGTTGCTCTGGGGATAAGTTGTGAGGGTTTTATGCATGTGTTATCCCAAAAGGTTTCCCTCAGGTCCTCTCTTGGGCAAAACTTTTGACCCTTGCCTGTCATGAACTTTGTGACTTTTTTTCCTCCAAAAAAAAAGAGACCTAGCGTTCACTGTAGCCTGCAGTACTGGTGTTACTCCTGAGGGGGAGAGATCACTTTAAGTTGTCAAAGGGAGAAAAGCAACCAGGCAGAAGCTGTAATAAGAATATTGAAAATTCAAGCAAAACATTTTCAAAAGTGATTTCAATTGGGGCGTGGAGTAATTTCCTCAGGGAGTTGGTAGAGACTCACTGGAGGTGCTTGGACAGAAAATGTTTTTAACACTTGGACAAGCAAGGTGAGAGGAACTCCAACCGTTGAATGGCATTAAGGTGATGGTAGCAATCTCTCACACATCTGAGCTCCATTAAGCTATTTTAATCCTATAAAAACCTTCAGTGGAAAAAGTTGTTTTCCCCTCCAGCATCTACAAGGCCTTCAAATGTAGATTCTAATAATCCTGTTGACTTAGCCAAAAAGCTGGAAATGCATGTTCTCAGCACTTACAGCTTGCCTTTCAGAATAGCCAATTGATCAGATTCAGCTGATTTCAAGCAGCAACACAACTGAAAGGAAACCAGCAGAAGGCTGGTGTACAGGGTTACAGTGAGGTGAGAAGGTGAGGACCTTTCAGAGTCCAGACAGGGCAGGGACCTGGAACTTCAGATCATCAGCCCTTTACTCCAACAGGCCTCTGATTCCCTATTCAGTTCGGATTTTTTCCCCCTTTTATTTTTTCTCCATAAAAAGAGCATAAGGATAGATAGCATATCTGGGAACTTCTGCCTTGCTTTTCATCTTCTGTTCGTTCTGTATTGTCTTCTGTTTCCCTACATGTTCACTGGTGAAGAAAGAAAGAAGAATCTGTATTAAAATTAGTAAATGTTTTAAATATTCAATTTCCTACACATTTCCTACAAGGTCATGTCATATATCTACAAAAATCCTGATGATCACTTTGATGATAGGCCTTTATTCACTTTTTTGCATGTTCCTATAGCTATGATAAGCAGGGATTCAGACATTAACCCTAACTATAGTTCACTGGAAGAAAGGTTACAAAACAGCAATGACTTAGCTTCTTTCCTAAAAGGCATCTGATACTCTTAAAACACACATTTCAGTTGTCAACAGCACCCAAGGATCAGGAATCCCTGATTTTTATTGTGAAATGTATCAGTTTCTGACATTTCTGTGTACAATCATCAAGCAGATTACCATTCATCATATATTTTATTCATCTTCTTTCCATGGCAAGGTAAAGTGTAGTTGGTCCACTGTCCACAGCAAATGAAAAATTCTAGAGTCAGTAATAAAAAGAAGAAGCCAATTAAACTACCTTATTACCTCTTACTAAGCTGCTCCAGACCAATTATAACCATATTTCTTTGTGGTCTAATTAGGTTCAACTCAGCTCCACAGCGTGGAAGCCTGTAATGAATGAAAGCATGAGAAACATGGTTCAGACCCAATGTGAAGGATCATTAATATACTCTGGGCTGCTGCTTTGGAAGAGGCTGCACCTAATTCTGTGGGTTAATACACTTATACTAAATGGATGAATCGGAGCTATTTTCAGTGTCTCAAGGCCCCTTAAACCAAAAGAACTGTAGATTAATAAGTTGTTAGGGAGTGATCTGTTGACCTGCCCTATTGTTCTTCATTTTCAGTCTATATGTTCTTAGAGGCATTAAATGCTCAAGTGGAGAAATGTGCCAATCATTGCCATTTCCGCTCCTCTTTCCCTGACACTTGCCTAAGAAATTATCAGAACTGAAGCAAAATAGAGAGCATCTGATATTTCCAATAACTTCAATTGACTTTGGATCAAAACATACCATGTATGGGAGATAATAGATGCTTTACTAGCATAAAATAGCTCAGATAATAGACTGAACTCCTTTCAGCTAGATGTAGCTGTCTAAAAATCAGGCATATAATTTAAAGCTACCGTGGAGGATCTCTCTACAGCTGACTGAAAGAGTAAGTCATACAGACAAAGCAAGTTATCCAAGTAAAAGAGGAAAGGCCAAGTCAGCTGACACTATTCACACCAGAAAAGAGATGTATAAGGGAGTATGTAAGAGAGGTCTGCAAAATCATGATGGGATGGAAAGGGCGTATTAAGACAGATTGTTAGCCACCTAACAATCCTGATGGAATGAAAAAAGGGACAGTAAATGATAGCAGCAGGAGCCAAGTTCAAACTGAAAGAAGAAGTAGTTTTGTTTGTGTGTTTGCTTTCATAGTAAGTAATAAACCAGTGAAATTCCTTTCTCCTTTACAAGCTACGTTAACATCAGGAAATCCACTTAATGGGAAAATTAAGAACAGAGACTAGCAGACTATTAGGAATTAAGGTTCATAGGTAATTTTTCTGTCCCCTAGGTACTTATTTTTGGCCAGTGCTGGAGATTGAGCACCAGGTGATACAAACCCTTGAGGTGAATTAGTAGAATGGTTTTTATGTCCTGCCCTGTGGGGATTAAGACATGTAATGCTCCTCAGGACTTCCTCCTAGTTAGCTTAAGCAGCCATCTTCCCAGTGCAATAGATTTATGTATTTCATAAAAGCTTTAACAGGTACTGTGAAAGTGGCCAGAAGTTCAAAAAATTGTTGAACAATAGATGGTAGGTACAACTGTGTCAGCCCTTTTACAAAGACCTCAGATCTGAGAAATTTTATTGCTTTCTGAATTGTTTGATTAGGAGACAGTAACTGGCATGACAGGTAAGTTTGTTTTATCATGTTCACACTTGCCCTTAAGACACTAGGGACGAAAACTACTTCCTATTCCTTTCCTGAGTAAGAGGACCTGACAACTAAATTGAATTGTGTGCTCAGCTCACTACAATTCCTATATGCCTGTTTTTAATATATTTTGTCAAGATCTTTTTAATTGTTATTGCTCTGTTGCCAGCATGCCCTTATCAGTAATGTCCACAAAAAAAGTGTTAAATAGAATTGTCTGCTGTCACACCCCATTTTCAGATTAACCCCGAACACCATGGTGGCTTAGGGAATCTGCCCAAATTGAAGTTTGTACTGCTGGGGGGTTCTTAGTTTGGTATCTGTATGTGTGTGTGCTATTTGTTGTAAGGAAGAATAAAACTATGCCAGTGTTCTCATCTAAAGGGACAGAAGCATCCGTAGCACAAGCAGCTGTTTAATGGCTTTGTTGTATATATTTGCTATGAGGTAGGAGAAGGCAAATGTGCCCGTGAAGTGGATGTGGAATAGAAAAAAAAATGTTCTTCTGCAGGAACATATTGTTTTATAGCAACTGAATGGAATATATTTCTTTAAAAATAGCATTTTCCATTATAAGAAGGTCCATAGTACACAATGGAGAAGGAATGCTCGTGTTGCCACATGTAGACTTCATGCTTGCTCTAAGCCAGGCAGCATCTACAGTTTCAGCAGAGAAATACTTCACCTGGGTCATTGGTGCCAAATCCATCAGCTGTTTAAGCTGGCTCATTGTAAGCTCCATCAGTCTGTCTCTGCACTGCATCATACTAATGAGGTAATCACTGAGCTTCTAATGAATGGGATTAGCGAATAGGCAGGGATTGTTCATTTCGAATCCCTTGTTCAAATGCAACTCGAGGCTCTCAAAATATTTGCTTGCAATCAGCTATGAGCTGGGTTAGTTTCAGCTCTTACTGACTAGATGGAAATCATTTTCATCAGTAGAGAATTTGCCAATTTTGCTGATAGAGGCAACCTGCAATTTGTACTGGAAATAAACAAGGAGCTTTATTTCAGAAGTAAAATATCTGTAGAAAGGTAAAGAAGGATTCATCATCTTTTGTAATTTCACGCCAATTCTCATCTTGTTTTTTTTTTTTGGAAAAAAAAAAAAAGTATCATCCTATTAATTAGCTTTTCTTAATAGCCACTGCTGAATATTACATATAATGATTGAGTTATGTAGACCAGTTAGATTTAGAAAGAAACACACACAGATACAAACAATAATAATTAAAAAAACCAACACCTGTGACTCTTGTTTCCCTTCCAAACTTAACTGCACTGATTTTAAAGTTTTACACTTTTGACCCTGAATGAGCTTAAACAACTGCAAGATTTCTCTGAGCATTTTCTGTGCTCAACCTTTACTGACAAAAGACTGTATCAGCTTTTTGGAAAAGAAGCATGTAATTGAAATCAGTGCAGGTAAGAATTTAGTTTAATATTTATTATTCTTTTCTAAACCTTCACAGTAACCAAAACCACATATCACATTGAGGTACCTGATTTTACTTATTTATTTATTTATTTGTTTATTTATTTATTTTCTGGTGAGACACTGTGTTGTTAAAAGATGTAACTTTTCATGAAGAATCAAAACATATCATTTTGTGAAATTCTCTTCAATACTTCCTATGACATTTTAATTAAAACCGTTTTTGAAATGCTTTATTTGTTGGAGGAAAACTGCATTTACAGTACATGACACATTTAAAGATGAATTTAAATTGCATATTCAATCATGTTTCAGTAGAAATTATTGTGCGCGAAAATAGAACAAAATCCCAAATGCTGGATCCATTGAAACTTATGAAAGTAAATCAAATACAAAATCTGACATTTTTCATGAGATGTCTTGCTTGATTTTTGTAACAGATTGTAGATCTTTAAGGATAACAATATGTCTTAATGTTTATTTGTCCTGCTCTTGCACTAGTGATTCTCATAACAAATGTGTTGTTCTGTGCATACAATGGTATCAACTAAGTATCTCATTGATTGGTTTGTAAATGACATGTAATTGTGAAAATATTTAGCTCAGATCTGCAGAGCAAATTATAAAGCAGCAACATACAGAATAAGAATCTGAGCTGGATTATATTTAAAATGTACAAAAACAACCACACACACACAAAAAAAAATCAAACAAAAGACATTGACTTTCATGGTTTTAAATGAGCAGAACTGTTAAAAACACAAATGATACAGATGAATTCACAGCTACGTATCTCACAACACACAGGATATCAGATCTGTAGGCAAAGAAATGACATTCCCCAGATACACAGGGGACACAATTAAAATTCATAACACTAGGTAAAACATATCTTCAATGAAGGGAAAAGAAAAAAGGTTATCTGCAATTATATTAACACATGGTATAAAACTTAGCTTTTCTTTCATACAATTACAGTATTTGTTGGTTATAGCAGTTTTAATACACTGTGATCAGTAAAGCAGACATTGATATAGGGCCTGAATGAGAAATGCCTTGAGAATCCACTCCACTTCATGGGGTGCTCACAGGCTCTGCAAAAGCAAGAATAATAGTTAAACATTCATGGGATTCCCAGAGATTTGTTGATATAATGCTATTTCTGATGGAAGGATGGCTACTCAAGATGGTGCCAAAATGCACAGTCAGCAATGAAGTAAACGTAACTCAGAAAGGTGTATTTTCACTGACTCCAGTCTAAAATAATTGTGGAAGTGGAAGGGGTGGACATAATGAGAGAAGAGACAAATCAAATTTATACAGAAAATATGTAGTATAATCTAATGTGGCAAAGAAATGAGTGGATTTTGTGTTCTCTTCAATGCCAGCAGTTCCCATACCTAGGGGATAGTAAGTCTGATTTTAAAAATACATTTTCCTGAAAAGTGCACTAAGAAGCTAACATTGGTGTACTTTGCAGAAGAGAATATATATTAGAAATATTCATCTGTTTTCCATTTCTCCAATAGACACTTTCCATTGACAGGAAGGACTCTCACCATATCATGTGTAGATCTTTAGAAGATAAAATGTTTACACTGTATGATGTAAATAGTTAATGAAAATAAAGATTTAATTTGAATATATATATATAATTTTTAAATATTTTAAATTATTGTTTATAAAAGCTCGTGCTTCTGTCTGACAGCTATAAGAGAAGCCTCCTGGGATGACTTCAAATATAGACATCTGTACTATAGACAAAGATTAGAGGTCAAACAAACTGTATTTTTGCACTTACTATGAGCCAGCTCTGGCTGTTAGTAGTAAACATCATTATGGAAAATACAAACAGACTTTTGTAGTGGTTGAATTTTTTCTACCTGTACTTCTTTCTTTGTATATATGCTATGCTAGAAAATGTGGTCTTACTTGATACCAAAGACAAGGAAAGAAATGGAAAAATTGTCTGTTACTATCAGTAAAACCATAACAGAGAACAACTCTATTGTTGTTGACTACTGCTGAAAACCTTAGAATTGCTCTTTGTTTTAATTATGCTTTACTCTAAATCAAGAACAATGTCAAAATGAAAAGATAAGCACATATTGTTATTTATGCCAATTATTAGAATTGTTCATAGTAAGATATTGTTTAGATAATCTTGTGAAATCAAACATCTATTGTGTACTGTGGTGCACTCAATACAAAGCATAGAAGATAGTGTCTTGCATTCATATAAACACTGCAAAGAGCTAATAGAAACACTCTTTAATGAGAAAGAGTATTCTTCTGCACATTACATTCATCTCAGTTCATCTCAGCTAATTTAAGTTGTGTAAGTGCCTCCATCTGAGTATAATGCCTCCCATGCTCCCAGGCTCCAGGTTCCCATTACAATAATTACAGATCTAATCAATACAGCCAGTGGATTTGTAGGGCGGGAGTCATGTCATTTGAATGAAGACACCAACTTCAGAATGACCTATATTTCGCTCATTGTTATTGATTTAGTATTAACTCCAAAGGGATCTTCAGAATGACTCTTTTAGATGCAGAAGTATACACTGTGGACACATAAACTAAGTTGTATAAGTTCAGTAGTAGAAATTCTTCTAATATCAGAAATGGATTTGCTAGAGTTACTCAGATGAGTTGAAAGGCTCTGGAAAGGAGATTGGCACTAATAATCACACGTTTTTTCCATTTGCTTTGGAACCATTTTGACTATCCTGTTCACTCTTAATATCTCCTCACCTTTCTACAAAGAGGAATGGCTGAAGGTAAATTGAGGAGAAAAGAAAGTTGCCTGAAAAGAAAGGAACATTTCTACAGTTGCCAATAAACAATATGGTCACTGTCTATGGAAGTCACAGAATGGATGAGGTGGAAAGAGACTTCTAGAGATCATCTAGTCTAACCACCAGCTCAGTACAGGGTGAGCTAGAGCAAGGTCATCAGAGCTGCTGCATCCAGTTGCATTCTGAACAGCTCCAAGGATGGACACCTCTCTGGGAAACCTATTTCTGTTTGACAGCTCTTAAAGTAAAAAGTGTTTTCTTATCTTTAAAATGATTTTCTGTATTTCAGTTTGTGTCCACTGCCTCTTGTCCTATCTGTGGAAACCACTCAGAAGAGTCTAGTTCCATAATCTCTTTACCCCCTTCTTTCACATAAATAACACAACTTCTCCTAGCTGAACAATCAAAGCCACTCAGAACAATCCCCAGCTCTCAGCCACCCCTTGTATGTCAGGTGCTCCAGGCCCATAATCATCTTCCTAGTTCTTTGCCAACCTCACTCCAGTATGTCCATGCATCCCTTTTGTTCTGGGAAGCCCAGAACTGGACACGGATGTGTGTGGCTTGCCAGTGCTGAGTAGAGGCAAAGGAGCACCTCCCTTGACCTACTGGCCATTATCTGCCTGAGACACCTGTTAACATCACAGAACCACCAAATACTTGTCAAGATTTCTTAGCATTGTACTTAGTGGGAAGTCATTTAAGATGAGCAGTCAACAACTGTGTAAATGACAAATCCAAGTCAATCACTAACAGAAGCCTTCCTTAAAAGCTGCTTGTGAGGGATATGTATACGTATGTGTGCATGTACATAAATGTATGGGATTGGGGGTTGAGAGAGCTTATGTGTGAGGACACACATTCCTGGGTATGGGAGAGAAAGAATGCAGTCTAATCAAATCCTGCAGACTTTGGACAGGCTTTGTCTCTGAGGAGTGGGATGAAGGGCACCATATTTTTGACGTGAAAGCAAATTTCACTACCAGAACAAACCATTACTCTTGGCAGGTTCTAAGCTACTGGGAATAATGAATCTTGATTTGCAGACAGGGAAAATATTCAAAATTATTAAAAAAAAAAAAAAAAAAAAAAAAAATTAGAAGTAGACAAACTATAGTCTTGGCTTTTGAATGTAACAAGAGATTCTCCAGAAAGAAACTAAGTACAAGACACATCAGGCCACAAACCAACAAATTGCATATAGGTTTCTGGTATAGCTGGAGATAAAAATTAGTTATTTTCATTTATTGAAAGAGAGTTTAAGTTCTGGCCTACTCTTAGGTTTTGAATAAGGAGGGTTTTTTTGTTTGTTTCTTTTGACTAGTTGCTATAGCAGTAATAAGGATTGTAATGCTGAGTCTAGCAGTTCTAGTCATAGATTACACAGTTTTGTGTTAACAGCAGAACTAAATTACAATACCTAGCAAATAAAATAAAAACACAAAAATAAAAATAATGGTGGGGCAGATCTTTGGGAACTTTACAAGTTGAAACCTGGGTGACAAGATTTTGCCTGTGCACATTTTAGCGAATCATTTCTATTACACTCACAGTCAATGACAGGAAACAGGCACATTTAACCTGATTCTTTTCATTCATAAAGAGAGAGGGCAGGAAAGGAAAGACAAATGGAAAAAAAAATCTACTGCCATCAGACTGCTAAGACTACTCTCCGATGCAGACTTACAGACCTTTTTACTGTGAACCACAAAATCAGACAGATGAACCTCTCCAGTCACGTGGTGGCTCTAAGTTGCAGTAAGAATCTGAGGTATGGATCCATCCCACAGCTCTCTTTGGCTTTAAAGAAGAATCTTTGCAGTTTACAGTGTAGACTCTGCTCATTTATTTAGTCTATCTTGTTCTGCCTGTGAACAGCTAGTCTTATGAGAAGATACATTTTCCAGGATGAAAAACAAACTTGATCTTATCTGCTGTTGTTTTGAATCATGTGAGATTTGTCTTTGCTCTAAGAAAATGTGATGATACCCATCATACTGTGTAAATAAGTTTTGACAATATAACTTTATACTTTTGCAAAGTTATACAGATATTAAGGCTTTTTCATAGACATTGACCTCAATGAACCTTTTATCATCCAGATAAATTGCGTTCCCTTATCAACAGCAGTTGACCTTTCCACAACTTTTTTTTTTTTTTTTTTTTTTTTTTTGTGATGAAGAACCTAAACTCATATGCAAGGCTGATAGTGGACATATCATCTTGTGACATGAGTCTCTAAGTTTTATTTTTCTTAAAAGCCTCAAGGGAATGCAGAAAGTAGAAAATACAATAGATACATATAGATATAGAAACAGATATAATAGAAATATAAGAGAATAGATATGCATACAGAGCATAGTAGTTCTGAGAGGTAGAGAAAACTCAGATTTTCCAGACATGGCTGACACATTTTTCTTATGTGTTCAGAATTCACCAGATCACCAGTTTTGGACATCACTATCAAATTTAGCCCCATACCAGATGTTCCTCTGCAAGTCATGCAGTAACTTGATTGAACTTGCACCTGTGATGGTGCAGAATGGTTTCTGAGGCCTCATGTCTTCCCTTTCTGATCACATTCCTATGAAGGTTTCAACCTGGGCCTGATATATTTACATTATTATATACATTAATGCTAAATGACGCATTTTCAGGGTAGAAAAAAAAAAAAAAAAGGATGAAGTAAAGACAAAACTCACAAACAAATGCTAAGAAAAAAAAAAGAGAGAGAGAAAAAGAAAAAACAACAGCATATCCTGCATCTTTCAAGCTGAAGCTAATCAGACACTGGATTAATCCAAGAACTTCATTGCACTGACTTGTGACAAGAACTTCATCACTGACATTGTGAATTTCCCACCCTTAAGCTTTTATCTGGGCCTTTGTTCAAAAGTACTGTACAATGATGAGATTTTGCCTTCAGTAAAGCTTTTCCATCAGTTAAAATTATTCCTTTTTAAATAGTCCTTCCCACAAACTTTCAAGGAAGTAAATGATACCCACTTTTCATTGCAGAAATCTTCTAAAGGCATTTCTCTAGTGCACAATGCCCACAGCAGAAAAGCTGCTGTTCTGTTCAGTCACACTGGCCATTTCTGCTTATACTGTAATTTTAACAACAGGTTCTTAAAATAGGACAGACCTAATAACCCAAGAGCCTTTTGTCAGAAAAAAATAAAATAAAAATGAGGAAGCAGGGTGATGATATATTTCATAGAATATTGTTTCATATTTACTTCGTCATTTATTTCTTCCATGCATTCTCTTAACTGCATCAGTGGGGCTCAGAAACCCTTTTTCATCCAACTACAGTGAAATAATTTCTCTTTATTTTAGAAATATGCTCCAATAGAAATCTTTTGGAACTTCAGAAGACTTCTGGTCCTGGCTTAAATTGCTTTTTAATTTAGCAACTGGAGATCATCAGTAATATAGAAGTTTAACAGGTAAATGTTAATTCAGGGTCATGGGCATTTTGGGGGGATGTGCCTATATTTTGATGAATCCAAGAAAGACGTCTCTGTGAGCCAGCTCCTTGGCACTCACTATAGTGAAAGACATCCAAACCATTTTCCAGATCCATGCTAGAAAACTAGCATGCGGCTAGTAAGAATTTCCTCCCATGCATTGCCACTTTTGAGCTGTAAAGATTTGTTTTAGCAAAGCAAATTCCTTACCAGTGTTGCAGTATATGGCAAAGTTTTTAAGAAACGTGGAACTGAATAAAGCCATGCAAATCTATTAAAAATTCTGTAACCATGTCAGCATCTGCACCTAGAAGTCAAAGCTGTGGAACGGTGCTAGCTGAATTTTGAGGACTATGAGAAGATCCATTTCACAGAAAGGTGAAGTGCCCAGGGTTTGGGCCATGATGCATAATAGATGAGATGGGAGGGAGGGGAAGGGGAAGCAGTAATTTTCCCCAAATTCTTAAAAATAAATATTGCTATGGAAGTAGCAAGATGATGTGGCAATAACATGCAACCCATCTTTAAACTTCAAGTATTTTTGTATTATCTGGTGTTGACGATGTGCAACATCAGATAATGACATCTCAAACCCTATTCTGATTAAATAGCAAGTAAGTAGCAGGTCTTTGTAGCATTGTTTTATCAGATTAAAACATGGTGAAAATCCCCTATATCTGAATAAACAGATATTGTTTCTTTTCCCCTCGTGGCACACTGTGCACAGCAGAGTTGTGTATGATTGATAAGTCATTACATAGTTCTTTCACATGACGATGTTTACTCCAAGATACAGTTGCATTTCAACCTCCAGTAAGTTCTTATTATTTGAGCCACAGATTTGACATAAGCCCTGAATGAATTATTTTGAAGTTGTGTGAGGTGTAAAAATTTGATTCTGACAAGTACTTCCAGTAAGTTCTGACAGAAGTCCCCAGGAGCTACCTGGAGCACAAATGTATGAGCTAATGTAATTCACCAAAGATTCACTGAAATTTTACTAGCGTTTTCTCTGGCTAGTGTTTTGGTCCATAGAAGCTCACTTCCTCCATTTTTTTTTTTCTGTACTTCCTGCATTAGACTGCTGATCATTAACACTGACCTCACTGCAGATGCTTCACCATCTTATATATAGATTATTCCATGTGTTTTGCTCCAGCTCAGGGTCCAACAAGACAGGCTTTTTCAGACAAGTGGCAAAAAAAAAAAAAAAAAAAAAAAAAGTAGGAAATAGGCAGAGGCATCCAAAGCTGACATCCAGGTATAAATAAGCAGGCAATCCTGCTCTCCAGTCAAAGTGAGCTAAAAGGAAGAACTCCTTCAAGCCTATGCCAAAACAGTCATGCAAGAGAAGGAATCAAAAACAGTTAAAACAGTCTTGCTTCTTCTCAAGGTCACAACTCAAAGATGTTTCCTCCAAAATATGCTTGTTGTTTTTTTTCTTCATGTTATCCTTGTAGGAGCATTGTTATCCTACTTCTCAAAGAAGGACATTTGGGATGTCCTTCACGACTGTCCAAACTAAATAACAAACTAAACAACCTTATCTGGAACCATCTTCTTCTGGAACAAGTTCCCCTGGGAAGTGGTCATGGCACTCAGCCTGACAGAATTCAAGAAGCATTTGGACAATACTCTCAGGCATATGGTTTGATTTTGAGGAGGTCCTCTGTGAAGCCAGGAGCTGGACTCAATGATCTTTGTGGGTCCCTTCCAACTCAGGATATTCTGTGTTTCTGTGAGTCTAAGAATGAAATGCAGAGGAGTGAGGCTCCAAGTGGTTTAATCAGTGGCAGAAGTGTTATCACTTCATTTTGTTGGCATGAAAAACAAGGTTAAAATTGCCAGCAATGTGCGATGTAAGTGACATTAAACAGATGGGACTGAATGCCCAAGAAAATAGCATGGGTCTTTCTCCATCTATGAGCTCACTTTGTACTTTAAGCTGCACAAAATTTGATGAACTACAAGATACAGCCTTTCCCTTGCATTTATCGCTTTATTTTTGAAAGACAATTTGGGGCAGTTGGCAGCTTTGGGAGTGGACATGTTGTTAGATTAACAGTAAGAAATTCTGGTTCTTAAGAGGAGTAAGAACAGGAGAACATAGCACAGACATTCTGGATTTGCTGACGTTTCAGGAAAGGATGGTTCCTCCTGTTGCCACTTGGAAGAGAAACATGAACCATTTTGTTCACTCTTTGGCAAGTGGTATGTTTGTCAGGCAAAAACTGCTAGCAAAGATGAGGAGGGACAGTGCTCCCAGTGCATCTCTTTAACCAAATTTCTATGGTAATGGAAGCAATTTGAAGACATTATCTTGAAAAAATAGAGGCTACCAGTTACATGGCTTATTTTCTTCCCTCTTACCTCACCTTTAGAGTACTCCAAGACAATGTATTTTTTTTTAGTATCCCTTTGTCCTAACACCTTCGTGTTAGTTGTGCAAGCTAACATCTGAGCCAGGCAGTATGCGTCTCCCTTCCCCAAGCCTTCGAACAGCCCACATCTTCTCTTTTGATCTATGCAGTCACTGCCAATCTTTCCTTAGAAAGACAGAGCTCCCACTCTCATTTGGCAACTCCTATTGTGTGGAGGAGGAAGAGAGAAAATGAACTTTATGAATAAACTGCATTATTCTTGGAAGCACTCAGGATAACACAGAAATAAGAGACAAAACACTGCCCAGATAAGACATTGTGTGCTGGAGACTAAGAGAGTGTAGATGGCAGACCTGATGAGTCATCAGCTTGTACCAATTGGCAAATCTTATGTTCCTCTGGGAGCATGTAGAATTACTGGCATTGGTCTGGTATTGGACTTTCAGTTTGGATTAACTATCAGACAGAAAAATGCTGACTGGGATTAAAATATGTCTGGTTTCAGGAAAAGACAATTTCAAAGAGATAGATGCTTAAACACTAGAGTATGCAGCCACGGCTGCCTAGCATGCAAATCAATCAGTACACTTTCAATGTATCATTACTATTTCACCATCCCTGAGAATCTGGCAGGAGTCATAGGAAATACCAGACTTTCACCTTACAGCAGCATTTAACTATATATAAAAAAAGCAAATCAGAGCTGTAAAATGCGACAGAAACCCTTATATTACTATTCACATGTTAATGGAGATAGAGCTGATAATCCCTGAAAGAGCCCACAGAAGATCCACAACATGGTTAGCATTGAACTCCATCTATTTCAGCTCAGGGAGTTGGAACTGTATGCTCTGCATGTTCCTTAAAGGGAACTGGTGGAAGTATTACATCGTTTTGGTAGAGACAGAGAAAATGAGAGTTGTAAGGCTGACCTGTCAGGAAAGAAAAACAGAATGGGACTATGTGCATCATCTGGCATCTTATACACTGATAGATATTTCAGTGCAACAGCCCTGCGTATTCAAATGCAGTAAATACCTACTTCAGATTTTCCTGGCTTTCTTGTTTGTTTGTTTGTTTTCCAAATAAATAAATAAATAAATAAATAAATAAAAGAGAAAGACTATTTAACTATGAGTGGAACAGTTTTTAATTGATTTTAGTAATGAGGACAGAGACAGAAAAGACAAAATTCTGTACTGGAATTAGAACTAGAACTTATGTTTTCATTAAGAACAGTGCTAGACATAGATTGCTGTATATAGAACTGATTAAAAACAACTAATTCAGTCCAGTGATGTTAATAAAATGTTTTTCTGCATCCATCTGAACACTAGCTGTTATTAACTCTTGGGTGATGCTGTTTTTATGCACATATGTTGGCATTATTCATGCATACAATGCATGCATAGGGCTGAAGCACTAAATGGAAATACACTTCAGATGGTTGCTTCATTTACACAGTAGCAGTAAGTACCATATTAACATAAAAAGCCCATATGAAAGCAGATGTTTTAGGAGACACTAGGGATACTAGAACAATTGGTTATGGCCGGAAAACATAGATATGTCAGGGAGTTCATTCTGATATTTATAGATAATCCTGATATGCCTTTTGGATATCTCCTCATAGTGCCTGAGTTTGCTCCTCAGTTGCTTGTTCATAAATGAGAATAAGAGAAACTGAGATGACATTCACCTTGACCTCTCCCATCATGCTTCTGCTCTATGCTGGTGAAACATCTTATCTTTAGTTCACCTTTAACTACATCTTCAACAGAATGTGTTAGCCCGAAAGGGAGCCTTAAGCGACCAGTTCCAGTTTACTTGGCTAAAGTTAAGTGAATTTAATCCTATAGTGTGTTATATTTTATTCCTAAATTAAATATTTTTGTATTATCTCCTTCTATTTGCAAGTTTTACTGATTTGCCTTGTATATTTTCTTTATAAAAAAAAATCAGTGACCAGTTACACTAGTGCTGAATCCACTAGTATAGGGAAGAAAGCCTACATTCATAAAAATGTGCCCTGGAAACATGTTCTGTTCCATTTTTGTTTGTTTTGTCTTTAATATATAAATATTTTTCTTTTTTCAGGGGTTCTTTGTTTGTTAGCAAGTTTGGGGTTTGGATTCTTTTGTTTGTTTGTTTGTTTTGTGACCACACAAAGTGTTCCAATTTTCAATATGGAGAGCATAATTATTAGCTTTCATACTGAATTATACTGAAGCCATCTAAAAGCAATCTCATATATTCTCTATTTGCTACATATATATATATAGCTTCCATTTTGTTTTCCCTTGTATTGTTCTCTTGTTCTCCATACACACAAAAACATCTCCCGCTGGTTATATGTGTGTTCTCCTTAAATCCCCACCAGAAGTTAAAAAATAATTTAAAAATCCATGGATTCGAGGGAAAAAAAGGGGGGGGAGGGGGGGAAATTAAAAGAAAGATATTCTCTGAATTACTGAATAAACAATGGTGTCAGAAATCCCTAAGCAGAAAATAATTGGATACTTGGAGTATATGTGAGGGAATATTCTCTGTATATCATCTGTTATTACCCTTCCCTAGGTGTCTGCTTATGTATGCTGCTGAAGGCAGGAAATGGGTGGAACAGTCCTTTTGTACCAGCAAGAGTAGGTGTCCTTGTCCTAAAAAGCAGCCAGGTTAGATTTAGCAGGGTGCTTCATCTGTTTGACTGGTTTCTGTTTATTATTGCTATGTTGAACAGCATCACTAAAGGGATCATGTAGGCTTCCAGAAGTGTCTTCATTTTCTTTTGAAAAGATACAGAAGTTTGTTGGGGAGGGAAAATAATCATGAATAGTCACTGAAGAGCTGCTTATATATCACATATTCTGCATTGTGCCGCTGGTTTCATTTATATGAATGGAAATGATTAAGATTTTACTTTATAGCATCTAGTACTAAGGAATCAACAAACAAAAGAGGGGATATGAAGTATTTAAGGGCTCTGGGAAGCAGAGAGAGAACTTTAGGGTATCAAATAAGCCTTTTTACAGCTAAACTCTGATAAACAAAAGGCAGAGGAAGAAAAAAAGTGGAACACATTTGGGGTTTTAAACATATATTGGATATCACAGTGGCGGAGGTCTTTGACATGTTTAACACAAAAGTGAAAAACCAGTCTATACAAAACACAAGAGATTAAACTGTAAAAATTATTATGAACCCATGGAATGAAAAGGGGCTTTTGACTGATCTTTATGTTTGTAGAATTATTTGAAAAACAGAATAATTGTGGTAGTTATTGTGCAGCCTCCCCCATCTGGCACAACTGGGATCTCCTTAGACAATAATAATTATCAATGAATTTTGGCACTGCCTTCTGTGTGTTTCAGAGGTGTTACTGGCTATTCAGTGTGGCTGAGCAGAAGCCTACACATCCTCACACGCACCAAGCATGAGGAGTTCCTCTCTTCTGAGATATCAAAATTCACCCTTTAACAAGAATGACAGTGGCATTGAAAAAAAGAAAACAAAACAAAACAACAAAAAAGGAAACAAGCACAGAAATAACAAAAAAGCAAGTAACAATTAGTTTTCTGCATTGTTCTTGATCTGGAGTTGGCAACAGATGGTAGGATCAGAATAATCACATACTGCAGTTGGCCAAGTCTCTACTTAGAAGACCTTCATGGCAAAAAGAATGATGCATCCTGGGTGACTTGTGCTTGTATGATAATCACATGTAACTGCCACTGGGGCTCTGGCTGGGTGCCTATTGCAAATATCTCCTTTGGGCTCATAAATGTCGCAGTCACCCGATGTTATTTCCATCCTCCCATTTATTGTGTAGTGATATGAGATCACCCTGGGATAAAGTTAAGCCTCACTTTCTTGAGAAGATTCACCAGTTTTGGGGTACAATCCATGGAAACACACAGACTCTTCAGCCACTGTGAAGTTATTCCTTCTCTGAGAAAGAACACGTACAACTTTTCATTCCCCATAAATCTTACACTAGTAGAGTACTAATTAAGGGAAATCCAATAAACAACGATGATGCTCGAGTATTTTGCAACGTGGCCATTGCTTAAATTGATACTAAATTTCCAGCTTCATCAGTGGTGTAAGCAAGCACTTTTAATTTTTCATTTCAATAGATTATCAAGCATACACATTTAGTTAACTTTATCTGCACTGAGCTATTCTATGAAATGGACTAATGTGACAGCAAACCCCTGCCCAGCTAGATCTCATAGATCTCACAGCTTTTTTTTTTTTTTTCATTTTTTTTTTCCCCTTAACTGCATTTCTGTTTGTTTGCAGGTAGATTTCTGCTTCATGACACCCAAGTCTGTCATTTCAAGACATCTAAAAGCACACAACTCTTCTAGATCTCTGCCTGGCGGGGGCCCCCCCCCCTAATGTTATATTGCAGCTGCATCTTGAAATAAACAATTCCTTCCTCCTCTGTAACAGATGGTGCAGTGTAACCCAGACTACAAGCATGTCTGTAGCAGCAGTAATGAAGCAGGAAAGCTGGGCAGATCGGGGTGGGAGGGATGGTGAAGGCTCAGGAGACCACTTTCCCTGTTAGTCCCAACAGTGAAGATGAAGGAGACGTGGATTGTTATGAGAAGGATGGGAACACTCAATGATACATGTCACATGTATTTGAGACTGGATTCATCATCTTTTTTCTTCACTGAGAAACAGTAAGTGTTTAAGGGGAAACTGATGCCACTTAAAAAGCAGTTACCTAATTAAACCTCAAATGCAGAAATCTCTGTTCACTCAGAGATGCACTCCATGATGCTCACCACCTAAGGCAATACCTCAGCCATATGGCACTTCAATAGACACTAGCGCAGGGAGCCCTTTTTATTTTTTAGCAGATGGGTGCATACTAGAGAGTGCGGCAGGGAAAGGGGGTGAGAATGAAAGAAAATGTAAGGAAAGAGAATCAGGAAAGAAAGACAAAGTTCAAAGGATGTGTTCTTATTGAACTCTTCCATTTCTGCTCAGAACTGCTGGAGGCCTTGTTTCTTCCCTAGAAAGAACTTATATTGTTTTACAAACCCTTGTATTCAAACTGATGGATCACAAACCTCTTCACAGGAGAGTTGCTATAGGAGGGGTTTATGGGGCTTCAAGCAGAAATGTCACTGGTGATTTCAGTGTGTTCTGACCCAAGTAAAAGTTGCACGAGTTTTGGAGCAGGATGAAAGTTCTTAAAGTATTTCTTCTGCTTTATCTTCCCCCTCCAGGGCCATGCTCATGGTGTATATTTCAATCTCAACAAGCTTAGGCTGTATCAAAAAGTGGCTAGAAGACCTCAGAGGAGAAAATCAGTGCTAAAGCATGTTACAAAGGGAACCTGGTACATATTGACTTGGTGTCACAAAAGAGAGGCTTATTTGAAAATAAACCATCAGGATATCTAGTTTTCAGACAACTCCTGAGATGGCAAGAGTGCACATTTAATGACAGACATTGCACTGCCAAAATAAGACTAGCACCCCTGAGGACCACAGGTTCAAAGCAATACGGTTCCATTTATATTATGGTTGAAACACAGTTTAATGGTTTCCAAATTTTGTTTGGTTGCCTGCCATTTTCTCCTCTGGAACAAACGTCAGGGATATAAGATGTTCACGGTTTGATGAAATGGTGCATGATGCCAGTCACCCCTTCCCATCTCTGTACTGAATGAAGGAGATTTGGAATCATCAGCAGTGTGTCCTCACCATCCAAAATGGCACTCCAGATAATTTGCTCTGCTAGCATTACTGGGACTGCATTATTCACAGTTACATATCTACAGCAGCTCATATATCCTTGCTGTAGTACTGCATTACACAACATGTAAGCTAGGCTGTATGTGCTTCTGATAAAATACAGTGTGTATTATCTTCTTCTATAAAATCTGTGAATCCACAAGATGTATTTAATATTTATCTAATCAGTGTTTTTTTACTATTTGTTCCAACTTCTGATGTTCATCACTATACCATAAAAAAGAACATCTTGTAAATGTATTATCAGAGCAATAATTCCTTTAATGAGCAACTCTCTTGTTATTTTAATATTTCATCTGAATTCTTTAGGAAGCAAATTATAATTAACAAAGATTTTTTTTTTATTATTGTTTATCGTTCTATGCAATTGTTCAATGTTTTAAAAGGCAAAGCTGGATGCTTCTAACAAAGCACAACTTTCATGTTGGTTCCTACTAAATTTTAACTCTTGGAAGCAATAAATGGAAATGTATTAAGATGTTCCTGTTTCTTTTTCATTTTCTTTTTCATTTTATTTCCCACACTGTTTGCAAATTAGGACAACTCAACAAATCTTTTAATGAGCCCTGTAGGTCACAGTAGACACAATATCAAATGATAACAATATCAAATGATATCCTTAGATCATCATCAGTTGATACATTAAAAATAGACTTTGCTCAACATTCAAGAGTTTTGTTTTTTTTTTTTTTTTTTTTTTTTTCTGAAGCTATCTTATTTTATTTGTTTGATTTTTATTTTATTTGTCTCGGTGACTCATCTAGTGTTTCTCTCTCAAACATTAATGACTCTCCATTAGACTTACTTGCACCACCACTTTCTGAAAAAAAAACACTCATATGTTAGAACACATGCAACTACTATATTCTGCCTCCCTTCACTTTGCCCTTGATTTCAGTGCAACAGGGTATTTTACAAGCGTGGTCCTAACAGCTGTTTTCGTTCATCCCTCTTTGTAGTCAATGACGAGAAGTAGGCATGATTTTAGAGCATGATTCAACTGACCCATTTCAGAGGCCTATTTTGGGAAGAAAAATACTGTACCCTAAAGCGCCTATCCCCCTCCAGTGGCTATAGAGAGAATCTAAGCAAATTGTTCAGAAGTAATACCAGGCAAGAAGAAACACAGCACCTCCTCTGCTAAAGAACCACCAGTGGAGCTGGTCTCAGTTTTGCATCTCCAGAAAGGCAAAGTTTTGTTTTAGTTTCCATTATTTTGACTGAGATTAGACTTTGATAATAGCAGGAAAAATCATTGCATTCTCAAGAAAAAAGGAAGTAGTGAAATATAATATACCATTCACCGTTTCTAGAATTTCCCAAATAAACAATGATATAAAGGCAGATACTACATTGTGAATTTGCCCAATGACTTTAGGTATCTTCTTCTTTCAGCCAACTCTACATGTATGATTTAATTTCCATGAACCTACATGGAATGCAACAGCAGATGGATATGGCCCTAAATGGCCTCCTGGGCCAGTCCTGTTTTGTTTAGATTAGGTTGTAATCAATAAATAAGAAGAAATTTTCATGGATCAACCATAAACAGGTGTAGGATATCCCTGAGTCAAGTTTGGGGCTGATGGAGCTAACACTAAACTTTCATCAAAGTATTTTTTTTTTCTTTTTGACTCACAAATGCTTTTTTTTTTTTCTCCTCAGGATTATTTTCACAAGTCTTTTTTAGTCTGTACAATATTATACATCCTGAAAGGAAGAAATGCTGTTTTTTCCAGCCTGATAGACAGCAAGCAGCTGTGATGAGCCCTCTGCTAGAAATGGGAAAGCAAGCATTATTGCGGAAAGAGTTGTACCATCTTTGTGAGGTTGATTGTAATACTGCTGTAAATACAGAGGCTCTGGTTCTTACAATAGAAACATTTTATGCTTAATGTAATTCAGTTTATGGCCCCAGTGCAGTGCCAGAGTGGTGTAAAATGGCATTAAAGTTAATGAGAATCAGGCCTAGGGACTCTAATATTTGCTTTCTGCTGTGCTTGAAATTACTTGTGTTGTTTTATAGCAATGTTTAAAAGTCAGTACAGAGATATTATAAATAAATAAAAAGTCCTAGGTCCCTTCCATCCATCCATCCATCCATCCATCCATGAGAAAGGTAATGTGGTAGTTGTTACAGAGCTTAAGTCTTGAGTGAATTCCAACTAGGTTTAATTTGGCTTTTTAAACTTAGATGTTAATACAGTACTTTCTTTAAATCTTTCTTTCAGCTATTTGGAATCAACAACACAATATTCAAAGGCAAAACTTTTTGTGAGCCTCATTTTACATTTCTCCTGTGAGTAAAAGTGAATCCAGTGTAACAATGATTAAACCTAAATAATATATTGTGTATATGTTTCAAAATGCTGACAGAAGATATTTGGCCTTGCATAGTAGAAACGCTTGGGCAAAACAGAAACAGAGATTTCCTTTACCTTCAACTGCAATAATCTTCTTAATGACTTGTAAGCTGTCTGATCATTTGTGATGAAAACTCTGTGTTTCTGCTTATGTAAGGATTTTATTTATTACAATGGTAATATTTGGCTTTCTGTCTCCAAAATTGGTTGGAGCCAAAGGAAAGTATTAAAAAGTCCTACATTTCTGATGTATTATCTGTTATACAGTTATTATAACAAATACCCAGAACACGTAGGAATACTTGGAGCTGTATTACGAAGAGGTGCTATACTTCTATAATGTTGGAGAGCAATACGACAGAAATCCTCTAATAAAAATGCACACAGATTGCCCTATGATTTTCTCACTGAAAATAAACTTTTTAACAATGACTAAAACAAACAGAAGAAATAAGAATAAAAAGAAGCAAAAGCAAAAGAAGCAAATGCAAAAGAAGAAGAAAAAGCAAAATCAAAAATGAAAAAGAGTAAAAAAAGAAAAAAGCATGAAAAGCAAAAGCAAAAGAAAACAAAATGAGACATATTCAAGTATATTTAGTATATGGATATTTAAGGCTGGTCACAATAGGCAATAAAAACCCATTTGAAGCAGAATTTTGTAATATGGAATGATTTTTTGGGATTACCCTAAATGTTAGAATTCACACCACATGGGAATGTCTGCAGAGTCTAGTGACACAATTACATACTTCAGGCTTGAGTCATTTCAGTATAGTGGTAAAAGGGCACAGTAATCCCAACAATAAAGAAAAGATCATACTGAAAACAAAGGCTGACCTCCAAAGTACAATCCAGATAATCATATAAAGGCTGTAAGCCCTTACATAAAATTGGAATAGATCTTTTGGAAACCCAAGCAGTTCTGATTCACTACTCATATAGTTTGAACCATTCAAAATACACCCAAGTATGATTATTTAGTATGGGGTAATTTTTGATAGGCATTACAAAGGATGTTTTAGGAAGAGACACGAAGAAGAGAGGAGAAATAAACTTTGAGATAAAGACAAACGAAACTTTTTCCTGATGCTAATGAGTACTTCATGCCTTGAAACACAAAGTTTGACAATTCTTATAATTTCTATTTAGAAGTAGGTGAACTTTACTCTACTCCAACAGGTGCTCTGGAAATGAAAAATATATATATATGAAAAAGCAAAATGTGTTTGTGTCGCTTGGTGGCTTCTAATTTTTCCAACTTCACAATCAGGAGTGTGGAAACTCCCAGTAATGCCATACTTTTGCCTGATACTTCCCTCTTTAAAAAGCTGCTGACAGTGGAAGAACTGTGTTTTCTTTGTATATCATGGTTCTAACCCAGAGTGATCTCCAAACGCTGTAAGACCACATTTCTCATCAGAAAAACAACAACAGTAACAATAACAAAAGACAGGTTGCTGAAACAAATTATCCCTTGAAGAATTCATAATTACACAGGCTATTCTCACCAATGTCACCAGAGCATCACGCTTCAGTATATTCATGAAACGTTATGCAAAAGAAAAATTAAATATTCCTTCACTGGCACATCCAGCTCCTTCTGCCATATGTCATTTCCCTCCTCATATTTGCATTTGAAAGCCTTCTTTTGTATTGCCTTCATATCATATTTGAGTAAGAGACCTCAGAAGAGACAGCTTGAAAGAGAAACATCTGTTATGGGCCACGGTGTAACATGCTAGATGTAGCTTTGTGGTGTTGACAGTTCACTTGGAGTTGAGCGGCATTTTTTTGCTACTTTCATTCACTTTTCTGCACTTCTCATTCTGGGCCATGAAGCCTTGATCCCTTGTGTATTTTTAGCCCATGAAAATTAAACATGTGCTACACTCTCCTCTTTATGTGGACCGTGCCTGAATGTAAATGAAAACCCAGTGATCTCACTGGATGGAGGGAAGTCTGACTATTGGCTTATCTCTGAGGAATATAACTGCTACTCTTGTTTTAGGGATGGCATGGGCTACCAAATGCACTACAATCACAGACATTGGAATGACAAACTTGAAATTGGAGGGTGCAGGTCTCACTTATCTGCTGTACAATTTAAAACACCTACAATAACTGAAAAGCTCTTGTGATGTCCTGACAAGAGTTGCTGTCCCCAGAACTGATTTGGGGGCAAACAGTGCATCCCATTGCAGTCATTTCCAGTTAATAATTTTAGCTAACCCTGCAAAAACACTCAAACCAATTAATTTCAAACCGATATGAAAGCAGGAATTTCCAGATGAAAATGAGAATAAAGAGCTGGAGTAATTTATTTATTTATTTATTTATTTTATTTTTTAATAGATTCCCAAGCCCACATTCCATAAAGTCTTTTTCCAAGGATTTAAGTGCCTGAAAAATCTCTCTTATCCCACTGGAAAACCTCCAGTCCTGCTGGAAGAGGACATAGTATGACTCTCAGGGTCGATTGGATGACATTTATTTTTTCTAAGATTTTTTTTTTTAAACTGTGGGATGCTTTTGTCTGCATTTCATAAAACATTTGCAAGGAAGAGGGAATAAAGTGTCTGATTTATTTTAATTTTATCAGTGTCTTATTACATATAAACTCAACAAGAATGATTAAGTGATAACATTGAATATTTTAATAATATTATTAGGAACCTGGGAAAGTATTGGAAAATGTTAAATCTACATAATTTGTGTCCCATTTCACCCAGTTCTAGTGCTGTTATTGCTTTCTATATTTTCATATAATCAGATAGCTTGTTCTGTGTGACCTCTACCTTGGCACAGAGTCACAGAGACTTCCTTTGAATTCCTCTCTATTTGTGAACAAAAATGAAAACTCATTGGATTTTAACATTAAATACTATTGAAAACAGGGTAGATTTGGATTTTTTATTGTGTTTTTTTTTTTTTTTTTGGTTCAGAGAAGGTAGCCATGTGTTTTAAAATGGCAAATGAAAGTAATAAAAAAGGTAATAAAACTTTAAATACAACTCAGAACTAAATTGTTTGAAATCACTTGTTCAAATTCCCTTTTGACTACTGAGTCATTGGATTTTTACAAATGTGAAAATTTTATGTTACCAGACTAATCTCTCTCTCTTTTTTTTTTTTTTTTTTTTTTTTTTTTTTTTTTTTTCTGTTCCTGTAGCTGCATTGACTAGCTTTAATAGAATAAAGAATGAGTATTTCTGTCTTGGTTTAGATATTTTAGAAGAAGCACAGAAGTTTGGCTTGTGATTGCAGCACAGAAAAAAAAAAAAAAAAAAAAAAAGGATTTGGGTTCAGGGTTTTTTATGTCTGCAGTATCATTCAACACAAACTAGCTGCGAAGTTCATTAAAAAAACTATACCCTATCCTGACTGATTACATCAACTCCCATGCTCAAACTAGCCAGCAATGGGACTACATATATATGTATTTTCTTCCCAGCAAAACCTCAAAGAGACAGGAATTTAGTCAGATGAATATTTCATCACCTGGTTTACTCCTCCACTCTGAACACAAAATGTTGCTTAAGCAGCATTAGAAGGCAGGCAGCCACCTACAGAAATTTCCCAGGCAGAAATCATATGTATTTTTTGAAGTTGAACAGAAATAGGACAGTGACATTTTTCCATTTTGTTCCCTTAATTGCCAGACAAAGTGCAATTTTCTGTACTGTTCTATCAACCAGATGCCCTTGTCATCCACCATCTTAGTACAGTAATGGAACTTGACATCCTCCTTGTTGTTTCTTACTGCATTTGTGTGAGTCATTGTGCAAAATAAAAACGTACTAAGAATAGCAGAGGTTGTGTTAATGGCAAAGCTATGAAATTCCCTTCATCTAATTGCTTTCAGATTTTTTCAGCGCTTAGGCTTTTGAAGCTGTCTTGATATGCTATGAGCATTCAGCCATGAAGCTATGTACCAGCCAACGCATCAATTTCAGTAGAAACCCCACTAGGGTAAAGTTTTCAAAGGTACTTCAGTACCTAAAGAAGTAAATATGGACCTATGAAAACTTTCCAAGATATGAAGGCTGCAAAATTACTTCTGAATACTTTACACAGTTGAAAAGCTGTCCAGAAATGACAAATGGCCACAAATGTCTGCAGAGCATTACAAATCAGCTGAAGCTGTGGTCCTAACCACTGGACGCATTGGAGCATAACAAAAGGTTAAGAGGAAAGGAAGCAACAGGGGGGTTGGTTACTGGTGTTGAAGTAAACTGGAACGATAACTACATGTAGGAGAAATGCCTTTGTTTTGTTTACACTTAAGAAAGAAAAAACAGCCATTTCATGACCACTTTACAACTGTACATCAGTAAAAACCTCAAAACAACATTTATGTGTGAGGAAGATCCAAGACAAAGAGAGCAATTATACTTCGTGACATATGGCATTTGAGAGGATATGTCTTCTGTTTAAAGTTCAGATCATTTTCCTCTTGACACCAAAATTAGGTGTCCAAATGTTGAAACAAACATAATAACTACCTAAACAAGAATTAAGGATCATTAATCCATGTGGGAGGAAAAAAAAAAAAAAAAAAAAAAAAAAGGAAAAAAAGGAAAAGCATTATCTCTAATTTGTCCAAGTGATTTTGGAAAGTGGTAAGAGCTTAAAACACCTGGCAAATATAAAATTAGAGGTGGCAGGTCAATCATCTAAAGTACATTACAGAATGAGATCAAGAGACAGGTGGTGATTGAGTGACTGGTAAAAGAAAAATACCCTCCTAAACAAGAGAATAAGACTGGGAGGTATATTATGCAAATTCAATAGCATGGTAATGTAGCTGAAAGCATGTAAAATAATCACATTTTACAGAAGTTAATTTATAACTCAGAGTTAATTCAGAATTGTATAAAAGTATAGAGTAAGAACAAACTTCATTAAGCAGAAGAGCTGTATTCAAAATGATTGACAAATCCCACACCATATTCTTATATCTGGACTGTGAAACCCACTGTCTCTTAAGACCATCCTGGTCTTAAAAGAGAAATTGGCTACAGGTGTAGTTAATAAGGTTATCTACCTTAATGCAAAAACGGTCACAAAAATTTTCAAAGGATATCACACCTTCCGTGTTTCAAAATGCAATTTTGGGAATTAGAGATTAGTATAAAATCATAATTTGGTTGGGCCAAGGCAGTATGCTTAATCTATTTAGAGTAGCCTGTATTCTTTTCTAAATACCTGCATCACAGCTCAGAGATGCTCTTCTCCTGTGTTTCCAGTGTGACTTCAGCCAAAGAGGCTCTAAACTGAAGACTAAGAAGAAAAGTTGACATGTAAATCTATTCTCCCCTCTAGGAGAGGGGAGAAGTGAAAATCCTGCAGGGAGATATATTCAGAGCAACACTAGACAATTCTCAACAGCACCTCGTTCAAACAGGATCCTCTCTCTGCAATGTAACATGGAATGACTACACTGTGGAATCAGGATGGCCTTACAGATCATTTCTCACCTTCATTTCTTGTGAATTGACGTAAATTTGCACGTTTTTATTTAAAAGGGATTTTTTTTTTGCTACTATCTCTCCTTACATGTTGCTCATATAAGAATTTATGCAGGCATGAACAAGGCAGGTATTATATAATCTTTTCCACTTTGAAATGGTGTTCAACCCAAAATGGCAGTCACAATATAAAGAAAAACTGCAAATTCACTTATTTGCACCCTCAAAGGAGTGTGTACACTCTTGAAAGAGTATTTAAATAAGAGGCAAATTTCCGAAACCCAAAAACTGTTGTTTCTGTTTCAAAAGGGGCCAAAAGATCTCCCCCACACTCCTCCTCCTGCAGCTAAATCCAGGTACAATCAGATTTTAATACATATTTTGCTTGAGGTAGGGAATGACATACCAAGCTTTCTTCCCAGAGGAATTTCGCTGTGCTCTGTTTCAGGTGGTTAACATAAGAGATAGCTTAAGAGTCCTTATGTGCTTTTTGAAGACAGTAAATTAAGCCATGAGAAATTCAAATGGCTCATGAAGAGCTGCACAACAAGCAGATGATAGAATTAGGTTTATACCCCAGAAGTGGATAATACAAATCTCAAAACTCTGTTAAAATGGCTGTTGATGTTTGTGACCAATGTAGTTTAGTGCCATTTGTTTTGCATGCATTTATTCTATATTTAGACAGTACAGGGTTCCCACCCTTTTGCTGAAGCTGCCTACACTTATTTTAAGTTTAATCTTCTGTGCTCCAAGTATTTATCTCCATTGTCACACAGTTTTATTGTAGATATTTGATCACTTATTATCTCTTAACAGCAGGAGGAGCAAATTGGCTTTGTCAAAGTCTTGGCATTTTTTTTTTTCCTCTCTGTTTTGCTGACAGTCTTTTCTTTTTCTTTATTTCTTTATCCCCTTTTCTTCTCCTGAGTTTATAATGTGTTAGCATATCCCTTGTTCTAAATAACCTTAGTTTTAATAGCTTCATTGATGATGCCATAAGGGAGCACATAACTATTTGAATGAGCTTACCCAGAACTACTAGCTGCCAGAAATGCTTGAAACATCATGTGTATCTTTATCTCCCTTTTCTCCCTTTCAATGACGGTCATTCTTTGCTTGTTGATTACTGTAGATCACTTTATTGAAATGCAAACTCAGTTAACTGATGAAACTTTTTTTTTTTTTTTTTTTTTTCCTTCCCAGTATTAAAACATTATTTAAATGTTTTGCTGAGAAACTCTAATATAACCATTTTTCAAATAGGGAATTGATACTGGCATGGCATCAAGACTGTGGTGTTTGTCATTCCAGTGAAAAATGCATTTGGCCAAGATGCAAGGCAATCTTTGCCTATACTAACTATAAGCACAATAATGTAGATTTCTAAATTCTTCAGAAATTTGAAATTCTTTAGAAACAACACCTGCCTGAAGCATGATTCATCCAGTTGCAAAGAATGACCCATAAGCTCACAGGAAATGTAGGCAACAGGAATGCCTGCTCCGTGCTCTCCTTGCCTACCACTAACAAGGCAAGCAAGTATCCAGACCTTTGGGTTTCTCCAAAGCTTCTGGGCATGCACATCTGCTACTAAAATCTGTACTAAACACACTGACTATAATCCAGCTCAGCTCTCTGAAAAAAATAGACTATAAGCCCGCATAATTTGGCATCCAAACACCAGCAATCACTTTTGACAATAACATCTCTGCACTTGAGGTTCTCATTCATAAAATCCAATTGTGATGGAATCTCACAATGAATCGATGAACTTCACGTTTAGAGCAGGATTTGAGAAGATGAGAAGGATAATGATTGCAATAACCACTCACCATCCTCTGTGCTACGTCCTGTATATCAAATCACTGAAGACAACATCATACCAACACACATATTCAAGGAAGCTGAGATAAGTTGTATAAGCAATATTAATTTTGGTGTTTGCTAACTCTTGAATAGTTTGGTGGAGTTTTTTAAAGTTCTGTATCTCTGAATACATTGATTATTCCTACTTCTTACAAAACACACACCTGGGTTGTTACTGAATCACATGATTACTCACACAGAATACTATTACAGATAAAATTTAGGCTATATACATGCCACTTTTAGATGTCAGGTGTTTGGTTTCAACGTACAAGCAGTCAACATTTAAAGTCAAAGGGTAAATGCAAAATGCTTCAGTCTGGCATGACAACTCTTTCTGATTTTTTTAGGTGCTTTGCACCATGCCACACATTTTGGGAACAGTCTATTTAAAGCTAATGCTGAGAAGCTCCTCTTAGGTTAGATTTCAACTTGGGAAAAGGATTAGACCTAACTACACAGCTGGCTGCTCTTCCTTTACGAGGCTCATCTTGTTTTGCAGCCTACTGCTGAAGGCTCATTGCTTCTCCCAGTGTGTTAGATATAACACGATAGGATGCGCCTTTAGGGGGATCTTATGCTTCATGTTGGTTAAATTAGTTGCCATTGGAGGTTAGCAATTACAATGTATTAGATTTGTCAAGGCTGCTTTAAAAATAAACCAATCCCTGTATTTCTGTGGAGAAGTTGAGATACTTTTCACGAGTGGCAACTTCTGCCTTACACAGAAGGTTCCCTGTGATTTCAGTATCACCATTCATACTTCATTTAATCTAATTGCTTAATGTAAGACTCATTAGCCTGATATTTCTCTGGCATTGCTGTGACCTCTGCCTCCCTGGTGCTGCTGAGCAGGGACAACAGGAGCTTTGTAAGGAGTAGCTGATCATGGTGTCACTGACCGAGATCCAGGGGGGATTTTTCATCTGTGCTAGTACTGACAAGGCTGGTCTTAACAGTTAACACTATGTTGCAGAGTATCTATAGACAGAACAAGTCCCTAGCTATAGACAGAGAAGCTATGGCCGAGATGGAGTCATGCAGGAGATGGCTACGGAGCTTGCAAGTTTAGAAGTTTTCCTAGTGCATAAGAAAGAGGAATCAATAAAATAAAATAAAACAAAATAAAATAAAATAAAATACAACAAAATAATAAAAAGAATAAAATAAAAATAAAGTAAAATAAAATAAAATAATAATAAATAAAAATAAAGTAAAATTAAAATAAAGTAAAATTAAATTAAATTTAAATTAAATTAAATTAAATTAAAATAATAAAATAAAATAAAATAAAACAAAATATGGTGCACCATTTGCACAGAAAAAAAAAAAAAAAAAAAGGAAAACATTCATCACAGAAACTAAGGCAAAAGGAAGATTGGAAGTGTGTCATGGATCTCACATCTTTATTTATTTATTTAATACGCATTCAGACATTTTGGAACAGAACAACAGCACAGGTGGCCATGCCCATATACCTCCCTCACTCTCTAGAAATATCGTCAAGGCAGGTCCACTTAAGTGGCAAGCCAGCAGGGACAGGACCACGTTTACTCTGTTCTCAGACTACTTCATCCATTACAGCTCTAGCAAAAAGAGCAACCCATGCCAGGAAGAACTGCATGAGAAAATACAACTGAAAGATAATCATTATAGCAGAGTTTGGGAGAGCAGACCTGCCACAGGTGGGAAGGACCACTGGCTAACAATAGCTTTCAAAAGTGCCTCCATACAAAGAAAAAGTTCTTTTATCCACCTCCTGCCAGGTAGGCAATCTAGTGGAAATTCAGCAGAACTTCTTCTAAAGATGCTCAGCAGAAGCCTCACTGCTGAGACTTAGATGAAAGCAATACCACCCCTGCAACATTGGAAAGTCCAATTTGGTGGAAGTCACTCTGCAGCAAGTGGGTGGTCTCATCACAGTTCCCAGGAGGCAGCTGCCTTAAAAGTTAAAGCCAATATCACTGGTCGGGCTGCTAAAACTGTCTGGAGAGCAGCAAAGTGCTAAATCCGAGTTTTAGTACCTGATTTTGAGGGGCAGCCTGGATGACCTTTGGTGAGACATTTAATCACCTTGTGAGTTGCTTGAGCTTTGCTAATTCTTTCTTCCTCACAGAGGAAATATATGAACTTGTATATATATATAAATTATATATATACTTTATATAGATATATATTATATTTTCTGTATATGTATATTATATATATATAACACATTGCTTCATTCTACTCTGTGTCAGTGGCCGTGAGATTGGGGTGACCTTAGGTGCCCCCAGAGTGTCCCATGGGGACATTTTCAAGGTACCCTTTGGCAGGGTGTGGTGAGCAGCAGTCATCGGGGCTGCACAATTGTGGATGCAGCATAGCTGATCCCTTGGGATGTGGTGATGCAGAGAAAGGCATCATGAGGCTCTTCCCTGATGGGAAGATATGGTGGACATAGGCTCTTACCGCAACTCCTGATTAAAGTCAGTGCTGCATGTACAAACTGAAGCACAGGGCTTTTTGTGGGCAAAAACTTAAAGCTGTCTGTGTGAAATTACAAAAGAAATAAATAAATACATAAATAACAAAACTAAAATGCCCTTTTGATTCTTCTGGTTTAATTATTTTTCCCTTCTAGTAAGCCTGGGGGAGTTCCTATATGTCTTTTATGAAGCAATGCTTAAATTCATTTAGCATGAGATCTTAGCCTTACATTAACCTTGCAATTATGCCTCTGATTACAGCTGCTCTTCTCATGTCCCAGCTTAGATTCACTTATGCTTTGTCTTCTTCTGAGGCAGTGAAGAATAGGAAAGAGATGAATATTCTACTCTGGTAAATAAATGTATTTTTAAATAAGCAGACACAAGACAAGAGGGAAAATGAGAAAAATTCACTTAGTAAATAGTGTCTGCAGACAGGAGTGAGAAGAAAAACACATCATAGGATGCATCAAAGTCATTTAGCTGGTGGACTTCAGTATTTATCATCTACATAGCCATGGCTCTGTCTTTTCTAGACAGCAATGCTTCTTCTCTGTAGTTCTTCCCTGAAGCTCTCACGTGAATCTGCTTGGGTTCTTGATGTACGTTTTAGTCATTAAACATGAGATTTCATTCTATTAAATTATATGGTTTATGTATCTTAAATCTTTCTCATCTTTTCCCCTGTGTTACATGGCTGGAGAAGTATAAAATATTACAAGAGAAAAAATATTTAAGTCTTAGTGTTTGAAGGACCTAAATAAACACAAAGGGACACCTAGAGGTTATTGCTGGGTTTGAGAGCTACTTTTCCTGTGAAATTGTGGATGAAAAAAAGAATCAAGATCTTTTGACAACAGTAAGAAAAATTTCTGGGGGTTTATCAAAAAGAAAAATTAACAGAAGCAGTAGAATAAAAGTCTACGCTTTGACATTTTCAAAGGCAAACAGATGGGTTTGGAAAATTAACCAACTTTATTTCATTTAAAATTTCATCCAAAGTTAAGAAATGAAAGAAATTAAAATTGAACTGAAGAATTTAGCTTGGCTCAAATTCTTATATTTACTTTGTAGCAGAATTTTTTTAAACTTTGTTTTGGTTGTATATTATTTTTTCTCTTTGTTTATGTCTATATGCATATATGTTGCAATAACAATTGATGAAAAGAAAGGGCTATTAATCAATGGGATAAGTAGGACTCTATATCAGGAAAAAAGATTTTCAGGAAAACGGAGTAAACTAAGAAATTAAGTTATCAAAATAACAATAATAATAATTCTTATCTTTTACCACCACAGAGTGTCTGTGGGACAGATCGCTACATCTGTTAAGAGAAACTCAAAGATTCAGACATTTAGATCCAGACCATATTAGCCTTTACATACAGAAGTTAAAAAGTAGGATCCAATTTCAGTGATAGTAGTGGGCATTTTTCTTGTGATCTGTCCCCCAAAATTGACCTGTAAACAATTCCCAGTTTAAAAATTCACTGCAGCACAACAAATTTTATCTATAGTCCTGACTGCTTATTTCAGTACTCACTGGAATTGTTTTGTATAGATGTATTTTTCCTGTGCATAATTTTGTAGTTTGATGTGTCAGCTCCAGTGTTATCAGGAATCATATAAATAAGTATTTGCTACAGAACTCCTCTTGACACCTCCCAAGCTACTCCAGATGTCCTACAAACTATCTTCACTGCATAATTAAAAATCTGACACCTTTTCTCTATAGCATCCTGCTTTAGGCATTACTGTACTATTTTCATAACTCAGTCTTCCCCTCCCACTGAAATCCCCATGAGTTTTGTCGTTTATTTCCATGGTCACAGGACCAGGCCTACAGACCCAACCATGGAGACCTCATTCTGAGTGACACCCAATCTATGCTCCAACACCGCAATGATAAATAAATAATACCCTAACATAAAGGCATTCCTGAGAAAACCTGATTAATAAATTTTGCCAATTATTCTTCCTCTAATTCTCAGGTCCCAAAACATGGCATCTATCATAGCTGACTCCACTAATTATGCAACAGCAGTGGCTCCAGGTCAAATTCAAGGGCTGGAAGACAGTGCCATTTCTCAGTGCCTTAAAGTTTCACCGTGACCTGGACATTTCATAGCAAGCTATACATGACATGCTGGCATGCTGTCCTCTCTGTGATAAACCCAAAACATTAGATAATTTCTTTTAATCTCCAGATACCATTTTTTTTTTTCTTTTCTTTTAGATGGTATTGACAACAGTAATTGAACCATCTGTCAACTGCTTCATGCGCAGATCTCAGCTTAGACAAGGAGAACGTTGGATAGAGGTGAGATCTTGTCTCTATAGATACTCCTAGCTCCAATTGCTCCCAAGAAGCAAGCAAAATGATGATGGCAGCTATGATGATGGCATTAGGTGTTCAAAGGAAGATTTTCAGAGGCACAAACACAGAGAATCCTTTTTGGAAGGCAATGTGATACAGCATTTTACTCCTGCTTGAGATCTTTGAAGGACTCTCCTTTTCCATTAAAATAATTATCTTGCTGTTGACTCACTCTGTGTAAATCTCTTACCCAAATAAGCCCATAATAAATCCCCATGGGTAGGCAAGTTAATGTTCATTATCAAATAATGAGGACGCAAAGTGATGTCCTGAGACCACCAGCATGTATCACACAGCATCTAGGCAAGTGCATCAATTCTAGACTGAGAAGAAAAAAGATTGAGACCCCAGCTTTGAAACACAAAGCCTTTCAGGCAGCAATACCATTCCAGACTTCCATTTCCCCTATTCCCAGCCCAAGGTATTTCTGAATTTAAGCTAGCTTTGCAGACCAATGATGAAGAGCTACAAAATAATGGGAAGGGAGCACTTGCACAAAACAGAAGCCTGGAGAAATTAGTTCCCTGGTATGATCCTGTTTAGCAAACTCCAAGAATTTATGTGCTTTTTTTTTTTTTTTTTTTTTTTTTTTCCCTGCCAAATGCATAAAGAAGATGCACAGTGTTCTATCCTGTGTTGGGCATTCATTGGTTTTTCCTCTTCTCCAATTCCTAAAGAGTGTGCTTAAAGTGAGAAAGATATTTCATGAGTGGAGTGTTGGCATTTTTCCCAGGAAGGAGCTGAGTACTGGCAGTTTTCCTGAACTAAGAGGGACATTTCTATTTTGTCCCTTTTTGCTTCAATTGACGAAGGATAAAAATGTGCAGTAATAAAAGGAATCAAGAAACCAATTAATCCTGCAGTTAATTCTACTTCGGACTCCTGCTGTTTCACTCAAACACATGCTAACGTATTCAACCCACTCTCATTTCCCTGGCTGTCTCTGCACAGCACATGTATATGTTGCAGACCAGGTGGTCAGCATGGAGAGCAGCTGTACCCAGGACTGAATCTGAGTCAGGAACTTTATCATCAAAAGGTTTTGCATGGGAATCATTCCGTATCTGTGATCAGCATCACTGCCTTTCTTTATACTTTGATGTTGCTGTAACTTTCAGAGGCAGAGCGATTAGACTGGCATGTGGTATTCTGTGTGAATGCAGATTGTGAGTTTACATGCTGGCACAACAGTGTTCTCTGGTTTGTTCTCAAGTTGCTTTTTTAATAATTCCCAACATTATATCTGCCCTTTTGGCTGCCACTGAGCACTGAGTTGGTGTTTTCAGGTGATGACTCTACAATCCCTTTCCTAAGCAGCAATAGCTAATTGAAATTCTAACAACTGATACACACGGTTAGCACAGTTTTTTCCTATGCACATGGATTTAATTCTGCCAACAGTGATTTGTGTGTGTGTGTGTGTGTCATCACCCTGAGATTCTTTGAAGACTCTTTAGTTCTAAATAATCTGAATAATTCTGTGTCACCTCAAATTTTACCAGATCATTACCTCTCCCTCCGTATGAGTATTATGAACAGCACATGAGTTAATCCGAGTCCAAGTCAATTGTGAGAATTAATCACATTATTTCTGATTTGTTCTGTTTCTGATCCCTTTCTCATTATGAGTGATCAACTTTATCTCTTACATTGTAGCTTCTTCACTGTGGGCGTGAAAGCGTTTCTTTTGTGCGGGGAGCTGTGGGAATCAAAGCACACTGTGCTGACCATTTGTCCTTGCCTATTTTTGTTTGGCCTTTCAAAAAGCCTCAGTAGATTAGTGCTGTGTGACATCTCTCTGCGAAGACTCTCCCTGACATATTAATCTGTTTATCTAAAAACTACACCAAGTTTTCAAAATGGATACTCTAGACTGCAAGCTCCCAGAAGTTTCCCATGGCTTTATGTCCTTATTGCACTATTTCTCACTTGTCCCAGGCTCCCCTTCCACTTCAAATCCACCCCAAAATACCATAAGAGCTTCCTGTCCTCTCAGGTGTATTTTGGGCTCTGGTTCTCTGGATCTGAGCCTCTGCTCAGTCTTTCAAAACTCCCTTTTCCTCTGTGCTTCACTTATCCAGCACTGTTGAGGACTCCTTTGAGACATTATCCTGCTGGATTGTCATTTAAAGTTTGCAGCACTGAAATTATGCCAGCCAGGCTGAGAAAGACTCACAAAAGGAGAACAGAGAGAGACAGAATAAGAGCAATGCAGAGGATGACAAAAACCCCAGATAACGAATAGCATATGGAATTGCAGACTTGTGTTGAAATAAAAACAGATAAATAAGCAAGGATGCACTTTCAGTAAAGCTTCAAGAATGTGATCTCCAGTTCTGTAGGCCATTCTGCTTACACTTGCATCTGGTCACAGCCATCTAAAAAGATACACAGTTTGGCTCATCTGAATCTTGCCTTAAAACATCTGACGTATTTTATAACATCAAGCTGAGTATATTTGTTCACTGGGCAGGAGCCTCTACTGAAGTCTAACAAATTGAGTTATCGGGATTGACTGGGTCAGTGAGATATTCCCATTGCCTCAGTGCTATAAATGATAACATAACAAGAATTTCATTAGGGCATCATGATAATCAATGTGGGACTCATGCTTTAAAGGGAAAGTCACTGAGAATTAAGATCTGCATTCCTTCATTCCTAACAATACACACTTTCCTTTCCCAAACATTTTAATTTGAATTTTCATGAGTACAGGGCTACTATCTACTGCTGAAGGTATGGTACTGTAGGTACCATAAGGTACAAAAATGTGCATTATTATCCTGACCATTCAAAATTCTGCATGTCTGTTTTGTGTGCATGGCTAAACAGATTTTAGTGTGTCTTGATATTTCCTATTATTTGAAATTTTGTCTAACAATAAGGGTAACACACATTTTCAGAGATAACCAGCGTCTTCAGAGGAATCATACTTTCTGAAAGGGTTTTCTTCTTGCCCTATCAGCAGGTGAGTTTATTTGTGAAAGGCATGTATAAGAATGATTATGAACTCACAAAGCAAGTTTATTTGATTAAGACAGGTGTAAGAATGACTACAAACTTGAAAAGGACTTCTGAACTTGAACACATTATAATTCCCGCACCTTCAACTCTTTGCTATTTTAATTTTTCTATTAGCTCTATGGGACTGTTGCTGAAATGGAAAAATATGTGATTGATCTTCCAAATCTGTTGGGTTTGCAGTGGCATTCAGTTATTATTTGAAAATATGAAAATGAACTCATTTTTACTTTGGGATCAACAATACGCAAACAAAGCTGGTATGAAAGTACATGGACAGAAAAATTATTTGGAAGTCTGAAGTTAAGTAATTATGATACCTGAAAGCTCATATGTTTTGGTACAAATTTAAGTTATGAAGTAGAATTAATCTTCCATGTGTGAATATTGGAAGATTACTAATGAAAGAAAACCTGTATTTGATAGTATATTGTTTCTATGGCAAGTCTGTAAAGCTCACGTAACTTAAGTACAGTTATAAATGCAGTCTGTCCTGCTAGTCTTCTGCCAGAGACAACCGCAGCATCCATCCTATTCATTTAACGACTGCCATTAATTCACTTGTACCATTTCACACACCATGTATAACCCTTCCCCAGCTTTCAGGCTGGCTTATAATGAAACTCTCCTTCCAAACATCTCCAGCCCGCCCACCACTAAGTGAGATGTGTAATTAAGAACACTTTGGGGAGGGTTTGTTCAGCTCATATGCTCTGCATCCCCATCTTTTTTTTTTCTTTTCTTTTTTTTTTTTTTTTTTCATGGGATGTTAAATTTATGGTAATTACTGCTGAAGAAATGTTTCTGCTGCAATTTTGTGTTTGCAGGAACCTTTCCATACCATTTTCTTGGTTTGAAGTCAGGAAGTAGTAAGCTTTACAAAAGGAAGGAATGGAAGTCTTGCTGAAAGGGTAGTTTGGGTGTTTCTCTAATTCTTTAGTGAACTAACCTAGCTAAATTCCATTACATCATCATACACTGTTCTGTCATCTTACCCCACCAAACTGGAATCAATACTACTTAGGACAACATTTCATTAGAATTTTATGCTCCTAATTATAAAGTATACTGCAGCTATTGGACTGTCTGTTCTTTGCTTGTCGATTCAAGTGCCCTTGCCAAGGTAACCTGTAAACTGCATTATATAGGATTTATTACATCATTTCCTTTGTGAATATAAGGTGATTATCACCTTCATTACTAGTCATAGATGTATGCACTATTGTATTTTAAACGTATTAGTGCCTTCCATGTGGTACAGAGTAATTTACAATTACAATCACTTCCCCTTAATCGTTATACTACAGTCCATTAGCAAATTGCATTTCCTAAGGCCTAGAAACCTTTTTTTTTTTTTTTTTTTTTTTTTTTTAAATCATCCTTGAAACACAAGGCCTTGACTTCTAAAAAGTTGCTTGCTGCTTCACTTTTACATCAACCCCCAAATGGTTTTCCCTAGCCTATCACCCTTGAAAACGGTCAAAGTTCTAACCCAGCAATGCCCACATGCTTATGCTTAATAACACTGAAATACCAGAATAACTTAACTGGACCTAGGATGACATTGAAAAATACCAAAATTACATAGATTTGTCCCTTATACTATTCTTTGAAATTGAAATATTTCATTCTGTACAGAGAACATTTCCACTCCCACATCTCCACAAAGAACCTTTGAAAGCAGAGAGAAATGGGAGAGAAGCTGATATTTCAAGCTCTCAGGTATTTTTTTTCAGTGATTTAAAAACTAATGCTATCAGTTGATCCTCACTGTCACCCAAGTGACATGATCTGTAGACAATGTCACTATGCTAAAATACAAACCCTTTCTTGGTGGAACAGAAATCATATTTAGAGAAATAAAGGAGAATATTTTACTTTCTGTGTGATATTTGTTCTACTTCAACTTCAATCTTCTCAGTGCATGTGCACTGCCTACTATTCAATTTATCAGTCCAAATTTGAATCATCAGTACATTTTATGCTACTCAGGTGCTTGGATCACATCAGGGAAGTTAAAAGAATAATAATTTTTAAAATCTGAATGAAAATCTATGTAGATAAATAGAATCTAATCACATGCTCTTAAATTTGGTTGGATAATCCCAAGAAAATGTAGTGGGATATTTTGATGATTAACAGTTTGACAACTCCATCTGCAACAGCTATGTTTTCTGAGAACATTCAGCTAATACTTTTTTTAGAAGGAAAAGGACAATATTTCAAATCAAAAACATTACTCCTTTATCCTTTCTCCCTAAGGCTAATCCAACAAGAGCAAGAAACAAAAAATAAGAGAAAGCACTTCCACATTGTAAACCCAACTGCATGCTAAGAAACTGTCCTCTGAAGCCTTCTATATGACAGTGAAAGGATCTTCACACATGAGGATGGCTTGGAAGTGATGGAAGAGCTGAACAAGCTGTGAATTTTGTATTCAGACCCATGTTTCTCCATCAGAATGGTTCTGAATGAGTGAAGTTGAACAAATGAGCCCTGAACAGATATTCTCCTTCACTTATCTCCCAGCTGCAGTCTCCACTTAGTTCAATAGCAGAGTTTCTAATCTCTGTTTCACCAGCATTAACGTCGAGGAATAAAGGGATGCTCAGTCAAGATTGCAAGGCAGAATCTTCCTTTCTTTCCCTTTGACATTTATGGATTTAATCCTTTGCAATCTGTGTGTTTTACTGCCCACTGCCGGCTGATTTAACCCCTTGCTAGTCTTGTTCAGCTCCTTTTCGGAAACAGGACTGGAAAATAGTTAAAGAAAATAACAGAGTTAGAACCTGTTTTAACACAGAACCTAATTCATGGCTGTCTAATGGTCTGTAACAAGGATATGAAAGGGAAAGGAGGAGAAGTAACATATGCAGAAGAACCTGCATTTGGGCCAGTGCATGAAGTTATTTACCTTTATAGGAACTGAATCTGCAAATCCTTATTAGCTGGAAAATCCCTTGGAAAGGAATCCATCCATTGGATGGATGGTTTACAGAGGGCAGTTGTATATCCATTTTCAGACTGCAGTTTTGCAAAATAAAAGAACACCAGGGCTTTGTGTGTTGGGTAAAATTTCTTCATGCTGAGGAGCATGGAAGTGCTGAGAGAAAGGGTACGGTCATCCGTGTAAACCCTTTACAGAATGATCTACATTATCTCTAAATTGGATCAAGTATTGCAGCCTTGTAATTTATCACTATTCATGGTCAGGCCAAGCCGAGCTCCCACTACATGGTGGAAGAACCATTGCCTTAACCCTTATTCTACCTCTTAGTCCACTCTATTGCTGTTCCATCTTCCCAGCTGAAGCTAATTTGTCTTAACCACAAGTACATGCTGTATTCCAGAGGGAAATCATATAATTCCCTGTGCAATTGCATTATTGTTTATCTCTACTGGAAATGGATTAGTTGATAAACCTCTTATGAGTACACCTCATCAGTGCCTCACAGCTTCCTTGCGATCAACAGTCATGTGAAAATGGAAGAAGGAGTGGTATCATTTCTCTGAGTGCCTTTGCATTTCACTGGTAAAAATAAACCTCATTCCTCTTAAGTATCACTGTAAGGAAAATAAGTTAGATTCTACTCTGCCTCCAATACAATGTACTACATATTTTGTCTGAGTACTTATGACAGAAAGTACTATTAGTAATGATATGTGAATCAGAAAAAAAAAAAAAAAAAAAAAAAAAAAAAAAAAAAAAGTTGCATTGTCATATACCAGGCATGATCTGGCCTGTATTGAACAACAAAACCTTCAAGTGACAGGCAGAAATGTCACTTCATTTTGTAGGAGTGATTTTTCCTTTCTCTTTCCAATGGAGATTTTATTTCTTTCTATTTCACTGCAACATGATCTTAAATTCATTGTAATAAGGCCTACAGAAGAAGTAACTGTTCTTCAAGTAGCAATGGAAAGTAAAAATGTTAAAGGACCATTAATCTTTATGCTCTGGTCAAATTTTAACTAAGAAGAATATTTTTATTTTCTCTATTTTAAATCATTGCCTTTAGTATTTAAATAGCAAGGGGGGAAGGGGGAGGGAGGGAGTGAGGGAGGGAGCAAAACCCTGTTGTTTCTCTGTCCAGGTAGTCCTCTAACTTTATATGAAATAAAAAAAAAATAAGGGAGATATGATAATCAAAGTGGCAACTTGTTTAGAGTACACAGGTGACCACCACACAACAAATAATTGTTTGAAATCCCAAAGGTGTAAGAGGGAAAATATTAACAAGATACTAACAAGAATCCATTCTTTTGCATTCAAAAAAAATAAAAAAAATAAAAAATAATAAAAAAAAAGCATTGAGATCTCACTAAAACTGAAGTAACCCAGCAACTGGCATAGTTTTTCCACAAAAGTATTAAAAAAGTACTACTGAGTTTTCCTGACCAAACATATATATAAAAGAAAAAAGGGTGACAGCTGCCAGCATCTGTTAAAAGTAGAAATTCTGGCAATAAAATGTAATCAAAATTGATCTTTTTGCTTAACATTCCAAGACCTAAATCTTCCACAGGAGAAGGCAAGTCTGTGTTGACAATTGTATTTGACAAAATAGCAGGAATCAAAAGAAAAGACCATATAATGTATGTGGACAAATGCTGAATACTTCGCAACACGGAATTATTTCTTAACAGAAACAGTGAGTGCAACCCTCTTTGCTTTGCTGCTGTAAAACTGCACTAAACACAGTAAAAACAACCTTATACTTAGGAGGATAATGGAACAATGGATCAGATCAGGGTTTTTTTGTTTGTATTTTTTTTTTTTTCACCACTGATGTTTTTTCAAAACAAGGTTGTGTAAATATAGCTTGCAAGTAATGTAACATCTCGTACAGTACACGTATCTTCTATGGAAATGAATTTTTAAGAAATAGAACACAACAGGGTAAGATTATAAAAGTATTTAAGTTTACATGGTTATCTCTATTTTTAGTGAAACAACAACAAAAAAATTGGGACATTTGGGAAAAACAAAAGACTTTGTCCTCATCCCTTACCAAATGAAGATAATCCTTGGTATCCCTTTAGAGTTTTATTTTCCACCCCTACATTCCTATCACTTTGATAACCCTATTTAAGAGATTCATTCTTTACAGTACTAAAAATTAACGACTGCATTTAAAAGTATTTCTGGCTTCAATGGATATATAACTGAGGAGTGTATTCTCCCAGTATTCGCGTTGGTGTGACTCTAACTATCTCTGAAATTACTAATGAAATCCTCTCTCTTTGAAGCTACGCAAAATATCCCAATTCCAATCGTTCATGAAAAAAAGCAAAATACGAGATACTTAGAAGTTGTGGAAGTTGTAGTGTTATCTGAAGGAGACGACTGACTTCTGAGGAGTTACTGGAGAGGAAAAGGCGATTACAGCAAATCTTAGCTCTTTGAGCCAACACATGTTGCTGGGCAAGAGGAAAGAAGTAGAATCATTTTTGTGCATTCATGAATTTATTTAGATTACACAGGCTGAAGGGCATTGAAAATGCTGTCCAGGTTTCCTGTTGGCAGGCAGAATCATCCCAACACAATTAACTCCCAAATCCATTTAATAAAGCCACAAATCATGCTTAAACACAGCAATAGGTTTCCTAGGCACCTGTGGAGCCAAATTCAAAGCACAAAAGCCAAGACAGCTGAGGGAATTTGGTAAAGAAATTTCATGTCACTTGTTACCTGCTCACTAATGAAAGCTACAAACTTGATCATACTATGTTGTTTGAAGATATTTGGCTTTTCTAGGTAACTATATATGTTCCATTTTCTCTCCCTAGTCATTGGGATATGGAATCACAGACTGGTTGAGTTAGGAAGGGACCCTTGAAGGTTATCAGATGAGGCCCTCCATAGACAGATAGAAGCAGCCTAACATTTGCAAGTCCTAGTCCTTATGGGGGAATTCAACCACCCCGATACCTGTTGGAGGGACAGCACAGCAGGGCATAGGTAAACCAGAAGGTTCCTGAAACTCAAGGCAGCCTTGGTTGCAGTGACCATGAAATGGTGTGGTTTTGGATCCAGAGGGCAGTGAGGAGGGAACACAGCAAGCTCACTACCCTTTATTTTTGGAGAACCTCTTCAGGGGTTGCCCTCTTCAGGGATCTGCTTGGTAGAGTACCATGGGACTTAGCCCTGGAGGGAGGAGGGTCCCAAGAATGCTGGTTAATATTCAAGGATCACCTCCTCCAGGCTCAGGAGTGATGCATCCCAACAAAGATCCCAAAGTCAGGCAAGAACACCAGGAGGCCTGCATGGATGAATAAGAAACTCCTGGACAAACTCAAGTAGAAAAAGGAGGCCTACAGAAAGCGGAAGTAAGGATGGATAGACTAGGAGGGATACAGAGACATTGTCCGAGCAGCCAGTGATCAGGTTAGGAAATCCAAAGCCCTATTAGAATTAAATTTGGCCAGGGATATTAAGGGTAACAAAACAAACAAACAAACAAACAAACAAAAAGGTTCTATAGGTACATTAGTGATAAAAAGAGGACTAAAAGACCAAAAGGAGGAAAATTGTGGGTCCCCCCTGGAAAGAAACAGGAGACCTGGCTATGTGGGATGAGGAAAAGGATAAGAAAAAGGTACTCAATAACTCTTCGGACAATCCACTGCTCAAGCAGGGCCACTTATAGCAGGATGCCCAGGACCATGTCCAAGCAGCTTTTGAAGCTCTCCAAAGAGGGAGACTCCACAAACTCTCTGGGCAACCTGTGCTAATGCTCCATCATCCACACAGTAACTGTTTCTTGATGTTTAGATGTAACCTCTTGTGTTCCAATTTGTACCCATTGCCTCCTGTCCTAGCACTGGGCACCACTGAAAAGAGCCTGGCTCCATCCTCATTGCACCCTCTCTTCAGGTATTTATGGACATTTTTAAGATCTCCCCTGACCCTCTATTCAGTCTCAACAGCACCAGCTTTCTCAGCTCTTCCTTATAGGAGAGATGCTCCTGTCCCCTAAGCATCTTCATGGCCCTCCACTGGACTCCCTCCAGTATGTCCACGTCTCTCCTGTACCGTTGCAAAAACCAGTAGACAGCCAAAGCATACAACCACGTGAGAACACCAAGTTATGTGGGATGCATGTGATGGATGTGAAATCAAAGGGGATGACAATTGCCCTAGAGTAAGCAGGATGGGTAGTTTATGGACATGGATCATTGCCAACCCATAAAACCAACATGTATTCATGACCTTAGGAATCTCCAGCGGTATATATACAGTTAATATTTAGCAGTTTAAGAAAACACATTTGACTAAAAATACTGTATCTTTTTGTACTCATAGAGCAAAATAACATTTTGAGATTTTTTTTACAGATACCCCATTAATATCATATAACTTTGATAAGTTTGAAACTATCACTTAGCGGCCGTGATTTTCAGAGATTTGTTATTGCGCATGAGCTCTCCCCACAAATCTCATATAAACTGATAAAAGTTTGCTTTTAACTCAGATAATGTGGCCTATACTCAAAATTACATTGCTTCTGGTTTTAAGTACTGGCTGCATTAGCACACAGGAGACAGCAAGTCTAGCTTCTGGATAAGGAACTCACTCATTTGATGAAGTTTGTTAAACTATTTACCCATCACTGAAAATGTGATTTATTATGCTATTTTGGTTATTATTATTTGTATTTACGTTACTCCTAGAAGCCTGAATCATCGACATTACATCTACTGAGCTGGCCTCTACCTGAAAACAAGATATTTTCCTCCACTACATTCCCAAGCCCTCTGGAACCATGGGTACTGACTGCAGAGTGACACAGTAGATTCAGTCAGTTACTGGAATTTTCCCTAGCACAATTTTGGCCTGGGCCAGCTACCGCTGCCTAGAAGAAATCTTAGGTATGGCTGGAAGCTAGCAAGGGGAATGCACCACTCCTCATATTGATATAGAAACCCCATGGTAGTTAAGCCATGGCATTGTTTGTTAGTATGGATGCCATAGAAGAGCTTTGCTCTTCCCATGCTGGGGGATACAAACAGGTGAATATGTGCAACACAACCAGACCTGTCTATATTATTGACTTCACTGCATAGCCATGTATTGGATTCTGTGGATGGCAGATATGGTCTGTGATGTTCCTCAAGAAAAGCAACACTGGCTTAGCCAAAATATTATTCCTATTAGTAATATTAATGCTAAAGAAAGAAATAAATATGTGTTTGCATTGAGAGTAGTATCCCCACTACCCTTCATTTCTCCTTTTCCTTACAGTAACTTAAAGCCCTGATGCAAGCTGGGACTTCACCTGAGCTCAGGAATTCACCTGAGCTGATGCACTCATTTTGCAAACTGGCTGATCATAGTGAGCCCATTGAGGATGGCACCTCAGGAGCTCCAGGGATACTTCAAAGGAAATGCATTCAGAAGGGGAAGGAGGACAGAAAGGAATTTGCATTTTAAATGTGACACTTCCATGAATGAATAATAAGGGATTTGTAAGGCTGGCCACCAAGAACTAGAAGAAAAAAAAAAAAAAAAAAATCTCTTCCTTGGTGCTACAGCTAATTCTTTAGGTCTGTTTTCCAGTGATATTAACACATGTAGAGGTTTAGTGAACCTAACTATAAGAGGTACATCAGTTAATAAAAACACAACAAACTACTCTAGGAAAGGTGGAGCCAAGCAAGTAACTTAGAAACTGACAAAGTTGTGACATGGGAAAAAACCTGGTCTATACTCAGGTTTTCTTAGGAATGAACTGTTTGGGTTAGTAGTGAGAATTGGGCTGTCTCAATAAACAGGATGCAGTTTTCATAATATCCCTTTAAAACCAAAGGCTTATTTTATTTTATTTTATTTTATTTTTATTTTTTCCCTCTAAAATTTCAATACTTGGTGTATATCAGGTTAGAATATTAGAAACTGAGCATGAGTTACTACGTGCTTGGGCCTTATGACATTCTGAGAGTAATGGGAGAATAGTGTAGTACATGCATGGAGGAGTAGTGCATCCTTCATTAGTATTGGCCTTATTATTGTAAGCAGTTTAATGACTTACTGGAGTCTGGACCTCTTGATATATGCCATTTACAGTTCTTCAAATAGTCACCTGCCTTCCAGCAAGCAACTGTCTTATGCCACTGCATGTGCTGAGGTAATGCAGTGGTGAGCACAGCACAGGAATCAAATCAGAAATGAAAAAAAAAAAAAAAAAAAAAAAAAAGAACTTGTTCAATTGAGTCTCATATATGTGACTCAGGCAACTCCTGAAACTACATTCTATTTGAAAGAGAAAAGATTCATTCTCTCCTGTCATCACGGTAAATAATAAAAGATGGATTAAATCACATCTAACCAAGTGTGACTAGGTGCAGGAAATTCAACTAAAAAGGATGGAAGTTGTGCAGAGACTACAGAAGACCTAACCACCCAGGAGTAAATCAGGAGGAGATGTGGTTCTGTGTTTAGCCCTGGTGTGGTATTTTGTGATGGTGGGAAAATCACTTGAACTCTGTGCTGCTGTTCATTCAGTCACTAAAGCCGAGATAATAGCATGCACTTCCAAAGGCATTTAGAGATCCCCAGATATTAAATTGTGCTACAGAGGTAGAAAGGATGCTGCTCCTCCTGATTATTATTATTATTATTACACACATATACACACAAAAGAAAATATGAATGTTTTCTTCTCTTTAGATTCCAGTATCATTTAGAAAGGAAAATAGAAAGCTATTTCTGGAATCTTGGAAGATACAAAATAAATAGCATAACTAGTATCTCACATGAACATCTGCATTATTTGGAAATTTGGATGATTGAAAAAACAAACAAACAAACAAACAAACCAAAAAAAAACCCAAAAAATTATCAGAACACAAAATATTCTTCCTGTATCTGAAAACAAGTTATATGTGATGTCCCTTGAGCTGCATTTTCATGGTAAATTGCAAAGATTAATGTCTGAAGCATAAATAAGAATTTATTTTTAGACAACTTTTTATAAATGTTGACATTTTTATCTTTCTATATAAGAGAGAAAAAGAAAACCTTTTCCTTATAGAAGTAGTATTTGCTTCCTGGGAGGCTGAACTCCTGTCCATTACATTGAACAGAATGTTTCTGGCTGTGAATCACAGAACAGTGAAAAAGGCAGCAATTCTAGTTTTAAGTAGAGTTCTTAAATATGGAGCTGGATTGTTTAAAATACATACAAGTAGTTAAAATATCTTGAAGGCAGCTTAGTATATACAGATATATCTTTTCTACTTTCCAGTGTTTTAGCAAAACCATAAATAAATAAATAAAAATGAACCCAAAGCACTGTAATAGTTCAGACTAAATGTACCACAAATTTGAAATTCACACCAGTATTTTACAAGTATTTAAGTGCTGAATTGAAGGAATTATTAATTATGTTTAACATGCTATCCTGACTGTAACACTAGGACTAAGGAAAATAACCAATAGTTTACAAATATCAATAAACTATGTAGCAGTCCTTTTTGCTAGATTTGATGCATTTGGATGGACATCTCTGTATTTGAGAGAACTACATACATTATAGCAGTGGTTCCCACCACTGTGCTTAAGGAAATGGGGTCAAAAACTGGGAACGGGGGCAAGGAGAAGTCAGCCTCAGACTATTTGTCAAGATATAGTATCATAGAATTATATTATAGAGTTATAGAATAATTAATGTTGGAAAAGACCTTCAAGATCATCTGGTCCAACCACCACCCTACTATCAATGTCACCCACTAAACCATGTCTCTAAGCACCAGGTCCAACCTTTAATATCTGACTTTATCCAGCCTATGCACATCACCATTCTTTTTCCACTCTCTATTTTGTCCTTATTTTACAAGTGGGCTCTACCAGAAAGCCTGCACTAGAGCTCTAGTATTATATATACATTTCATCATCCTCACTCCCTGCTTAGGTCAGCTAGTGAAAGTAAACACAATAAGCTGAAGGACAGTTTCTCAGATTTGTGTATATCCATTAGAAAGGAGAAGGCAATACCCAATGGTGTTTCTTTCTCTAAGATAATACTAAAAAAAGAGGCAGAACTACTCAGCCTCTGGTGTTTAGCTACAATTTGTGACTATCTACAGAGGTGCTTAGAGAATTTACTGAGACTTAAAAACCTAACTTTTAGACAAACAAATTAAAGAAGATGGAATCCTCCTTTCCAGTATTCTTCTTGGGGAATCCTTACAGCTGGCTCACAATGAGATTTTTTTGCATGAAATGAGATACAAGACAGAAAGTCTGTTGATGCTGAACATCATCATCTTCCTCATTCAGAGGTGAATCACAGAATCACAGAATTTCTAGGTTGGAAGAGACCTCAAGATCATCGAGTCCAACCTCTGACCTAACACTAACAGTCCCCACTAAACCATATCGCTAAGCTCTACAAAGGTGAGTCACAGTCGATATTTGACTCAGATATAGCAATGAAATTAACAAAGATTGTTAGGTGGGGGGAGTATATTTTCTCCTGAAATTCCCTAGACAGTCAGAAATTTAATGGCGTGGGAAATACTGGAATGTTACTAAAACCAAAAGAGATTATCCACATGAAGATAGATGACTTGCTGCCACCCAACAGAATCAATTACAGAGCAGCCCCAATAGATGGGAACGGTGTGTTTTAAATACACACTACTGTTTTCCTAGTACCTACCAAAAAATTAGCAGATCAAAATAACCCCAAAGCAATTCTACTGAAATTATCAGATACATGCTACAGACATCTTTGGTTCATTTTTTTTCTAAGTATGTGCTGTAAAGAGAGTGAGGGGCAAACAAAATCTCTCTGAGCTTGAAAGCTGAGAGCTTGGGAGCAGCTGACACAATTGTTCTCCTATAACAGCCTCCAGCAAGTTACTTAACCTCTTTGTATCTCAGTTTCACTGCCTTTAAAACAAGGTATTGATAGCTCTGTGCCTCAGAGGGGTGCTCAGAGTGGTAAGTTAAGATCTGCTGGATGAAAGGAATGCGGGGTTTTTATTAACATCTGCATTATAATATCTTCAGTTCAGCAGTCTGTCTTACAGTCTGTTATGAAAGAAATGTAAGGAATAAAACAGTGTTTTGTACTAAATGCTGCAATCTCAGTTCATTTTAACATGGACAGTACCTGGGTTCACGTTGAGCTCCAGAACTGACAAGCTGTGTTCACTTAATACCACCCTCCATTATATCCTTTTATAAATCCATTTTTATTTTTTATTTTTTTACACTTGGCTACATGCAATTCTACTGGCTACAGTTTGAGAATCAAGCTCTTTGACTAAGCCTTTATAAAACCTGATAGCATATTTCTCATTATGTCCATAGTAATTTCAATTATTTTCTTTTGTCTAAAATTTCTGTTACGCTTTGATGCCTGTGAACATTTTAAGTAACTACCTTTTTTATTAGCTGACTCAACATATGACAGTAGATTATTCTGTACAGTCCTTCTCTGAATGCCTTTTAATCAGCCAAAGCCCTTATATGCCCTCTTCCGATGCTACAACAGCATCTGCTGAGATAAGGAGCCCTTACTGATTTTGCCCTTAAAACACACCTTTGGGTTAGAGAAGATTTCCATCATTTTTAGCAAAAGAATTGCCCCAAATAGTGTAAAAGTGAAACAGACGACATGACCAAAAAACATTATCCAAATATGGGGAAGAGGAATACAGAAAAAAAAAAAAAAAAAAAAAAAAAAAAACTGGATTGAATATTTTGCTAAATAGAAAAGGCCAAGAATTAAGCTGGAATCAGTTCTCCATCCAGATTCTTAACAGACACGAAACCAATCCTTCAGTAAAAAGGCTGAAAATAAAGCTTTGGGCATTCTGGCTCATAAGAAGGAAGAGGCACTCTGGCTCATATACAGGAAGAGAAAGACTGTAGGTATCTAGTACCCCATCTGGGGCTACTCTTCTTCTAGAACTATTCTTACTTTTGTGACTGTCTATGTCTCATACTGGAATAGCCTATGGAGAGGAGAGCAATGCTAGTTGTAATCAGCGATAACAGAATAGACAGATATATCAGATCTGTAAGGCCAGGTTTCCCAAACATAAGCACTAATCCACATATACTTGCTGACTTTCTGGGGATGGCTCAGAAATAATCCCTTGGTACTTTTTAGAGAAGCAATTTACTTGATGTATTTGAGGAACCCGAGGTCATACTTGAGCTAGAGCCAGGGCTGTGGATAGAAAACATATTGATGCTTAGATTGAAACATACTTCAGCCTGCTCTTCCACTTGCATGGTAGCCAATTCCTTGCTGTATTACTACCACATTGTGGTTTTACCTCCTTTTATTCTCCGAGCAAAACAACAGCAAAGTTTATGTCTGAGGGAAAGCCTTTATTAATATTCTGAAAAAAAATTAGGGTGTAGGTTGTAGCATGGCATTTGCAGGAGGTCTTTCCCCCTCTGGATCAAAAACCAAAGCCTCAAACAATCTGCCTTAAAAAAAACAAAGACTTTTTTCAGAAACAACATCCTCACCTGGAAAATGGGCTCAACAATAGAGTTGTTTCTGCTGAATCAGGTTCTGGTTGTTGTGAGTTAAAGGAAAAAGCTGAAACTAATATTAAGTTACAAGGCTTAGCAATCTCACTAAATGTTAATAGAGTTTTAATGCCATTTTCATTAACTTTGTGCCCTTTCCTATAAAGCTGGAGGGCTACTCAATGATAAGAAAACCCCACCGATTTAGTCATATGAATAGATGCTAAATGCAAATTTTGGAAGTACTGGGCAATGCTCACAGCAGGGCTTTGACAGGATAAAGATTTTACAGTGTCACATCAGGACTTGTTGAGTAGGTTGAATGTCAAGAGGAAAAGCAACAGCAGGGAAAAATGAAAGCAAGAAGATCTCTGAAATGATTTTTTATTGTTGTTAGGAATTGCAATTAAAAAAATACTTTTCCATTGTAAGTAGCTAAAAACCCAATAGAAAGCTCATCAAAAGGAGATTAAAAAAATAAAATAAAAATCTGTCAGAAAGAAAAACCTTGACTTTCACTCAAAAGCCATAGACAGGCTGACACAATATTTCTGACATCCTCAAACTTTTCCAACATATTTCAGCAGGGATTTGGTTATCTGAGTTGCAGTATTAAGCCTAATACTTTGGCTGCTCTTGTTTTGTTTTGTTTTCTTTCTGAAGTAGTAGGCTGTGTGGAGGAAGAAAAGTCACGAATGGGATGGCCTGAAAAAAAACACTATGTCCCTACTTGGGAGTGCAGATAGGAGGCCAAGAACATTGGCTTTTATTCTATCTCACCCAGAAACTCACTCTGTGTTTCTGATTCACCGATATCCCTGTGTTGAAACAGGCACCCTAAATGCAGGAACAGCTTCACCAGCCCCTACAAGGCAGGAAGGTTACATGGGCTCATTGTTAAGCATGTATCCTAGGCTCTGCTTGAACATTTCACTCCCCAAGTGGAAGAGGGAATTTTTCCCTGTCTGTGAATAAAGGTAGGTGAGAAAGGAGGGTCTTTATGCCCATTATGCCCATTTCTGTATGTGCTACCCAACAGCACGTAAAAAACTCTACCACTGTGAATGTTAAAGCCAGCACTGCCCTCACTGAGCTCAGCTATAGTCCCTCTATATAGAGAGAAATACCTTGAAAACACAAATCGTCCAACATTAATGTGAGTGCTAGAGACAGAAAGTAGTGAATTAACTTGTGGTTAACTTAGCTTGTGGTTAACTTTCACTTCTGAGAGATATATCCATGACCTGCTTGACCTTTAGGTCATTTATGCCTAGTTTTCAGTATAGCTGAAGTGAGGTAAGACCATACTTCGTCATGACTCATAGTAACTGTGCACTAAATTTGGAATCATTGCTCAGACTCTTTGCAGATGAAAAAACACAATGGCTTCACAGTTCTTTGAGAAAGGCAAAAATTGGCTATCATTTGCCATTTCCTTGGATACCTTATGTGCCTCAGATAGAAAGCAGGACACCCACTGAATCAGCATAACTTATTGTAAAGGTACAAGCAACCTAATCCAATGGGATAACTCACCAACAAGGAAACAGCCATGTGGATCACTAGGACTCAGTAGTTCAATTAAAATCATCGTAAGAAATAAAATTTACACCTATTGTATCTAAACAAATAAAATGTACTGCATTATTACAGGAGTTGCTAAGTTTGGAGGTGCCCCTCTACTACTTCAGACACATTATATGAGCTTGTTGGCTATGAAAATATTTCTTATCTACTGGAACTAGAAGCCACAAAGTTCAGAGGAATATTGAGAGAACACATGACTGCCCAGAAACTGAAGGGATGTCAGAGATTCTGGTTAAGACTGGGCATCCCAGGGTAGAAATCATCCAGAGGCTTTCTTGAGATGGAAGATGCAGCAACCAGAAGGATACAAGGGAAGGTATGTGAAATAATCAATCAGCATTACCTTTCCCTACTACTTTTCACCTGCTAAAACAATGAACCCACACACTCTGGATCTCTACTGCAAGGAAAAAAAAAAATGTGTATGAGGGCTGACAGATGAATTAGTGCTGTATTAGATGCAGCCCCAGCCTGCAAGTCCTTTTATCTGTCATTTTGGCTAAAATCAACTGAAATGTTTCTAGCCCCTTCCGCTGTTCAAAACTCTGCAGTCTGAAGGCAGCATATTTTCTGCAGAAGATCTGCAGAATGTATAAACCTTATCAGTCCAGCTCACATTCAGTCCACCCCATGCACAGTCACAGAAGGAAGCTCAAAAGCACCCCTTTTTCTTAGGAACACCCATCTTGACTTTTGAATGGACTTGTATCTCCAGATCACGTTTCATATTGTTTTCATTTTGTTTAATCCACATGGCAATTCTGCTCAAGACTGAGGATTAAAGCACCTACTTCAGGCATCTTCTTGGCACTGTTTCCATGTGCAGTGGGTGTCCAAGCTATAACTACAGTCACAGGACAGCCAGACAAGACAGTCCATGAAGCCCACAGAGCAAACTGCTCCATAGCAGACCTTGAGGGCTCAAATCAGTTGCCTGCTGTCAACCACCTCATTCCATTTGAAACTTATTAGGGTATACAATACATTTGTGTGGGGCTAGGAGCTATGACAAGTGACACCCATGGCCTTCTGGACTGACAGCTGGGATCCAGGTGATGTAGCTTTGGGAATCTCAAAAAACTGTAGACATATGCATGTGGACAAGTGCACTGAGCCCTGTGAAGCAGGCAGATGAATTGGTGTTCAGACTTCATGGTCCAGATCGCTGCTGGCTCTATGGGGACTTCAAAACATCTGTCTTGCATGGAGGTGCGTTGACAACCAAAACAGGTGCTTGAATTTCAGTCTCACCCAGGATGAGAGACTAAAAGTGGTGGAGTGACCTGCAAGATGGAAGACTGCTTTCCTGGCTACTGAGGAGCTTTTCCCTACTGCATGTCTCCACAAGGTCTTACCAGAAAAAAGGATTACAGGGACTCACAGTGAGATTCCAATGCCTGTGGAAGTAAGCTTATTAAGTTCCTAGGTGTTTAGACAAAAGCAGAGCTCACAACCACTCATTACAAAAAAATGCAAATAGAAAGAATGGCCATCTCTTCAGTTTGCATAAACATTCCCAAAGCGAGAGCATTCAGGGCTTAATCACAATAGGAATTAATCCTAAAGACCTTTGTTTTATAAGCAATTGAAAACAAAAGTATCCAATTTGCAAGATGCTGATGGTGAAATCAGCCTGTTTTTAACAGAGGTCTCTATGTGCAGATGCAGATATGAACAGGAAAACACATACACCCTGAACACCTATCTGCATGTATGCACACAGTGCTTATGGCTCTTGTCAGTACTTGGTCCTCCAGCTCCAAGAAACTGGAAGAGAAGGCTGGGTGCTGATTAACTTCATGCTATTTCATTCCTCTTCATAACTACTTTTATCCTTCACTGTAATCATCGTCATGAGCTCATTCCACAACCCTCCAAGGTCATTTTTTTAATGTTACTGAGAACGTCGGGCTTGGGGTGCACATTTTCACACTCATGGTGGTGTGTCCCATGCTTTATCAAAGGATGAATGCGGGGACTTCACCAAAATGAAATTCTCACCATAGAAAATTGTACTGAAATCACCAGTTGAACACAGTATTAAAAACCAAAGTTGTCAGCAGATTATAAAACTGAGTATACTCACAAGTTTAGCAGGAAAACATGGCCAAGATAACTACTTTCCTTCATCTACATTTGTCAACAATTAAATGAGACTCAATTTCTGCTGGTGTCCCATGCAAATGAATTACAAAAATGCCTGTCCTTGAATACTGCCACATCGGTGCCTCTAATCCCACAAGAAGGAAGGAAAACAGTTTATTCCTCCTCATAGTGTTCCTTCTGGCTTTACTTAGATGGGAATTCAAACCCAGATCTTGCCCCAAACCCAGAATAAGGATTTGAACCAGGGCTTTCTACCGTAAGTCAAGATGTGACATGCAAAAGGGGCCTCCATTTTGTCTATCTTGTATTTGCTTCACTGTTTCAGTTGTATAAATAACTGCTGGGACAGGCAGCTAAACAAGCACTGTTCCATTGCTTGAGAGCAAAGACATGGGTATGACAAGCAGAATGATCCAGCTGTGGTCTTTTCATCAATAAACACCTAAGTATTTATTGGAAGTTCAAAAGACATAAGAAAAGAGAGAGAGGGGTTCCCCACTATGTCTCAACTGATGTGGATGGCTCCCTTTGCCAAGCTGTGCATCAGTGTTTCTCTGAGATAATCTGACTAGATTTAAGTTACTGGTGCTGTTAAGTTCAAATACCCAACAAGCATGCATTAGAGATGAAGAATATTCCCCTGTGATCTATCAGAAAAGCTGACTGCCAGCCATGAAAAATCTAACTATCTTTAGCAATGCTGTATCTATCGAGCACATATCTGCCGTGGATAAGCAAGGTACCCTCTGGCTCAGCAAGATACTGAGCAAAGGGCAGGAGAAAAGACAGTATTGTAACATCTCATTTAATTCAATTAAAAAAAATATGTATTTCAAATCCAAGCTGGAAAATTGGCTCTCCAGAGCAGTAAGTTTAACCCTAAGTTAAACAACTGTGACACTCTTCGATTATATTAAACAATATACTGCACATTCACATTGATAAAACTTATTTTAAAGGATTTTACTAACATGGCTATCTTAAAAAACCAACCAACCAAACAAACAAAACACTAGCCACATTTCTTTTTCCTTTCTTGATACAAATTTTATGTGTAAATTGGACCTATTCCAGGTTTCAAGGCAGTCACCGAAGTTACAGATTTTTTTAATCATATGTGTACACACAAAGAAATTTCTGTCCATACAGCAAGAAGAACATCCAGTGTGCTGGATCACATGAGCAGAGATCAAATTACCTGGCCCTTTTGACCCCAAGAAAACATATATGTCTGACACAACTGAATATGTGTCTAACTGAAGATTAGCATCTGCTACTGCCCAGCAAAACTGTTGATTAAAAGCCATCAGTAAGTATTTCACAGTAAACAGAGTGGCAAATTATCCAGCACCAAAGAAGAAAATCAGAAGCTGTTGTTAGCGGTAGGGGGCAGAGAAACATAAAAAACTGAGGCAAAAATGGCTATTAAAATATATTTTATACTTGTAAAATTAGCCTTAATGAACTATAAAATAAATAAGCCTTAATGAACTATAGCAGCCACTTACAATTATTTCTGTACTAATAAGCTTGGAAAATAGATTTGCTATATACTGGTTGTTAGCAGGATATGCTTTGGAATACATAACTTAATAAAAGAGAAGTTGCTACAAATTAAGGAGATTCCAGGAAGTTTGTGTGTCTGTCACCCCACAACAATATTTGAGTCAAAGGAAAAGAAATTCCAGGGCCAATAAATACACAAATTTGCTCATAAAAGCTGAAATGTACTTTTTATAGCTTCTTTCTTGCATTAAATTTGTCCTTTATACTCTTTTTAATCTTGTGTTCTGGAAAAAAAATGTAAATAAATATTGGTTATTGGGATCTGCCTTGTACAGAACATTTAATAGGAATCCTTAATTGCATGTTGTAAACATAATACAAAAGGTAGTTGTAAAACTAAGTACAATTTTGTTCAAAATAATCAACAAGAATGCTTCCTCATACAGCAATCACTTTTAAAAAATACAGGACTAGGCATCAGAAAAAAAAATCCTTGTACAAAAGGAAATAAAGGAAATTCCACTTATACATAAGAAATAAACTCCTTTGACTCTGTGGGCTGTAAAACACAGAAGTATGATGCTCAGAGAAGTTGTGGAGTCTACATCCTTGGAGGTGCTCACAACCTGGCCAGACCCAGTCCTGAGCATCTGCTTTGGTGACCCTGCTTTGAGCAAGGGGGATAGACAAGATGATCCCTGGAGGTCTCTGCTAACCTCAACCATGCTATCATTCTGTAAGGCATTTGCACTTTGGAAGCTTGGGGGTTGAAGGAGTAAGAAGATGTACAACCAAAAAGCAAAGAGCAATGCAGACAGTTATGATCAGAGCCTTACATTGGGTGGGATTTCTTTTATTTTCAAAAATCCATTCAATCCAAAACTGCACAGAGGGTGCTCAAGATATTGCTGCTCTATTCCTCTTCTGTAAGCACTCGAGCACTCTCAAACTTGAAGAAGAAAAAGCAGATGCCTTAAAAACATTCCACAGACTGTAAGACTTTTTTTATCTAAAGACTAGGCAGACAATCAAAAGGGATCAAATTACTGCTGTTTAATGAGTTACTGCTTGTCAGCAGAGAGGCAGCAACGGATGGGATGTTATTCTTAGAGTGTTTTGATGACATGACATCAAAACTAATGCATTTTACTCTGCACTCTCAGCAGGCTGTACATGGACAGCTATAGTGGTTCAGCTAACAAGAGGTAATTCAATCACTGTAATAAGAAATCCGAAATGATCTCCCTCTACCTCTACTCCACCTCGTGTATCATTTCAGTAAACTTTGCTCGCTTTCTGAGTTGGATGATCAGATTCACTTGAGAGGCACAGTTGTAACTATGGTGTCTCTTTTTAGAAAACCTCAACATAGTAATTCCTGATAATCTAGTTCTGAGAAAAATGAAAATGGGTTACGCTCTATACAGCAAAATAATTTGACACTGTAATGTAAAAAGCTATTTCAGTGTAAAATTATGGCTATTAATTGGGGAATTAATAATCTTTCAAAGCTTAAGCAACTTCTTTGAGCTGAAGTAAAAGAGCCATCTCTCTCTGAGTTTTTAGAAAATAAAAACAGTTATTTCTTTAATGACTACTTAAGTCAAAAGGCCTCTTCTCATGATACATCTAAAAAGGCTATTTTGAGAGCAGAAACATATTTTGTAAAGGAAAGGTTGTTGTGAAGCAGATTCCAACTCCTATTAAAGCCTAATGAAATTACAAAGGATATTTCAGAAAATTCACTGAGTATGGTGGAATTATAATTCTTATTTTAAAGACAATTTGAGAATCTTACAACACAGAGATAAAGGCAATTAGAATTTTATTATTTATATATTAAACAGACATAATATTATCTAGATACGGATATTTCTAAGATAACCCAAGGAAGTGGATGGCTAATGAATACATGGCAACTACTAAATTGTAACTCAATTGCATCTGAAGTCATGCGGGATTTTTTAACTTCTTTTTTTTTCCTGTTAATGAAGGCCTATGAAGTAAAAGAGCCCTTTGAAACAGCTTTTATCTGATTTCATTCTCCATTTCAAATAATACCTTCTAGACCATTATGGAGAGTGCAACTTGGTTGCACTGGAGAACACATGAAACTACAGCATGTTGTGGAACAAGGCCATTTTCCATTGAGGATGACCACCACCAGAGCTTTGGTGCATGTTGATGGGATAAACCGCAGCACTTAATGAGTATATTTTATTACTCATAATTAATTTTCTATGACATGGAAATTCTAACTAATTCATCAAGCATTAAGTTGTTAAGCTGCAAACTACCGAGAGGCACAACTAACTCAGGGACACCAAACCATGGTCCCCTCAATACACACCTTTCTTCGTGACCAGCAATAATCACAAATTTACTGCTCTTCTGAGGCATTCCTGCTGGGACTCCAGTTTCTCTAGCTCAATTACCAAAATATTTATTTTTTAACAGACTGTTATCAAAGTGTGCTGTTTTTTCTGGTTTTCTTCCAGAGCACACTGATCCAAAATTACTTGGCTTTACAACACCACCAAGGATAGTATTCATGGAACACTTTCAAGTAAATTGTATACCAATGAGAATCACATCCTGATATTTAATGAATGGCACCTGTGAACTCTATGCTGCTCTATTCAAAATCTTTTTTAAAAGTACATAGGTAGGTAGAATACCTAAGTGTATCAAAACCCAATGTCCTCAGAGCTTCTATTTAATACTATTTTGTGAATGTCCACAGCAGGCAAAAACAAAACAAAACAAACAACAACAACAAAAACACAATACCATGAAGATGCGGTCTTTGCAGCTGATTTTGGAGCTATAACATTGCCAAAATTGTTTTGATTGAAAAAAGTTTGTTCTCAGAGGCTACAATGTTAAGATTGAATTTCTGGGTTACTTAAAAAGGAAAAAAAATAATAAAAAAGCAATAATAACAGTGTTTTGATATTATGAGTAGGGAAAGTGAAGATCTATCACTTTCCAGCACTGGAGACCTCTTTTTCAAACCCTCTTTCACATGTAAAAGCTTTTCAATATAACAGAACCAGTTGATACTGGTGATGAATATCTGAAATGGTGATGAAAGATACAAAATTTGCCTTTTGCTGGATCATTACATGACAACACCTAACTGGCCACTTAGGGCCTCCTGGTGGCTCACACACCAACCTGTGCTCTCAGTGACAGAAACCTTGTCCACCTCCCCATAATTCCCAAGGCAAAATGAATTGCTCTCAAGAGAAGAGAATCTGTTTATACCTTATCAAATAAATAAATAAATAAATAAAACCCATATACCATCCATACTTTAGAGCCAAGGGAGGCCAGGATGAACAACACCCTTTCCTGGACTCATCTCTGCTCTTGTACCTCGTACAACACCAAGATCTCCATGATGTGGGGGGTTAAACAAGATAGAAAACCCAAGTATTGCCAACTGAAAATGTCACTTAATAGGGGTGGAGCGATGCTGAGAATAGTTTATAAATCTGTGTCTCTCTTGTAGAAAGCCTAATCCTCCTTTCTCATGGGGCTGGTGATTTATGCCTCAGAGAGCTCTACTGGGCCATTAATCATACTGAAAACACCAACTGTTCCCTTAACCAGACATCTCTACTCCTGAGAAAATAAGAGTATATATAGGGAAGAAGACACTTGTGTCTAACTCATGCAAAGGTTTTGGACATACACTTAAGGACAGTCTTTTCCAAGTTAGAACCTCAGTTTTAGACACCTGAAGCCATATTTAGGCAGTTAAAGGAAGGACCACAATTTCATCTGGTATTTCTTGAACTTTTCACAGTCTGCCCTCCAGCACATATAAGTGACACAGAATCCAAATCCAGAAAGGTTATTGGCATGAATCAAAGACTGTTGTTCTGAAGCATGGACAAAAAACACAGTATGGCAATTTTTGTGTCATTTATTGCAGTAGAAACCAAGTGCACTGAACTGAAGATCAGTTCGTTCTGTCAGGTCCTTACGCGTGTGTCATCATGGCTAAAGTTTAAAGGCATCACAAAGAATAAATAATTAATGTTTGCAGATTGCTTCTGTAAATTCAGATCACAGACTTTCCATCCATCTGAAGGATCAGCACTGTGCACAAGTATTTAGTGGGAGTACTCCATTTTCCTACCAATTGCAAAGAACCAGTCCAGAAATCTGAGACAGGACAAAGAAAGCTGCTGGCTGCCCACAAGTCCTACTCACTTCGGATTCAAATTAATGAATTAATGTTACTATACATTAATTGGGCTTCAGGAGCTGCCTATGTGGGGGCTTTCAGTCTAAGGTGAAGGCAGCGTAATATATCCTCCCTTAGCTCTTTTCACAGCAGAATTAACAACCTGGCATTATATGATGTTTGCAAAGACCTAAGAGCATGCAAAATGGACAACTATCAAGGTCAACCTGAAACGCAATCAACCACAGTAACCCAATGTGATATCCCATTAAAACATTCATCTGTTTGAAGGCTTGTTTAATTGGTGAAAACTCAGAGAAATTTGTAGAAATAAATCCACCTATTTCCTGGCACTTTTATACTTCTTGCTATTATTTTGAAAGCTTTTTTTTTTTTTTTTTTTTTTCATAAAGCTGACTTTTTGTCTCTTAAAAATCTCGTTTCTACTGGTAATCATTTCTCTCTTCTACATATCTGCATGTCAGATTTCAACTGGCTGTCATGGAAATAATTTAGTTAAGAGAAGCGTAGATGAGGACATTGGAAATGGAATCAGGAAAGTCTTGAAGAATATAAATGTTAGCTTAAATTAAGAAATGGGACCAGATCTTAAAACAGACACATTAAAATACTAATCAGTGAAAATTCAGATCTCATTTCTGACTGGTTTAAATTCACAGCACAAAAGTTTCAGCAGAATCAGAGTGCACCTCAGTTTTCCTTGCCAGAACGAAAAATTGAGTAAGGATGCCAGGATCTGAGCAATTAATTACAGACTAAAGCACAAGTATTGAATTGACAAGAATTGACACCTGACTGTAAATATAGGAAACTTTACAAAATAGGAAACAAAGAGAAAAGAAGATATTGAAAAGTTATTGATTTCTGATTGTGCTTCAGAGAAAGCATGGCAGTAATGCCACAGCCTGGACATAGGGGTGAATTATTTTAGAATTTGAATGACAGCTGTCAAAAATATTAAGAACCCCACAGAGCTCAAGACACTGAAAAAAGCTTAAAAACTGAAATATGTAGTTATTTAGCCATATATAGACTTGTAAAGACAGAGACAATAAGTAAAGCCAGCCCCATGATATTGAGTTAAATAGCAAAAGCAAAACAATGAAACAAAACTGTCTTTTTTTTGCCTTTAGAGGGCAAAAAGATAGACTGTATGAAATCAGTTGTCTGAATCTCATTCTCATTGGTCAGGATACAGAAAACATTTAACCACGTAATAAGCCAGTAAATGAATTAGGCAAAGAAAATTATGATTGTAAAGGAGAAAAAAATAAACAAATTAAAACAATATTTTCCAGTTTTCTATAAAGATTAGTTCAATTTAAATTCAAAACGAGACAGTTGCTTGTTCAGGAAACAGATACCTGGAGCCTGATTATTGCTTTTCCATATGGAGTGTAGCCCTGCTGTGGAGATGCTGGCCAAGAGGAATTTTTCACTGTACATTAAAGTTTACATATTGATTGCAATAAGAGTGGAATTCCTTGCTCAGTATATTTTCTAAAAGTTTGTGATGGTCCAATATAGAACTGGTCAAATTAACAAGAAAGAACAGCATCAGTGGTTGTTAATGAACTACTTTCTGGATTGAGAAGTTTTTGAGCTTCTGGTTGATGAAAACTGGGAGAATATTGGGCTCATGGATCATTTGGACACCTGGCCGTTGCTCTGCTTTTCCATGGCTGTGGATCACAGACAACCATTGCATCAGTAACCATAAGGTAAACATCCTACTGCTGGAAAGAAGAGTAAATTCGCAGGGTTTAAGGACTTTACAAAGTCCACGTACTCAGTCCAGCAACCTTTGACTAAAGTGTGTCTTAGAAACAGGGAAGGCACCTTCTGCTGCAAAGACTTATTCAAAAAAAAAAAAAAAAAGGGTCTGGTACAGTTATGTCATCTTGCTTTCTGTCTCTCTTTCTTTGGATAAATAGAAGGAGATGATTGTCATTGGAAAACATATTTCCCAAATGTCATGTACATACAGCATCTTTCTCAAATTTTGCCACCTCTTTTCTCCCATTAAAAAAAAAAAAAAGAAAAATGCCTTGGACTTAAGATTCCAACAGCCTTGCTTATCATTTTGTGCAATTGTACACTTATCTAGATGAGTCAAAAACTACAGAGGACACAGAAGGTCTATTTAGGATAAGAAATCGTGAATTTAGACAAACAGATGGTTAAATGAGGGACTTCTTTCAGACTGCGACTGTGATACTGTCCTTTTAAGAGGCTTACTGATGTAAAATAACAGCAAAAAGAGCAGCTGTGATGTTGCTACAATATGAGCAACGTGACCCAAAAGTTCCTGGGCTATTTTCCTGAGGTGTCAGCAAACAAACATAAAGACATAAGTCCCCAGGAGCTTCTCCACGTCCTCCGTAGATGCTCCACTCTCTCTTTCTCTGCCAGACTAAACCGCCCTAAGGGAGCAGTGACATACTTACAGCAAGGGCTTCGCCAGGCAGAAGTCAGGGCTCAGAGCTCTCCTGAACAGCTGGTCTCTCTGCACGCACTTAGGCAGCAGCTGATGGTGCCACTGCTGCTTGGGAAAGTCACGGGAAAAAGTGTTTTGTGTGTTTTTCAAGATTCATTAAGTGATCTTTCCTATGGAAGTAATGGCATTTTTGCCAAATTTATGTCTGATTTCTGGTGAGAAAACAAGTGCTTTTTTGTCTTTTTGAGGAGAGCTGTTGATTCAGCATCATTATTGAGAAAATAGAAATAAGGAAAAAGAAAAGAAGCAGCTTTTAATGTTAATGATCATAATGATCATTAGTGATCATAAATACTAATGGCGTCATTTCAGTCCTTTAACTCACTGCATAGTGACCTTCAGATTTCTCAGTGTAGCTGCACTTTTGAAACTTAAAGAAACACAGCCAGAATATCATGCAGATTGGGCTTGAACTGCTTCAATGGGGTAGTTGGTGGCATTTCTTTTGGATTCTTCCTGATCCAGCACAGAAAAAAAAAAAAAAAAAAAAAAAAAAGATAAAAAAGATGATGTGTGATGTGTTAAACCGAAGTTCTGACCGGTCATTACTAAACTTGGGATTTTATTCAATTATGTGTCCTTTGCCAATTCAGAATATTTTGTAACCAGTTCCCTAACTCACTTTCTTCCCTTTATTTTCTCTGAACTGTCATGTCGAGCTATACATTAAAACCCAGCTGTTCTCTATCTCCCTAAAGTATGCAAGACAGTTTTATATGAAACAGTTTGTTGACGTAGTTGAAACATGGACAAGGAAATTCTGAAAATGCTCCCGATTTGAAATCTTCTAAACCTAAATGAGAAATTTGCTGTACAATATTTGGAGTCAATGTGGATTAAGAACAGTTTATAATGATTAGAAAATATACTTTTTTTCAATATAACTCAGTACAGTTTTTGCCTGCACTTGTACTGCTGGAAAGAAACTCATGCTTTAAACTTAACAATTATTTTCCCAACTGATGAGAAAAAGTACAGCATCGTATTTTTCCTGGGGCTTTCATTAGATCTCCAGGTTGACTTCCCTCAAGACATGGATCTTTTAGCAGAAGATTAGATCTAGTTTTGCGGTGGAGTTTTATTGATAGAATATTCTGGTTCTCTGACTATCTAGTTAAGGGATTTAAATTAAAATATGTCTAGATTTAGTCAACTGTTGATAAGATTTGTGATTTCTAGTAGTTGAGAATATTTAAGCATATATGAACCAAATTTTATTATCTTATAATTTGCCTTGAGGGATCACATTTTCAAACTAGATCAATGCAGAGTAAAATCAGAGTAATGCAACTAAAATTATTGTAGCTACTCTATATTTAAATCAGCAGGACGGGTTACTATCTGCATCCCTAAGCAGTGTGTCTCATGTAAAAGAGACATAAAAAATATATTTATATATAATTAATTAATATATGCATGTATATATTATAATAAAAAGACCCCAAGAACATCCACATTCTGTTGTCTTAAGGTCCACTTCACAGACACCTTCCTCACTTCAGCAGTGGCCAAACACTTAGGTAAGTGTGCAAGTGAAGAAAAGAATTTATGGGTATTTCCCCTAGCATTCAGTGATACAGAGCTCATGAATATCCTCATCCAAAACCAGCGAGCTGCTACTTGATGGTCCAAGCCCTTTTTCTACCCAAATTTTGGCATCCATAATGTCATACAGGAAGGAGTTCCACAGCTTAAGTATATGTTTTGTGAAGAATTGTCTTTCTGGTTTTGTTTTGAACAAACACCTGCTATTTTTTTTGATAGTACATTTTAGAAAGAAGGCATATTAAAGAGCAATGAGTTCATTCTGAGGTGGAAGGACAGCCTTACCAGTAACAGGGAAGCAATAAACAAAATCTATCAATCCTTTTTGTTTTCTCCATGGTCATTGTAGAAGATAGTCCAGACTAAGAAATCTCTCCTTTAATTATAGAAAAGGTCTCAGTGAGCCTCATTATAATGCAATATCTACTAAGTACAAGAGTGATATCACACAGGCTTCATAGAATTCTGTGTGGGAAAGGAAATGTTTCTAAACAAAAAGTTCTTCTTGCATCCTTTTTGCTTTCTGCCTAGGGGTCTTACCTGCAGACTGGGAGAAAGTCCTACTGATACTCTTGGTTTCTGGCTTTACCAGTTAGAAACCTTGCTATGGCAGCAGACACACAGAGATGGAACATCAGAGCTCTTTCAGTGGTAGAAATTCTGTAAATCTGGTAATCTTTCCATGAATAATGGCTTGCCAGCCTTCTAAAGAAATAGATGCCTAGAAATGCTTTGTATCAGGCAGAGATTAAAGGTGAAACAACTGAGTCTCCTAAAGTAATGAGGAATGAGAAAAGGAAAACATTTTTTTTTTCTTTTTGGTCTTATGGTTTCCTCTTAAAGGATATTTCTTTTGCTTCTAGAGAGCTGTTTTTACGTCCCACCTATCATGGAAAGCTTACAGCCTAGTCTCTCCCATAAAGATTAACACTTGTTTTAGGGATGGATCCAGAGCAATGATCACCAGAAACCCTTTTTTATTATTGTCTCTACTGCAATCTCCTGTGCTCCTCCGGAGACTTTGGCTCCATCATACAGAGATATACATACAGGGTGCACTTTGGAACATCTCAGCATATCTGCAGGATGCTAGATTGCCCTTCTTGACCCTGATTGTCAATCTGGGGTCTTTAACACCATTTCTGCACTTCAAATTTAGTGGATTTAGGATATATTAATTACTATTTCTATAAATCCTTGAATTAAAAAGAAACAAATACAACATGAACAGCAGAGAAAAGGATAAAAAAGTTTGAATACCACCTTGGCATACATTTAAGGATCCACTAAGTATTCTATTTCCAAGCTCAAATACCCTTTAAAGGAAATAATTTTCCTAGGAAAGACCTGAACCCACAAGCTAAGATAAATCTTTCTTACCATTATCAGGTTCCTGAGTTGTCTCCTAACTACCTCATAGGGTATGATAAAAGTTAGTTAAAGGCTTTTACCTGTGGAAACAGTCACCAGATCAGCGTTTGACTGAGACCGCGATGATTATGACAATGAACAGCAGAACGGCCAAAGCAGCAGTGAGAAGGCAGCACTTCATCTTCCTGGCTCGTAGCTGAAAAAAAAAATGAGAAAGACAAAGAAATAAATGTATGGATTTCTGAATGAGAAGTTGGAGGGTAAATTCATGATAGAATTTTTCCATTGCTGTGACAATCTGAAACAAGTTGATACAACACAGTGGACTTGTGTCTTTGTAGACTGATACATCCTGTTGGATGATCCTGATTCTCCCTTTACAAGGGAAATCCCCTTAAATACAATCACCTTCTCTGGCCCATGTTGAACTTTTTATCCACCAGAACCACCAAGTCCAGTCCTTCTCTGCAGGGCTGCTCTCAATGAGTTCTCAATCCAGTCTGTCCTCATGTCTAGGATTGCCCCAACCTAAGTGCAGCACCTTGCACTTGGACTTGTTGAACCTCATTAGGTTCATGCAGGCCCACTTCTCAAGCTTGTCCAGGTCCCTTTGGATGGCATCCCTTCCTTCTGTTATACCAACTGCACCACTCAGCTTGGTGTCATCTGCAAACTTGCAGTTCGCTATTTCTTCACCAGGCCCATATTCTTCAAGATCACTGACTCAAGCAGGGAGTGGTCACCCAGACTACCTCCAGTCTTAACCTCCTTAACAAGTTTGTCTGCGTTGATGAGCACCAAGTCCAGTAATGCTTCTCTGGTTGGTCTAATACCTGGACCAGGCATTTATCCTAGATGCACTCCAGGAGTCTCCTGGGTTGCTTACAGCCTGCTGTGTAGCTTTCCCAGAAGATATCTGGGTGCATGAAATCCCCCATCAGGATGAGAGCATGCAAGTATGATGCTTCTTGTAGTTGAAGCTGGAAGGCCTCATCAACAGGCACCCCTTGATCACATGGCCTGTAGTAGACCTCAACCCCAAGGTGTCCTTTACTGGTCTGGTCCTTAATTTTTATCTGCAAGCTCTCAACCTGTCTCAAGCCTGTTTCACAAAGGCAGCTCTTTGCAATCTACAGCAGCTCTTCACAGTGTAAAATGTCTCTTTGCTATCCCACTCTGTCAGGAATCCTCTTATCCAACACATCAAAAATAGCAGCAATGAAACGTAGTCAGTTCCCATATTTTCCTTGAGACCAGATCAACCAGTCCTCCAGACACCAGTCTTGAAAATAACATCTTGCCCTGATAAACCAACTACATTTGTGCAGAGTTCTTTACCTTTCAACTAAAACAACAATCTCATTGGAAAGACTATGTTAATACTACTGATCTATTTTTCCTTCCTTTCCTTCACTAACTAGTGTAATCTAGCCCTGAGGGTCTGTTTGAAATTCTTTGCTAACCAGTTTACACCTCTCTGCACTGAATTATGTTTCCAATAGAGCTGTTGTTCCCTACAGCTATCTTCTTCTACAGAAGTTTTGGCCTACACTGAAAGTGCCAGGGAACTCATCTATTCCATCTACGCTCCAAAGCCCACTACTTCATTCTCTTGCAACGCTTCTGGAACCCATACGTTTTTCTGTGAAGAGCTGGAGAAGCACTTCCAGCAGGGAACTCTGTAATTCATGGTCTGTCCTCTCCTCTAGAATCAATCACCAACTGAACTGGTAGCTCTTATTAAACTGGATTTCCAGATTATTATTTCTTATGAAATATAAATGCCATGTTGCCCTATGTCCATAGCAGATAATCAATGATCTATCTTGGTTCTGCATTTGCTTTTCGATTACTCACACAGAAATGTTTTCTTTGAGTTTGGAAAAAAATAAATAAATCAGATGCTGTGAATATATCACTCCATGTGCATGTGTTAAGAAGGATCTTTTTATTAGGAATGCAAGGCAGGACTGAGCAGAGTGAGACTATTCCCTCTGACCTAAAACTCTGCTTGGGGGCACCCCTTTGCTCACACTTTTTGATCAGTTTATTGTGACTTATTTATTGGGAAGAATATGGTTGGACCAGGGCTAATTCTCTCTTTAATGACCTTTTTCACCCACTAAGTGATGTTTCTTCACACTGATTCTTGCAGCCTTCATTTCTGGAGGGATAACTGAGATGCATTCTTAAAACTGAGTGCAAGAGTCAACAGGGCTGCTACAGCATCCTCTTTTCTTTTAAACTCAGTTAATTCCAAGGCAAACCAGGAAACCTCTGCTTAAAACTGCAGACTATCTTAAAACACCTAGATGCCCTCACCCACTTCTACAGTGCTAGAACCTTTGTTCTGTCAGCAGAGAGAGGATGCTAGTAGGTCACTTAGATTCCAGCAGCAAATATTCCTAACGAGAGTTTCAAAGGATGTATGGTATTACTTCAGATGTTTTTTTTGCAGAGAGGTTCTCTTGTTTTGCTCTTTCTATCATCGCAAAGTTACATTCACTCTTATTTTGTACTTTACATAGACTCTTTTTATTTTCTTTTTCTTTTAAACAATATTAAAGCAAGCATCAAACTGGACCATAAACAGACTAATCAGAGGGTAAGAGAGATGCAGCCAAGCCTGTATTGTGGTATTTGGTTCACATTTTATGACCTTGTCCTGGCTGGTAAGTCAGGATAATGATTCCTACTATGTTTACAACATCTCTTGATGGATTAAGTATTACTGTCCCTCACAGCCATATAATGTACTGCAGGATTCTCCTGTTAATTCTGAGTTCTTTCTTTAGTTTATATTTCAGGAAGAAAAATGTTCAGTTCTTTGAGTCCCTTTAGTCTCCACTCATAAATCTGCATGTGCTGTAGGAGCAGTAGAAACACAGCCTCTGAGCCCTGCCTGTTGCCACAAGCAATTCTACACACATTGAGGAAGGATGGCCATACACCCCAACTTCTTTTTGTTAATTAGATGGAAAAACACAGATAAACTAGTAGTGGTTCCCCTCAAGGTACAGATGCAGGTGTTGCCATTGTAAGGGCTGTGCCAGCAGCCCCACACATATGACTTGATCCCCTATGCCCGTGATTATTCACATGGCTCTTGCAAGCTTATCAGTGCCCTTATTATTGGAGAAAGATGATAGCACATAGCAAGTAGGACAACAGATTGTTCTGTTCACCAGATAGGATCTGTAGACCATGTCATGAGCACCTTTACCCAAATACTATAAAAATATACAATAATATATAATATAATTATAGAGAAGAAGATGCTAGAAAATGCTAATATATATTAATATAATACATAATAATATTACACATAAACTGTAGTTATTATCCCTGATATAGGTTAATAGAGTGATTGCTAACCTGAGACTATATAGAATGCCTTAATGCTAATGTCATTGTGGAGGCAAGCTGGGAGAAAAAATAATCCAATCCTACATCTTTAATGAAACTAAGGTACCAAGGCACACTGCAAACACATTACCATGAGAAATTTAAGCACTCTATACCTAGGATGTGCTATGATTCAGGTTTTTCAGGTATGCATATACAAGCAGTAAAAAAAATATTTTCCCCATCAAGATCTCTACCTTGTTCAGTAAATGGGTAATTATCACACTTAGTTTTTCTTAATAGATCTATCGAAGTCATGCTCACATGAGACCACACAAACCTTTAAACCTTTCATTTAACACCAAGCTCCTAATATTCCCACGGGAGCTTTCACAACAGTAGATTCATACAACGATTACCATCCATCCCAAATATCAATGTGGTTATGTAATCACGATGCCATCTCTTGAATCAAGGTCAATCTACACTTCCAAATACAGATCTGGAAAGCCAAAGATCATTTCTCTCCCGGGCAAGATCCTTACTGCTCTGAGTCAAGTATTACTAGGTTTCTGCCTCAAAATTAGTAGTCACAGAACAGCAAAAATACAACCACAGAAAGATTAAGAAAAGGTTTTTAAAAAATCACAAATTGTAAGATGATTCATTTATTTTGGGACATAATTCTTCAGGGAGCTTTGCATTTTTATAACATGCATCCAACGAATCCACAGTTGATTTCACTCATGTTATTCCAACTCTTTCACTTCTCAGCTGCTGGAGATCTTCCTTTTAGATTGTCTGCATTAATGCTATTGCTTATTCTCCTTGACTTTTTCTCCAGTAGTGGAAGCCCTAAGGACAATAGGAACAACATTTTGGAAACACTCACTGCCCTTAACTATCCATTAAAATGAACAAATAGAGATAAGGAAATCATCTTGACACACATAATTTCAGGCCAAATTTGGGCCAAACTTAAGGCAACAAGAAAGCATTAGCTTCTGATGAAAAATGTAGGACAAACAACTGTAAGCAGTATTATCTGTTTCTTTTTTTTTGTTTTGTTTTTTGTTTTTTGTTTTTAATGATATTAGTTTATTCTGAACCTTGAATGGTATGCTGTTGCACTCCTCTGGTTTTATAGCTCTGCTCCAAGCTCCTGTAAGACCATTTTCCATAATATAAAGCACCTAATGATTAAATTGGAGCTATTTTTATTGTTAACATTTGCTCAAAATGAAAAGAATACAATGTGGGATTACCCCCCTCTCCCACTCCCCCCCTAAAAAAAAAAGGAAAAAAAAAAAAAATTCCAACCACCTAATACTGTAGTAAGAAGAAATGGCTTTTTTACAGTTATTTTTGCTAGGCTCTCAGGGCTTTTTAGTAACACAGTATAGGTAAAGATATATTTTAATTCTGACAGAAGCTCTTTAAACACACATGTGAAACAGTGAGGAGTGAAAAGCAGAGAAGGAACAAGCAAGGCTATTTAGGGACACAGCTAAGGAGTACTTTATATTGACAGAAGTGGATGTGACTGAGCCTGGAAGAAACCTTTCCCTCATTGTTTCATAAAGGAAGCTGCAGGTCATGCTTTACAGCTTAGAAGATATTTCTCTCTTGGGGGTGAAATGTTAAAAGACATTTTAATTATGTCACAACAGATAGTTAAGTCATTAAAAACTATTAAAGACCAATATTGCCGTAGGCCCAGAAAAGCAAGTTTCATCTTGGAAATTCCTAAGTAAATGCAGTTACAAGGAGGAAAGAAATGTTTCGTTGCTAGAGATTCAAATGCTGGCTAGGGGCAAAGCATTAATAAAAGAAGAGTGGGTCCATAGGAAACTGTTCCTGTATAACTTTTTTGACTCACATATGGAAAAGCAGCATCATGCTTCTCTACCCTCCATGGATTGCTTATAATGTACACTGTGTTTTTTCCCTGTCACTAGTGACCTCTCAGTATATAATAACACATGGAAACTTTTGAAACTACAGGGAAAGTAGAGATTTCAGAACTGGCTTTAGGAAAGAGCCCAAAAGCTCTACGAATGCAGTTTAGTTCAGGCAGGGATCTGTGCTAGATCTGTACTAGCACATCTCATCTATCCTGAGCATAAGACACTACATCAGAGTAGAGACATACCCTGCAACTCCATGAATGTGGCACTTCCTAGGTCTCCTGCAGGACAAAAGCCCTGGGTAGGTTGATGTCATTAGCTTCATCAATCTCACCAATATGTTGCCTCCTTATTACATCTTTCCCTGTTCGTAGGTATGGACTAGGATATCGATGAGGATATCAAAGAAATAGCATCACCCAAGATGGTTAGTCCAAGAGCAGGAATCTCTGTCTGTCCCTCCTGCAATGTCAGATAGTGTAAATAGTTGACATACCCCAGACTTTTCAGTTAGGCTATATGGGCAAGAATATGCCACAAGGGAAAGGAGGTCTATTTTTCAGTCTTCCCTTCTTAGATTATTACGGTAAGTGAGCATAAAAGCCATCCTGTACTCAGTACAGAAGGACCCAGGAAGACTATCCATTTTTACCTGCAGAAATGCTTGTGCATATTTTAAACAGTTTTTAAATAATGAACAAATAATGAAGCATTTTCCATCAGAGCCAGCATTACATGAGCTTCTGGAAGTACAATTCCACTAGCTGTCCAAAGAAATCATCAGAGTTATCTCTGTTATAGAGATCTATTTCCTGCAAACCCATACAGGGAAAAGAAAAAAAAAAAAAAAAAGAAAAAAAAAAAGGATAAAATCACACAATAAAACAATAAACCAAAATTGATTCAATTTAGAAACCATACACTAACAGCCTCCAGTCGTTGGTTCAGGCCCTTTTGAGGGCCTGTCAGGCAATAAAAACTCACCTTGATTAATTTTCAAGTACTGTTTCCTTCATTGTAGGATTAACAAATCTTTTTGACATAAAATGGTACATTTTATATGCAAATCTCTGTAGAGGGGGTTTTGTGACATTAAAGAGGTTTGTACAATTTCATTCACCCTGCCCTTGGAGGTCATTTGGAATTGCACTAAAGCATTTGTTGATGCCCTTAATATGCATTTTGAAAGTTAATTTGAGGTCTGCTGGATTGGGAGTCCAGGTCCTTATTAACATTTGGACATGTTTATACAGAAATGATATTATAAATTTGTAACTACTGTCACTCCAATAAACACCAATAAACACCAGCAGGAACTCTGCTGAAGGCTGTGTAGCTCTCATGGGAAAAAAAAAAAAAAAAAAAAAAAAGGAAATATTGTAGTAATACAACAGAAAATCAGACCATAGACGTATGTTTACCTTCAAGCAGAATATAAACATACAGAGGGAAAACTTCGCCTTACACTTCCACCAGTGTCTTCATCATTACTGTTTTTGTTCTTATATTCCATTTATGCTGGTGAAATCCCTCAGCTAAGTTATACACAATCATTTCTGATAAGATAGTAAACAGACTGTGTTATTGCAACAGCAGTGAGGAATATGACCTTTACCGTGTGTACAAATTAAAATGCACTGACCAAATTTGGTGACCTTTATGGTAAAGCTTCCTTATAGAGTAACAATGAATTTGCTATTAAATATCACTGCTTCTGCAGACAGACTAGAAAAGGCCAGTAATATTATTAAGCACTTTTGGTGTTTTTAAATGAGTATGAATCAGTCAAGTTGCATATGAGTAAAACCTACAAGATTTGATAGCAACGGGAAAAGGCCAGCCCACACCAGCAAGGGAATATCATTTTACTTTGTCACATTGTTCTTGTGCCCTGACTTCCACATCATTTGGGCCAATTTCAAAATTCCTTTTGTGACTCTATGTCCACATACTTACCACATGCACTAACGCTGCACAGTCTTTCCATTCCCTCCAAGTCTTTTCATGATTCACTTCTTGCTCATTTATCTTCTTGCTGTATACCCCAGGTGAAACCAACTGCCATCTACAGGTGTGGTTCCTCAGCATTTCCTATGGGAGGACTGAATTTTCTGCCACTTATCTATTTAGCCAGTGATGGCTATTCAGGATGATATTTTCTATGCTGGAAATCTATCTCAAGCTGTTTTATATATTTCATTTTAAATGCAGCTAATTCAAAGAAGAAAACTACTGAAAATTATCCAAGTGTCCCATGCTGGAAAAGCCAATGCAAATGTTTTCTCTAGTGCCTACGTGCTTTGGAGCAAGGTGGGGTATATGAGGAAGAACAGGGAGAAAGGAGTTTGCCCTGTCAGTGAGGGGGCATTTTTTTGGTGTTTCTAAGAAATTTTGGCTCTCCTTTGGGAAAAGTGAGGTTTCTCTAAGATCCTAGTTTGTGTGCGCTTATGACTAGTTCAAAATCTCAAGTAATTTTTACCACCTGAAACAGTCTCTTATCAGGATAATGATAAAAGCACAATGTTTTCTGTGTTGATTTGCCCAAAAGCAAACAGGAGACTGTACACACCACAATCTTAGTATCCCCTTAATATACTTGTTGTTGTTTGTTTGTTTGATTGTTTGTTTTTAATGGCTGAAACCTCACTTATAATAACACATGAAAATGGCTTACATTTCTATCATGTCTTTCAGTCCAACAGGCTTCCAATGTGATTTTCAAATTCACTATAAAGAGGATTTTTTTTCCCAAGCACTGGAAAGAAGCCACCTACCTTTGGCAGCTGTTTTAATTCTATGTAGCAAATCTAGCCAGCAGTTTAAATCAGGTAATGACTATTTATTGGGGATTGTGGTGGACGAAAGACTTGACATGAGCCAGCAGTCTGTGCTTGCAGCCCACAAGGCCAACTGCATCCTGGGCTGCATCACCAGAAGGGTGGGCAGCAGGGGAGGGAGGTGATTGTCCCCCTCTCCTCTGGCCTCATGAGGCCCCACCTGGAGCACTGCGTCCAGGTTTGGGGCCTCCAGCATCACAAGAAAGACTTGGATCTGTTAGAGTGTGTCCAGAGGAGGGCGGCAAAGATGATCAAGGGGCTGGAGCACCTTTACTGTGGAGACACTGAGAGAGCTGGGGAAGTTCGGCCTACAAAAGAGAGGGCTCCAGGAAGATCTCACTGTAGCCTTTCAGTACTTAAAGGGGTCTTATAAAAAGGATGGAGAGGGACTTTTTACTTGGGTAGATAATGACAGGACCTGATCTAGTGGGTGGCATCCCTGCCCATGGCAGGGGGGTTGGAACTAGATGATATCTAAGGTCCCTTTCAACCCAAACCATTCTATGATTCTATGATTTTGTGTAGATGGAACACCAGGGAGTCTGCACTTTTCTAAAACAGAAATTGCCCAAGGGAGCTAAACAAATGCCCCTATAGTTTTGAAAAAAAAAAATGCTAGTTTTGCAAAAAATTCTTAACAACCCCCCGCAGTCACTCAGAGAGAACTGAACCTCCCCAACAATTCAAACCCAGAAACATGGGTGACAGTGGAGCAGAGAGATTGTGACTGAACTACATTGAAGTATGCTCAGAGAAAGCCTTCCTGCTGAGCAGTGTCTAACAGTTATTTTGTACTCCCATATGAACAGGACTACTTGTCTGGATTGGAAATGACAATGTTTGGGTCACTGTGCTGCTGATCTCAACCCTCTCAGCTCAGAAGTTCAGTCAAACTCTAACTTGTACACCAATAGTTAGTCCATGAGTGCATTATGGCAGCCAGCACTGAAAGCCTTAACTACAGACCCAGCAAAGAAAGATTTGGCTCATACTCCATCCTAAAAAATAATAAAAAAAAAAAAAAAAAAAAATGTCTGACTCTCTAACTTAGCTTCTTATGCCTATAATAACTAGATCAAACTTTGCACAAACTTATAAGGACCAAAGCCAAAGAAAGTGTATAATCTGACTCAACTCCATTTGTGTTAATGGAACAATTTCAGAAGAGATTCTGGTTCAAAGAAGTTAATAATTTCTCCTTAGAACCTTGTGTATAGCTATAGGCAACATTTTATTTGAAAATTCTAATAAAAATAAAATACTGGGTAAAAGGCTGAGCATCAGCCAGAAATGATCTTCAGACCATCCTCAAACAAATGCAAGTGTCAGATACAGAAAGCAAAAGTACTTTGGAGGGCAGGGGAAAAACAGTTGAACACATAACTCATATAACTGTTTTTCATGTTGGGACTGAAAGAAGGGATTTTCTGACTTCAAAGCACAGTATTCTTGAGCTAAGGCTTGCCTTCAAGTCTCAGCTGTAATTAAGACAAATTACCCTCAGCTAAACTGTCAGACACTAAAGAAGAAACGCAAAGTTTAAGCTAGCCTGATTCTATCACCAGCAGGCAGCTGTACATACAAACACCAGTCAGTGCATTACTGTGAGTGATCCATGAAAAGGCTCCTCCCAGCCCTATGAATCAAAAGTAAAACCAATTTGTGGAACAGCTTCCAGGAAGCACCATGCCATCAATACCTCAGAAAGTCAGTGTTAGGAGCTGATGAATCCCTTAAGTGTCACAGAACCCTATTAGGCAGCATTGTGTATTTCAATTTTCATTAGACCAATTGAAACAATGGAAGAACAAACTGAAAAACAGAAAAGACTTGTTACTTACTTCTATGTCTTTTTTTTTTTTTTTTTTTTTTTGTTGCTGTATTGATTCATTTAATGTAGGACATCACATCTTACAAACTTTGCTCCCCACTGTCTCTAGAAAAGCATTAGCATCACTCCTATTCTAGCAGTATCTCTACTACTACAAAACACTACCATCATTAGCATGTCGACCAGTGGTTGTCAGGGACAAACTATCATGCATTACTCCATACTTTTAGGACAGAGTTGACATCTGCTGCACTGAACTTTAAATATATATTGAAACACAGTAATTAGGTTGGTTTTGGTACTGAAGGCCAAAGACAATGGAAAACGTGTTTCAATAAGATTAAGAGAATGTTCCTTAAAAAAAAATCCTTCCTTAAAGGACTGCTATTATTTCTTCCTTAGAGGAATGTTCCTTAAAAATAAGAAAAAAAAAAAAAAAAGGAATAAAAAATAAAAAAGAGAGATTTTTTTTTTTTTTTTAAAAAAAAAAGAGAGAGAGAGAAAGAACCAGCAATTTTGGCAACCAAGAGTATCACTAAAGCTCAAGACTGATGTTTTTCCTCCCAGGCATCCTATTTTTCACCAGTCTACAAGCATTCACCATGTCACTGCTGCTCCTTTCCAGTATGCAGACAAGATGGGAACAAAGTGCTAAGTAATGGTGAGTAAATTAAATTGAGACCAGGCATGAAAATCTTACTCGGAGAGAGTGATAAATTGTGTGCTAGAAATTCAGGGAATGTACACCTCCACGCTTTGCCTAACATGGCATATATATATACAGGCACTTTAACATAGCAGAAGCTATTTTACAGCTTCTTAACCCCATAAGTACCTATATGTGGGTCTTCAACTATTCAAAGTAGACCCTTGAAAGACAATCTGAAAGTCTTAAGCAATTGCCAAATGAACATCCTTAAAGGACAAAAGGATATTTCTTTTCTACTACCTACTAATTTCTGTCACAAGAAGTGGATAACACCACATTTAGTGTAACACCAGTGAAACTAAGAATAATAGGGTATCCGTTTTATTATATTGGATGGGACAGAATTAAATTTGAGGCAGACTGACTTTCCACAGAAGCCATGGAGAATTGGACAGGCAGTCAAAATTCCCAATCTAAACTTTTGTTTAAACCCAAACAGGATATTCAAGGTTTGAAGAGGATTTTAACCTCTGTTATTTTACCATTTTCACACTGGCCTGTGAGGTTTCATTTTACTGATGGATTAAATGCACAAATGCCACAAGGCAGGCTGAGTTGACACCAAATTTCTGCCTCTACACAAGAAATCAGCACTTAATGGAAAATTTTGTGTGATGTTCTCCTGAGGTTTCCTACTCAGTTTTGCAGATGTAGATCCAGGGAAAGTCAAAAAAAAGAACAGAGTTCTGGACTCTGAACAAAGAACAAAGAAAAAAAGAACAAAGTTCAGGATCCCATGTTAATAACGGGATTCAAATATAAAGACAAAAAAATACGTAACTTAAAATAGCAGACAATGCAGAGAACTGTATGGATAGATCTACCATCTATTCCTCCTTCTTTCTTCAAATTGTTTTGATCTTTCATAAGACATTTAACTTTCTTGTTCCATAATTTCCCTTTTTATAAGTTTAGAGATGTTACTCCACTAAATACATGGTACACAAATAGGAACATTTGTAATGATGGTTCTCATTACTTACTAATATCAAGCCAGAACCTTTTTTTTTTAAAAAAAAAAAAAAATATTATTATTATTATTAAAGTTCAGTTTGTTTCCAAATGGAGTTTTCTTTGTTTTATTTTAGGTGAACCAGTTCAGTCACTTCTATGATTAGAAGCTTTAACATCTTCCTAGATGATAGATTATTTTTAATTACAGTCACATAATAGAGCTATGAGTATGGCACTGGAGCTCATATGGTGGAGTAAAAATCACAGAATCACAGAATCACAGAATTTCTAGGTTGGAAGAGACCTCAAGATCATCGAGTCCAACCTCTAACCTAACCCTAACAGTCCCCACTAAACCATATCCCTAAGCTCTACATCTAAACGTCTTTTAAAGACTTCCAGGGATGGTGACTCCACCACCTCCCTGGGCAGCCTGTTCCAGTGCCTAACAACCCTTTCAGTAAAGAAGTTCTTCCTAACGTCTAACCTAAAAATCCCCTGGCGCAACTTAAGCCCATTCCCCCTCGTCCTGTCACCAGGCACGTGGGAGAAAAAAATAAAACACAGTTCCCACAGTTAAAAATAAAACACAGTTCCCTTTATTCAGCTCTAAAACAACTGTTTAGCGCTCTTTGCAATGTTATCCTTAAATGGCTGTCCTAAAATTGAATTTTTACTCTGAACTAAGCTAGCAAACTAAGGTGAACAATAACTAATTTGAAAGTTAAAAATGATCACAGGACTATACAAGTTATTGTTCCTGCCAATAAAACAATACTCAGAAGCATGCTGCATAATTTACTGCCATCAAAACTGTGTGTTTCCTGCATCTGTGTCAAAATCCTTGTGTTTTTACAATTTGCAAAGGATCTTGAATAAAAAAGATTGGTATTTTACAACTAATTGTTTATTAGCATTGCTTCACAAATTGCTTTGTTGCCTGACCCTGTCTGTCAAAACTCAGTTTCAGTGCACAACATTGTTGGTGCTGTCAGCATAGGGATTTGTTTGTGCAAAGGATGTAGCAATAATTTAACCACAATGGATAACAATTTGGAGCTCTGTGAACATTGCAAAGTACTGAAGCAGTGGTCATTCCCACTGAGCATATTCACTACTAGAAGCAATGAGAGGACATTATCCAAACTAAAGTATTAAAGGAAAATACGAGTCTTTTTGGGCAGAAGAGAGAATAGCCTCTGTCTTTGAGTTTGATCTCATTGCAAGACTGGAAGTAGGGCAGAAAGCAATGAAACTTATTAAATCCATACATCTTTGTACATCTATGCATGATTTCTGTCACGGTGCCAAATAGTAGCTGATTTGCAAGATTTGCAGTAGAACACACATTTACTCCAGCCTTTTATGCTGTGCAAGGAAAAAAAAAAAAAAAAAAAAAAAAACAAAAAAACAACACAAAAACAAACAAACAAACAAAAAACCACAAAACAATCTGCAAACATTTCTTCCCATGAGCAAGACAGCAGAGAAATGCAATTCTCCAGTATGGTAGAAACAGGGGGGTTGTAGTCAAAAGACAATATGTTACTCAACTATAACTAACTTTTAGACAAGACAAAGAAATTTCTGTTACATACTGAAATAAATCCTTGTAGAAATCCACAGCCAAAAATTAATAAACTGTTGTACTAGGTTAAGCTTAAAACTTTTTTATACAGTTTGGTTCGTTGTGACATGTTTTTCTCAACAATATGCTGGGCAGGTCTCCTAGGCTGCTGAGAAGATGAGGATATTAATCAGTTTCCAGGGTAAGGCTTATCTGCAAATCCTCCGAAACCATAATCCTGAGAACCAAACTGAGCGACTGGTTTGAAGCTCTAAGAAAGTTTTGAAAGTAGTTCTGAGAACTTCTGCCTGAAGTGAAGCCTCCATGGGAGATTATGTGCTGGTGGTATTTGGAGTGCAATTCAAAGGCAGAAATCTCCAAAGAGGTCCCGCTTATGGATTTTTTGGAGGTCGGCATTCATGAAACTGGGTATTTTTGTACATTCTGTATATGTGAAGGGAACTTCTGAACTCGTTAAGTGTCCCCAGCTTTGTTTTTTTTAAACACACGGCTGATCAAAGCTTTTAACTCTCTATTCCTTTCCTCCCTGGCATCTATGACAAGAGCTTAAATAGTTGAGTTCCCCATGGAATGAAAAAGAGAGAAAGAGAGAGACATGTGGTATGGCCGCGTGTATATTTTCCCCTTTCTGCTTGTCAAAGCCTCTATACTTAACATATTAATTTATTGAGTTCAACTTTTTAATGCTAGCTCCTTTAAGACATTAGAGCTCCTTTTTCACCATAATCCTCTTATTTGGTAATCAGTCTGAGTCTGCCTGTATTTTTTAAGAATATTTTAAGTTTCTGGTGCAGATGAAGGAAAGTTTTCTCTTGATCTACTTCACAGACTCCAACTTATTAGTTAGTGGTTTGGTGCAACCCTTAGGCCTACAGTTGTTTGGTGGCAATTTTCTATTTCTTGTATTGCCCTTTATGAATGGAAGGGTGACTTCTCTTTTAAACGTGTTATGGTTGCTGAAAGCTGACCAGCAGAGATCGAGAGGAATTAAAATAGATAGGGCAAAGATCGTAATAGTTACTGTGATGTGCTTCAACTGGAAGGAACCACCACCAGAGCCTTTTGTTTAGTGAGTCATGCCTGAAATTGCTCATAATATATTTCTTAATACTCAATTATTTATCATGGAAGTCTGGCTTTGCACAAGAGATCCAAAAGTACAACCTAATCTCAAGACGCCAGGCAGATATTGCATCATGAACAACAAAATTCCAGTCACCTCTGACTCAGGCTTCTATTTCTAAAGATAAATAAATCCACCCCTCATAATTACCAGCTTTCCTGCTGTTCGCTATACATACTTTAGAAGGCAGAAAAATCATTAACGCATAACAATATCATGTCTCAATTTGAACGCATCAAAGAGAAGTCTTCAGGATTTCTTTGCATCTCAGCCATAGGGCACAGCAAAACTCACTAAAGCAACGGGCAACAACAGACTCTTAACAGAAGTTTAACAGCTCTGCAATTCCCTCTGTGATCTTTCAAACCACATTTAAAGATAGAACTTCATTTATCCACTTAAGTAAAAAGCTGTAGACAGCAAGCTGCCTCCCCTTCTTTCTCAAATCTAACGTTCAGTGGGGGAAAAAAATAAAAAAAAAAAAAAAAGAAAAAAAAAGAAAAAGAAAAGAAAAGAAGTCAGCATAAGGGCAGTCCCACATCAACTAATCTCTGCAGTGAATTAATTAAACAATTATATTAGCCAAGCCTTCACTTCTGATGTGGCACAGCTGACATTAATTGGGCCACAATCAAGATAGTAATTCAGGTTAATTGGATTTCCACTGTCAGCAGCTATCATCTTGTTTCAATATGCTGCTGTCATTTAAGAATAATTAATCATGGATGACTTTATTGGATGGCATGGGCTGACAGCTGATGGTGTGGTGATGCTTGAAAAAGTTGGTGATTGTTATAGGCCTACTGAAAGGAAAGTTGGTTTCCTTCCCAGAGGTTATTCTATCATCATTGTATTGTGAGATTCAGAATTTACTCCATGAAGTGTTGAGACAGTGATATTTGCTGAGTCTTGCACGTGTGCAAAGGGAGAAAAAGAGTGGGCTGAAGGAAGGAACAGCCATTTCCATTGAAATAGCGCTGCAAAAGGTCAGTGGGATATGCATGTTCCACTGCAGCCTTCAGGCACACAGTCATTGTTTGGCTATTGCTGCAGCAGCAAAAGATTCAATAATACAACAGTTCACATGCTGTAAGAACTGAAATGCCAAGCTTGATCTATTATTATTTGCTTTTCTCCATTCATAATAGGCCATTACTTTGGTTAATATCTGATAATATAATTTATTCAATCTGTTGCGAGAATGTCTGCAAAAATGTCAAGGAACTTACGAAGGCAATCTTTATGTATTAATAACTTGAAAAAGGTGACAAAACTGTTGTGGGGAAGTGGGGAAAAAAAGCTAAAAATTAAAGTATGAGATGAAAATAATTTAGGGTGTTCCACAAGGAGTAGTAGGAATACATTATGCTTCTGAAAAAAAAAAAAAAAAGGCAATTTAAACTTGAGAAAAGAAAAAACCTTAACACCAAGATCTATTAGACTGTGTAATTATTCCCAAAGGGGTGAAATATACATATATATTTTAAAATTAAAGTACAATTTCAGAGTATCCTTGACAGAGCTCTAAAAAAATGTATATGTCAGAAATGGCAACACTACTTTGATAGTTGGATGAAGAAAAAATTCTATTAGGAATATGATGATTGTGTAACTACTAGAAACCAGTTCTAGATGGACAGAAGACAGAGCAGAAAATTTCTAAAGGAAAATCAGACATTTTGAGTTATGAATTTGGTTCCTTCTTTTTTTTAAAAAAAAAAAAAAAATCAAAATACTGGTCAGAAGATTGGAATGCGCATTACTCAAACAGCAGGGCACAGATTCACACTTGAAGATACTTTATTATGCCAGTGAGAGAAGTCCTGAATAGGCAGAAACATCCACTACCCAAGGTGTTCAAGGAAAGGTTGGACCTGGTACTTAGGGACATGGTTTAGCGGGTGACAATAGAAGTAGGGTGATGGTTGGACAAGGTGATCTTGAAGGTCTTTTACAACCTTAATGTTTCTACGATTCTAAAGTGGGTGACAGGAAATATTTTTTTATGACCTCTCTTCAGAGTGGAACTGAAGGTGCTGTAGATACTAATGAGAAGCAAACATGATATTTTTAATCTTTGGGGGTTTGATTCAAAGAATTTCTTCAGCTTTTTACCTTCAATTATAGCTACGACCTGGTTGTCTCCTTAGTCATTAGTTATGAAATTCTCACAAATTCACCTTGCTGGAATCCAGCCTAATCTGAGCGACAGGCAAAACCAGCTAAATGCATAGCTTTGTTGTATTTAATGTCTCTGATTCAAATTAGTCCAAACATGCAGTAGGGGGTGGTTATTTAAAAAGAGACTGAGAATGTCAGCAAACTGTTTTTGCTTGTTGTTGTTGTTTATTTGATCTACGATCCTGCTAAATCTTATAACGTGCTATATTAAATTGTGGGCATGAATTAGTTCTATTACCAGGGAGTCCCCTAACAAATAGGCAAAATGCTGCTCTACAAATGCTCCTTACAAACACACTGTGCTTTTCTGATTATCTCTATGGTCATTTCCAAAAAATGAAAACGGAATCTGAAACTACATGTTTTTAAATTTATTTATTTTTCCTTCTAACCATATCCTCTTAAAATAGGATTGATGTGCTCTGTCATTAGCCCTGTAATTTGCAAGAATGTGGGTATTGCATTTGTTTCTTTCTTTCCTTGCTCCAAAATTTTCAAAATTCAATCAAATCTGAGAGGAATAGAGCCCCAAATATAGTTATGCTCCCATGAAGCCTTGTAGAGAAGATACCCATTCATTTGGTTTCTCAGCAGTCAACAGCAAAATCTGCTCCCAAACAGTGTGGTTTCTGGAAACACCATGTTTTTGCAATATATGTGTAGTGGAGTTTAAGCAAAGGGGAGAAAGGTGTGGAAAAGAGAAATCTAGGGTGACAATAGCCATAGCTGACATCAAACAAGATGTTATTAATTGTGCTGCTCATGGAATAATTTGGTTTTCAGTCCAAGGATTTCAGAAAATGTTTCTGTAGTATAGGGAAATGGATTTACTTATTGCCCATGAAAACTCTTGCCTTGCCAAAAAGTGTTGCAACAGCAATGTTTGAGGAGGAACCTGTAGCAGACAGCGATATAATAGAAGAATATATATAATTTATTTTTTCACCCCGCTATTAAGGTAAGATCTACATCCGGCCAAAGTACTTTCAAAATCATGGAGAGTGAGGGTTTCAGAGGCTTTATGGCAGCATTTATCCCTGTAATATCCCTTTGAAACACTGCATCTGGTGAAGATTTTCAGTGCCATTCACCTAATATTGCAATTTTCTGAAGATTTTGAAAATATTATGAATATAATGAATATATGAAAATATTATGAAATAACAGGTGGGGGCACTATAATGCAAAGTATCATAGTGCAAAGGTCCCCTTCTGGATCTGTTCAAGGGTAACTTCTGTAAGCAGGAAATATGTGGCAAAACCAAAAACTTCAGTCATATGTTTTGCCTCTCAATGAAACAAAGAGCTATAGAAGACATTAGTTCAATATTGGTTTGACATTTCAGCGATACTGGGTCTGTGCTCTTGGTTTCTGTCTGGAGAACCAAAGGTACCTATGTAGGCGGTGGTAGACAATCTAAGTGACACAAACCCTGTCTAAAAGATTTCTTCAGAAAGCAAGGCAAAAGAGCCAAAACTGAATTACACCAGAGCAAGACAGATGTTTATAAGGCAAAGTAATTACCAGCATTTTAGCAGTAAAGAGGCCAAAGACGGGACTGACCACGAATTTTAGACTATTCTTGCATCTCCAGATTTAAAAAATAAAATAAAAAGTAATAATAATAAGAGAAAGACAATGGAAGTAAAGATTGGATTCACATGCCACTATTTCTGTGCTGCAGGTTTAGTGCTTGAGCTGAGGATTTTCTTCTCCAGGGTCCCATTCCAACATCCTCCAGAAGTTCTTAAGTTAGTAAATGCATTTGAAAAATAGGAGGAAAAGACTAAGTGAATAGGTCAGTTAAATTGCACCTGTCAGACGAATTATGGGAGTCTCGTCCAGCAATACCAGAGCAAAGCTAATGGTGAGTGGACATAAAACATACTCAATAGGGTCATAAAGTTTTGGATCTCCATTGGCTTTCAACTGCCTACTAACATTTGGTCTCATATGCTTCAAGGAGCTTGTAGGCTATGCCAATGTTACAAAGGGTTGCACCACAGACCTGTCATTGGCACTGATGCCAAGAGGTAAGAAAAAGGAATACCTAATGAAGCTGGAGCTCTAACTCCGATGTCTTTCTGGGCACTACTCCATACACCTTGTTCCTTGCCAATTTTTGTTTTATTTCCTCTCATTGTTTTCATGCAAAGACCTTGGAACTGTTTTCATTTTTTTTTGTTTGTTTGTTTAAATAAGGTTCAGAAAACAGTCCAGATGGCGGGCAGGTGAATGTTGTGCTGTTATTTTTTCATCTTGGAAAGACACACATATGATCTTTCCAAGAAGAAAAAAAAAATACCCATTCCTTTTCTCCACCTGTTCAATGGAGCAGAAATTTTATTAACAGTTTGGAGTGGTGGGAAGATTTTTCATTATTTGTTTGTTTCACACAGGTAACAGCGTGAGAGTGGAATATTTGTTTTTATAATTGTCTGCACTCATAGCTTAATCCCTGAGCATGTTATTGTTAATAACAGATCACAAAGTCCGCAGATATTTGATTTGGAAAATTGCAGAAAAAAAAGTAAAAAAGAAAAAAAAAAAAAAAAAAAAGGTGCCTAGGTGCCTTTCCTTGGATGTTTAGTAGAACTGCTACCTGATGTGGCTTATTCTTTTAAAAAAATTTGAATGTCCTTTCAAATTTACAAATAATTAGTACCTGGTGTTACTGTGCATTGAAAAGATAGGATTAGACTCTTCCTTGTAAGCTCCTGTTAGAACAGCTCACAAGAAGGAGAGGTGGTAAGGATTTAGTATTTTTTATTTTCTGAGGTGAGCAGCAATGGATTTGAAGCTTTACTTAAATTCACTTCCTGCAGACTTAGCCTGTAAATAGTTGGCTATAGTTGGAGCCTTTTTGGATACATCAGGCTAGGGTATTCAAAGTGATGGAACTGAAGTAATTACCGTCTTTCTGTAATTAGTTCTGTTCGTCTCATTAGCTGGGCTCAGGTGCTGATCTCGTGATTGTCATCTTAAAATTGCCATGAATCAAAAAATGAGTGTCTGGATATGGTGGTGAAATGGAACCAAGCATACGTTTTTAAAAAATATATATAAGTGGGTTTTTTTTATTATTTATTTTTATTTTTTATTTTTCTTGGAGCTCTTATATCTTTTTCTTTACTTTTTCTTGCAAAGCAAGATTCCAGTCTTCAAATGTTTTTTGAAGAGTATAGAAGTTCTGGGTAAGGAGGCAAGTCTGAAAACTCCAGAAAATCCAAGGCTTCCTGATTAAAAAATAATATAAAAATCTTGGCAGATGCTGAGCCCTTTCTCTGGAAGGGGAAGGTGTAGCATGGGAGGGAAGGATGCCAATGGATTTAATCTTCTGGCAAGTGGAGAGCAGGAACCACCTTTAGGGATTTTATCGCCCAGATTTCCTGGAAAGTCAACATTTAGCCTTGCAATTTTCCCTCAGTTTCATTGCAGATCAGTGTTTTAAATTCTGAGACTGCATACAAAGGACAAATCTTTTCTAGTTGAATGCTGTTTCACCAGCTACACTCATAATGCAAGAAGAGGTGTAAAAGGCAAATGTGCTGCAGTTTAACTCTACAGCGCTGAATTGATTGACCTGACATGACAAAGAATATGTACGTAAGATGCTTTCAGCTTGTTTGCATGCTTCTGCTGGATACCTGGAAAACAGGTAAAAGAAACTGGAAATTTTTGCATAAGAAAAGATGTATTTATCTCAAAGTATGATTTTTTTTTTTTTTTCAGAAGATCAAAACCAAATCGCTTCTGATGCTAAGCACTTTCTTATTTAAAAAGGCCCAAGAAGGTGAAAAGGGGAGAGGGGCAATAAGACACAAAACTGTGTCAAACACACAGACACTCATTAAAGAATTGCTAATAATTCAGAACTGCAGAATTATTTCTGAGTACTTATTACAGAATAATTCAGGATTTTGAGTAGGCTGGGCTGGTAAGGAGAGTCCAGCAGCAGACACAGTGTTAGGAATTTCTTATAACTACCCAGAGAAACTGAAGTTAATCCTTAAGCACCTCCCTGTTGGTGAGAGAAGATTAAAAACATTAAAAACAGAAAAAAAAAAGAAAGAAAGAAAGAAAGAAAGAAAGAAAGAAAGAAAGAAAGAAAGAAAGAAAGAAAGAAAGAAAGAAA
>CM021732.1:156095068-156143200 GCA_011075105.1 Heteronetta atricapilla
AAAAAACCCTGTTGAGTGAAAGAAAAAAGTTAGGTCTCTATTACTTTGGACAGGGAAGAAATGCTGGCAAATTCCATGTTTTGTTCGAAAAGACTGAAGTTCATAGTGGTGTGAGTAAAAGAGAGGACTCATTTTGTGTCTTTAAAATCTCGGTCTACTCACATGCCTTCATGCCTCTAGTACTGTTAAGCAAGAGAGGGAAGAATTACTGACTGGGCATGCTTCTTTCTGAAAATGGTAGCGTCCCTCTGTTTAAATGGAGTCTGTTCAACTGATGGTATTACTACATCATTTTCCAGTTTCTGCTATTCTGAAACAGCAAGAGTAATCAATCATTTATTTATCATAGGAACAAACCAGACTTTTCTTGGAGGGAGGGTAAAAAGTGCTACAATAAAGTAATTTTGCCAATTTGAGTGTTCCACTTGACAACTATTTGCATAATAAGGTTTTGCCAAGATAAGAAGATTGGTAATTTTCAGCAGTGTGGAGGGGATTGAAGTTTTAAAGCTTTTTTGCCCACTATCTACACACTCACAGACCTCCGCTCTTGATGTATGGTTCTTTTTAAAGTCTTCCATCTGTCTCCATTGTGTAATGAATTCTGTCACTCTCAATTGTGCTCCTGAGCAGTGAGCAGTGGAAGGGAGTTTGCATTTTGATTATAAAAAGGTACCGTCAGCTCTTATTACAATGGAAAACCCATCTTCATGTGAAATTTTAAGGCACTTATAAGCTTAGTCTCCCTCTCAGAGGTGTCTGTAGATCATGCTGTCACTGTTTGACAGGGTGTGCAGGAAAGCAGAGGGCTGGGCTGCAGTGCCAGGAAAGAAATTCAGAGAAATGGAAGTAAATCCAGTCTCCACCCTAAGAAGCTCATGGGAGGGATACAGCAACACAAACACTGTCATGTTAAAGTTGTTCCATATGCAGCTTGTACTGAAGCTCCGGAGGAAAAAGGATGGCAGGAGGAGATCAAGGCTGTCAGCTTAAGTCTCCTTCCTTCTCCTCATCGTCATGAACCAGTTTATCTCATCGTGAGCCTTGTCAGCAGTTTTCTATTTGGGACAGTAGGAGGGCAGGAGGAAGATAAGCAGAATTTTTACAGGTTTAGTATTAACATACTTTTAGGGGCTTTCATAGCAAAATGCTCTAGGATTAGGATGTTAGAATAAAATGTAGAACACATCCACACCATGCTGCAGAAAGCACTGCAGAGACTGGGCTGGTGAGAATAAACCTGCTCAATGCAGTGCTGTCAGCTCACTCCTGGCAATGTATTATCACTCCTGCACAATGTGGTCCTTCAGCTAAGGGGATCAGGGAAGACAATGGCAATAAATTATCTTTAAACACCATGGAAGTAGGTTTCCAGATGCAAAGTGTTCATCGTCCAGCCAGCTTAATGAGCAACTTCTGGCACAATTTTATTTTGAAGTGTGGTGCAGGTGGACTTAGGTGGATGAAGCAGGTAGGTAATAATCAGTGGTAGTCTGGGCTGTGATGAACATGAGCTAGTGTAGTTCAAGACCCTGAGAAGATAAAGAGAGAGAGGAGCACAGTGCAGACTGGTGACTGTAGGAGAGCAGGTTTTGATTTACTAAGGGAACATGTTGGTGGGACCCCAGGTGAAGAAGCTCTTGAAGAGCAAAGGAACTTAGGAAAGCTGACTGGGTTTAAAGGACAGCATCCTCCAAGCACAAGAATGATGGGGATGGTGCATCCCAAACCTCAGCAAAACAAGTAAAGGTATCAGGATACAAGCTTGGCTATACATGAAACTCAAGACAGAGCTCCAACGCAAAAATGCAGTATTCAGTAAGTGGAAGCTGCAGGCTTTGTGCAAGAGGTTGAACGAGACATTTGCTGAAGTCCCTTCCAGCCTGAATGATCATATGATCTGTCATTCTGGAAACCAAACATTACTGTGCATTTTACCTACCAAATATAAATTAGGAGCGAAACAATATTGAAAATTGAGAGACTTTGTATTAGCTGTTCAGTGTGTACTTGGTCTGTAGTTGTGCACCTGGGGAGCAATAACCCAGGACCAGTAGGGGCTGGGGGCTGAGTGGCTGTACAGCAGTTTTGCAGAGAAGCACTTGGGGATCCCACTGGACACCAAGTTGTACATAAGCAAGCAATGTGCATTTGCAGCAAAGAAGTCCAGCAATCTCCTGGACTGCTTTAAGCACATAAGCATTCCCAGCAGATGAAGTGCCCACAGGACGAGAGGCAATGGGCACAAACTGAAATACAGGAAATTGCATTTAAACACAAGAAAAAATATTTCTGTTGTTGTTTTGTGAAGGTGCTCCAACAGGGGAACAGGTTGCCCAGACAGGTTGTGGAGTCTGGGCCTTGGAGATATTCAAACCCCACCTGGACACAGCAACATGCTCTGCCTAACCCTACTTTGAGCAGATGGTTGGAGTACGTGATCTCCAGAGATACCTGCCAACCACAATTACTGTGCAATTTTGTCATTTAATCGGGTTCAAAGTAAAACTTCCTGGTGTGCATCCCAACCCAGCTCCCAGATAAAAATGGTCTTCATACTCTAGACTTAAAACTTTTTTTTTTTTTTTTTTTTTTTTTTTTTCTGCTGCTTATCCCTCTGTCTTCTTATTGCGGTGGCACAGAGATAACCTTTAAATGATTGCAGAGGAGCAGTATGTAGAGCACTGCACAGATAAAGAGTGCTTGCACCCAACAAGCAGGCAGTGGAAAGTCACAGAGCGGAAGAGGCAAAACACTGACTGGAGTTCACAAATGCTGTAGATCACTGTTCTCCACTCTGTACTACCATCTGCCATATTAATGGGGGAACTGATATGCTTTGTGCTCTCAAAACTCTCTGTTAAAACTATCTCAGTGCCTCCTAGCCATGCCTCCGCCCCCTCCCTTTTAAATCCCTTTGTAAAACCCACTTTATGGATGACAGCCTCTTATACACTTAGCAATAAAGAGATTTAAAAGAAATAATCACAATAACTAACTAATAAACATTCTTCATTATTTCCTAGATGATCATAATTCCTAGCACTTCCATTGCACTTTACATATTCAAGCACTTTATAATCATTAACTAATTAGTCCATGCAAAGCTCATCTAAATATTATTATCCTGTTAATACAGAAAGAGAAGCTGTAAAAGAGAAGGTAGAGAATTTACCTAAGGGCATACATCAAGCCATTTGCAGAGACAAGATTGGAACTCAGCTCCTTGGCATCCTAATCCTTGGCTCATATCCCTCTTGCTGTCTCTGATAATATGGGCTAAATTATACGATAGTAGGATCATTTTCTTTAATATTCATCCCCAACTGCATGACACTGAATATTACATTTCCTCTTTTTCTTGTGCTCAGAATCACTTATTTCTTTCTCCCTCCACTACTGCACTGATATTGCCTGATGCCTTTGCTATCATGAGCAAACATTTGTAGCACCCAGGGTCTAGCTCCCATTTATGCAACAGCACTGGGATAACCAGCCAGAACATGTTAGCAAATAAGTACATAGTGCAAAATTTGGGCTGGGACAGGGAACTGCCTAAAGGGAACATCTTTATCAGCAGTCCACAGACAGAAACTCCATGGTATGGAGCCCTTTGTTATTCCTCTTATTCTGGTGCCTCAGCTTAACAACACAGGGTACAGGCCGGTTTACCTTAATACTGTTTATACCACCAAATTTGTGTGTAGATCAGCTCCATTCTACATTCTTTTTGGACAAACAATTTTTGTTGTTGTTATTTATTTATTTATTTTTGATGATGTTTCTGCATTTGTTTGTTTTTCCCCCAGTATCTTGTTGATACAAGAACTGTGGACCATCACATGAAAATATCACATCGCAAGTATAAAATACAAGGAAGGATTTTTTTTTTTTTTTCTCACTACATGATGGTGGACTGAGGAATTGCCATGAGAGAGAGCAGATGCTAATGCACTAAATATCTATGTGCATGCAAAATGTGAGCAGAAAAATTAAGGAGAAATATATATATTGTGAGCAGAAAAATTAGGGAGATATATATATATATATACATATATCCATCAAAGAGTATTAAGCACACAGATAGCATCTTTGCTTAAGCAAGTGCCTGAGCTAAGAAGCCCTGAATACTGGAAAGTAGTACTAGGGATGTATTATCACATGCCTGTCTCTGTTACTGTACTCCATCAACATTAAAATTATATGAAGAAAATCAACCCTTCAAGTTCATAAATAGAAAAGCCCTATGCAGAAACCCTAGACAAATCAACCAAATGTGATTGTTCTTGATCCATTATTGTACTCTCTCAGTACATTCTTACCCACGTTTTTGCTGTAGCTGTCATCTTGTTTTCCTTTAAGTCATTTTGGTTAACTGAAAAAGAATGATTGCCTATAGACACTTTTTTCTGGGGAGGTAAATGTTCTTCCTTTTACCTTACTGTACAGTTGGGTTTTGCTGAGGCTCATCATGGTTCGTTTTAATCAGTTACATTTTTAAACTGAAGAAAATTAAAACAACAAAATTTACATAATTTAAATTATTATTTTCCACAGCTGTAGGGGACAATTCTCCCAGAGAAATTTACTATCTGAGCCTAAGCAACTGCCAAGGAGCAAATGAGTGTTTGGTGTTAAGAGGTTGGTCTGTGCCTGTGACCTTTGGCCACTGATGAGGAAGGAAAGATCACATTGTGATCCCGCAGACCTCAAGATGAGATCTGAACTACTGGATCACCAGCAAGTGATCAAGTCTGAATGTGCCATCATATTTCAGTCAAGTGATTCTGTGAAAGAGTTCACATTACCTTCATGTGGTATCTGCTCCAACAGAAACCTCAAATGGCAGGGAGAAAACACCTGGCTCACGTTCAGTTTGTCACAGCAATGCAGCCAATTTGGGAACAAATTGTAGCCAGGTGAATGTCTTTAGTTAATCAGTGCATTGCATTGCATTGACACAGCTTTTAAATCTGGCATTAGGAGTCTGAAATACAAATTTCAGAACCACAGCTTGATCTTTGCTGTAAGAAACCATATACCTTCCTCTGAAGCTCATGTGTATATTCATTTTCCTTCCAACGCTCGCTGCAAATAGTGACAGTCATGGCTTATTCCCAGGCATGCTTTCCCCAGTTGAGTTGCAGTGTTTACATGGTGTTCATTTACATCCAGAGTATACCAGAGTGGTTCTGGTATCCTCCATTGACTCTCTGTGAAACAGTGCTGTCAGACATCTCAGCTACCCTGTGAGCATCCATCAAGGAACAGCTACATTTGTCATCAGATACACTCTTTTCATGGAAATCAGGGAGTTAATTGTTCCTTGGGTCCTACTTAGTGTTTCCTCAGCTAGAATGCTGTCCCTGTTACTCTTGGTGCTGAAACGAACCAAGAACACTAACACGTTCATTTATAGCCTCTCATCTGAAAAGTGTTAATTGGAAGGTGAGATGTGGTAGGTTTTTCAGCTACTCTAACCTGACTGCAAGACTATATCGAACTAGTATTTTCTCTAGCCATGGAGAACCCTTGGACTATACATTAGATGGGAATCAAAACTACTGTGATGGTTCCTAAAACTCAAGGTCATACCAGTTGGAACCAAGCAGAAAATAGAAAATAAATCTGCAGAGAGGAACAGTAAGCAAACTAGCAAAATACCATTATTTTGGTTTTGGTGCAGATGATTCCCATATTAAGGGACTTGTCATATTTAAATACATTATCTCAGCTAAAATCTGTACCACATTTGAGAAATTTTCTAACCCAGTTCTGTGTCATACACCCTTTATACAAATGTTGGGCTTCAGAGCAATGTTCATATCACTGTGGACACTGGACAAAACAAACAAACAAAAAAAAACAACAAAAAACATGGCTCAGCTTTGAAGAGTTTGAGTGGAAGAAACTAATGAATGATGAGAGGATATCTGAGGGGAGCATCAAGCCAAAAAATCAGTAGTACACATTGAAGGAATTAATAACTTGTAAGCCAGGAGAGGCTTCTGAATGGAGATGAAACAAATTATTTTACTGAGCTTCTAAAGCATTCACTCTCTTAGCTTTTTTGATTATGTAGTCTTTTCTTTCTCTGCCTCATCAGATGTCTCTGGGGAGCCTAGTTGCCATGTATGTTGCACCATCTGCATCAGTAACTGGTCTCACACATTTATCTCAGGATGGGATGAAGCCCTAACTGGAGGAGTCTTTCTCTCCTCACTGGATACCCTGATGAGTTAGTTTAAACTAGATATATTGTATTTAAGTGGTTAAGGGTAGCTACAGCAAATCCTCCATTTTTTTTTTAAATGATAGTTCATAAACTCCTTCTTAAACGGAAGTGATTCTGCAAATACTTGAACAATGAGTGAGTGTGCCTTTGTATACTATGTGGTCTCACTGAACCACTTTTTAGTAAGGAACTTCCTTAAAGATGTTCAGCCTTCAGGTGACAACAGTGACCACAAGACACTTCCCATGAAGATATCTGAGGGGTAGATTTTATGCCCTATTTCTTCTGGTCCATTTTCTAAGAGCGGGCTGCTAGGACTTTTTTAAAAATAGTATTTTTTTCCAAGTGAGCTCTTTACAGATCAGCTCTTTAATTAAACCTACTGAAGATGTAATGCAAAGTGATATCCTGAATTTGTCCCTAATTAAAAATACTGTACTTACTGCGCATGATCCCTTTTTTTCTTAAATCTTTAATCAGGAGGTGAATAAGGCTCTGGAGTCTTGATTAATAAAAGGACCAAGTGCTCTGCAGCTGAAAATGCCAGTGTATTAAATTTCCCTAAGTCACCTGGTGTCCCCATCTAATAGATATCCTGGCAATGATACTTATGTGATAGTACAGAATAATTGAGGCATAAACTTATGGTCCAGAATGAGACAAATGGTACTAATTCTCCTGAAGACAAGTCTGACGTGCTTGTGGGAACTAATGTAATAAACAAGATACCTCTGTAATTGCATCATTAAATAAAATAAATTGCCTTCCTTTAAGTATTACCCATGAAATCCAATGCACAGGTAAGATGCACTGAAATCCCAATGAATCAGAGTATATGGGAGGTTGGGAAAACACACAGAAAAAACTATCCTAAACACACTCACACACACACATGTGACAGTCTTGAAAGTAAGATGAATGTTTAAAGTAACAAATTACACAAACAAGAAAAAGATGTCAGATTCGTTAATGAAAAGTACCATTTCTTTATCGCACAAAGAAACAAACCAAACATGATCTGAAGCCCACTGTGTATGATCAATGTTTTCTCTAGGCTGGTTTGAGAACAGCTGGTGGCAGAACAGATTCAAAATTCTCAGTAGCTGTGAACATTTCAAAGTACAATATTAGGGAGATGGCACTGTCCTGAATTTTTGGGTACAATCACCTCTTTATGAAGGGAATTGTGTTGCCTAATCCTACTAGCTGGCTATTTTACTGTACTTAACATAATCGGACTTTGTAACTTCATCCATCCATGTTACTTCATCCCATCATTTTGGTAGCTCTGTTATGCACTGCTCTTACTTGAACTCACTTTTGCAGTGCAGAATGACATACCATACTCTAACATCCCCACAGTAGCTGGTGCAATGGCAATAGTCCCTCCTAGAGCTAGAAACACCTTGCCCACCACATCCTAAGGGCATTTACATGATCCTGCTTATTAATAAAATATTCTCACCCTGGTATGCACAAGCCTTTTTGTTTCTCACTTTCAGCTGATGAGATCTCATTTTACAATGGAAATGATTGGTCCCTAAGTGAATAACCTGGGACTTGCTGTTAGAAAATGTATTTGCTGCTTCACTAATAGGTGAAACTATTCTTTCGCAGTGATATCCTGATCTTCGTCTGAATTTCCAGTATCTCCTAACTGTGCACCAAGGTAAAATAACATATTATGAAAATATTAAATAAGATTAGTCCTAGCTTGTACTGCCAACTTCAAATCCAACAGCTACTGATCGTATCATCTCCTCTTACATCAGTAACTTACCCGCTTTTAAGTGCCTCCTGTAATCTCTAGCTTTTCCAAAATAATATTAACTTTCCATGTGAAAATATATCAAAGCACTGACTGATTTTTACATGCATCCCATCGGCTAAATTTCCTTATCTAAAAACTCTTGAATGTTATCATAAAAATAAATATTTTTGTATCTAACTTAGCAACTGGATGTCAGTCTGTAGAAACAGATTACACAGAAACAGGTAACATACCACCATGTGATTTTGAACTGTAGTTTCCAGTGGATAATTTCAATATGACATGATACTTGAGTTAAAAATTTTTGTTTTCCACCCCAGAAGGGGCTGCATACCACTGGTGTAATCTTTGCGCACACCCAGTCCAAATATCCCTGAAGAAAGAGATGAGTGGAAAACTATAGCGAAAACAGTTGCAGCTAAATAAATAAACAAATAAATAAATAAATAAATAAAACTCCCGTGACTCCATCTGCAGAAAATAAAGTGTTATTGAAAAGTAAAATCTTGTTGTTGTTGTTGTTGCAGTGTAATAATTCTTTTGTTGTTTTGGCTTAGGTGGAATTTTAGTTGAAATGCATGTTTTAAAGACCACAGATTTGTAGAAGCCTCATAAAATGCATAATACACTGTGCACTTATAATAAATATTGTTAATCATGCTTATGGTAGTACTTACAGGCCCGGCTAAGGGGGGCTAGAATAGTAGGCACTGTACAAATACTGACAGTCCTTTACTAAGGGCTGGTTGCTGAAGCACTTATGATAAAATGTGTGGAATCAGCAGACTGGGAAAGGTCAACCTGCTGTAGAGGACAGCTAAGTGGACCATCATGTTGCTGGAAGTCATAAAACTATGCCAGAGTATGGAGGCAGGCATTGCAGATCCCTCTGCCACATTCTGCAGTGGGGCCTAGCAAGCTTCACACTTGAGATGGGATGTGTCCCCACCCCTTGTTACATTCCTACATGTTTTCATAGAATCATGGCACAGTTGAGGTGGGAAGGGACCTCTGGGTCCACCTGGTCCAGCCCCTGTTCAAGCAGAGCCACCTCCAGCAGGATGCCCAGGACCATGTCCTGGTGACTTTTGAAGCTCTCCAGGGATGGAGTGGTTACGGACATTGATAAGATGCCCTCAAGCCTCCTCTTCTCCAGGCTGAGCTGTCCCAGCTCTCTCGGCCTTTCCTCACAGCAGAGGTGCTCCAGGCCTTTCATCATATTTGTGGCCCTTCACTGGTCTCCAGTACATCCAGGTCTCTTGTACTGGGGGGCCCAGAACTGGACCCAGAACTCCAGGTGCAGCCTCACCAGTGCGGAGTAAAGGCAAAGGATCACCTCTCATGTCCTGCTGGTGATACTTCACCTAATTAAACCCAGAATCCCATCAGCCTGCTCAGCAGTAAGGACACATTGCTGACTTGTTCATCTTTGTGTCCACCAACATCTTTTTCTGCAAAGTTTTCTGTTATCTGTCACTGTTGGGCTGCTAAGGCCTTCCAGCATCAGCCATTTTGTGAGTCTGTGATTCTGTCACTTAACTGTCCTGCCTACCCAGAAAGGAAATAAACACAGAATCACACAATATCTTGAGTTGGAAGGGGCCCACGAGGATCTTTCAGTCCAACTTCTGGCTCCACACAGGACAACCCAAGAATCAAACCACATCTGAGAGCACTGTCCAAATGCTTCTTAAACCCTGGCAGTGTCAGTGCCATCACTGCAAACTTGGGGAGCCTGTTCCAGTGCCCAAGGAAGAGGAATTACATAAAAAGTTTCTCCCAGGATTTGCTTATCACTTTTAATAAGAAGTGAGTTTTATGTAAGCAAATTAATTTGAATTTCTTCACTTCCATTTTCAATGTGAGGCTTAAATCAATGCCAGATTAAAAGCTGGAAATATTCCACTCAATAGTTATTACATTTATTCTTCCTCTTTTTTTATTCAGTCATTATAAATATAAGATCAGTAAGGAATTTGGCCAGTGTTTAAGAAATTATAGTGCATAGAAAGTGGAGTAATTCTTCAAATATATGTAACGGAAAATTAATATCAAAAGTCTTCTTGTTAAAACAACAACAACAAAGTTCAAGTTAATCTGTGAGCAAAAGAAATTCTAGCAAAACCACCTCTGAGCTTTGTCTCAGAAAAGGACAAAAATCCTTAGGAAGTGTTCTGCAGCAAAATCATTTTCCTTTAATTATAACACCTTGGGCTAGATTCTTCACTCCAAGCAAGAAAAAAAAAAAAAAAAAAAAAAAAAAATTTTTTTTTTAGGAAAATATCCTCAAGTGGGAATTAAACCAGGCTATGACAATATGAACATTCATTGGTACAAACCACGGATCAGTGAGGAATGCATAGAAAAGTGGAAAATTTTCCTACTGCCTCCAGCATCTAACTTGAGATTTCTTGTAGTGTCTTATGGATGCTCCTATTTTTGTCTCTGATTTTCCACTGATCTTACTGACTAAACCCCATTGACCCAGAATGATACAGATATTTCTAAATCATTTGGGATAGTTCTTCAGTGAAGAGTGGTTCGATGCAGAGGTACAAAGGTGAGTGAGCTCTCTTGCACCAGAGAAAATGCTGTGCTGCTTCACTTGCCCAGATTTGCTCAAGTACCTCTGCACAGCAGCACAATGTAGGATGCAGAAGTTTAGGATCATTGAAATTACTTAAGCCTTCCTATATGAAAATACTGTGGTTTCTGAATTCCAGATAAAGCCTAGGAAAACTTATCCCCTTTAAAGACAGAGCTTTGACATCAGCCAGTATTTCCCTCGTTCCTTCAATTTATAATACCACCTTTTGCTGTCCCGAATATATGCAAGCTCTTGAGATATCAAAGGAGCAAGCATTTTGATCACACCTTCAAAAGGCAAATCCTGACATTTAGATGATGTTATGACAATTTGGGGAGTTGAAACTCATGGAGTTTTCTTGGAAAGTTTAGCCACGGACTTCAGTCAGGATGCAATCTGTCAGTGGACTATCATTCCTCAAACAGGAGGATGAAGATTGCTTGGCTAAAATATCTCCCAGTAGAAGTGTAGGACTGCATTGTGCCTGACTTAGATCAGATCATAGTTTACTATAAGATTCTTGAGGCCTGATTAGACTAAAACAAAATCAATCAAAATTCCATTACTAATGTTATTGTCCTTCCAGGTTAAAAAACAACAACAACAACAACAACAAAAACTCATATTTTCTTTGATTTTTGCTTTGCATTTTAACTAATTCTAGTCTGATTTGGCTTTTTTTTTTTTTCTGAACAACATGTCATCCAGTCACATGTCTCCCAAAGAGATTATGATATAATTGAACAAACGTGACAAATCAGAGAATTTGCAGCTTCACTTTGCAAAGAAAATATTCAGACAATGATAAAGAGCTTCTCCCAAGATCCACAGGACATATGTGGCATCTTTCATCAACTGAAAATGGATTTCTAGCATCCAGCTTAGAGACCAAACGTCCAATTGGACCTCCAAATGACTACTACATGTTTTTCTAGAAGAACTGAAAATTTTTCATTTCCTCCAGGAAGAACAGAATTTAAACAGTCCAAGATTTGACACCTTAGTTAGCAGAGATGAGATAAAACAAGATACTTGTATTGAGAAAACTGTCTGTTTTAATACGATCCTATATTGATCACTTAACAAATTAATGATCTCACCAGAACTAAACTCTCCACTAGGAATATGCAAATATCAGAGAAATAAACCAATGTAATTCTGAATTTAAATTCCCTGATGCATTTGTTCCCTCTGAAAAAAAAAAAAAAAATTGTAATGTTGAACTCAGTCCTGTCAGGAATATTTTCTCTCTCTGCTTGTTTGCTTCCCTGACTTTTGGATGTGAATTTCATGAACCTTTTCACTTATAAACTCGCTGTCTTGCGTGAAGATACAGTACAGATAATGTCAATAAAAGGCTCACTGTGTGTTCAGTGAACTAGAAAGCAAGACTTCGTACCTTAAAAATACTCTTGTTGGAGCTTAAACTCCTGGATGACTACAGAAGGTTAAGTAAATTGAGAAAGTCTGTCAGTTCTACAAGGGCTTTGCTTTCAATACCTGTGAGTTTTACTGAAAACACTGAGTTTTTGGTAAAAACAACACATTTAAGGTCAGATGATTTCCTTCGGTTTTTAGCCTCTCTGAAAAAGCAGAAAGCAGTCAGAAGCCACAAAATGCGCTTTGCATTTTGGCATTAAATCCCATGTCTCTGATAATAAATGATAGCAGCTAAAGCTACATTGCATGATGTCTTTGTTTCTTTCTAAAAGACCTGAGATATTTCATACTCATTGGTGTGTAGAGTTTAAGGCATGGACGTTCTCACCCCTACACAAATGGTTATATTTGATTAGATGACCACTATATTAAATGTCACTGACTGTAAGGGGAACCTAGACACGTATGGGTACCAAGTACTGATACCCATACTGTAAACACCTGAAATTAGATGAGATATGTCCTATTCATAATGATTTTTCCAAAAGCTGCTGCATAACACAGTAGGGGGAAGCTGTCAATAGGCATTTCTTGTCACCTTTTTAGCCTGAGGGCATCTCCATGTGGAAATCTTTTAGCTGTGGACTGGAAAAGTACCTCTGCTACCTTGTCCTGCAACTATTCAACTCCTGCCCAGCCTAACTTCTAAAATACGGTGTGGAACATGTAACCATGCCTCTAACATACACTGGACCACAAGGCAGCATCTTTCCAGGCAAAGCGGAGCAAGAGTCTGCCAACTGCCTGATATAGAATGGTTACTGAAAACTGGGAAGAAGTTATGAATATGTGACTAAAAGTGCTTGCTCTCCTCACAGAGTAATCTGAAAAGTGCAACTTTGCTTGCAGAACATTGTATTTCCATCCCCTCTTGCCAATTACTGAGTTAAGTGGTGCATGGAGCCTTTTAAAGACTAGAATTATTTTCTAAAGAGTAAGAGAATGTGAATCAAAACTGCTCATTACATATTCTTCGAACTTGGATGGTGTCCTCCACAGTAGGCTGCAGCTACTGGTTATTACACTTTTTCTGTTAGCAACAAGAATAAAAGGCTCTGAGCCAAAACCCAGAAATATCCAACAAGTAATTATAAAACCACATTAGGAAATGGCTTCTGCTTGATTCTGGTTATTATAACAACTGCTAATAACAACAATGTACTTCTAAAGTCAATTTGGGCACCTTGCACTGGATGATGGTATTTAAAAGCACGCTTTGGAATTTTCCAGGATGCCTTTGAGTCTTGGGTGTGTCCATTGAATGTCCTCCTGAATTAACATCCTCACATTCACTTTTGTATCTAATATAGATGTTTTGAGAGATTTAATGCACCAAAATATAAACTATCTTTAATATACATTGAGAAAAAAATATCCAATATTGGACAGATCCTCTTTTGGGAGAAATGTACTTTATACTGAGTTGGTGATCTATTATTAATCGTGACAGAAAGCAGAAGTAAAACATTGCTCTTTGACTTGCTTAAAGTTATGCTATTAAAAAAGCCTGTTAACACACAGTCCTAAAATGAATTAAATAATTTGATACAAATTCTAGGCTGGAGGAAACAGTCATACCTCCCACAGACTTCAAAGGCTGCTTTGCCTTCCTGCTCTAAATGTGCCTTTTTTATCTCTCTCTGGTATGTATTTAATCCTGTCTCATCTTCTTGGTAATTTCAGACGATACACACTAACAGAAAATTAGCATATTAAATACATGCCAGTTATTTGCAATATCCCAGAGTTAAGTTTGAGGTAGACCAGTAGATACGTCCTCCCTGCAGATGAGAAATGGAGAAGGCTAACAAAGTACTTCTCTGTCCATCAACCCCTTCTCCTTTGTTCTCACTAATAACCAGCCAAGGATGAAGCTATCCTGTTATTTCTAATCTTTAAGGCAAAAGCATCTGTTGCAGAAGATACACATTTGTACACATATCTATGTATATATAGTTGTGTGTGCATTTGTGGGTGTGTGCATATGGATATAGATATTTGACAGCATTTTGAGATTTTCCTATGGGGAGCTGAAGGAAGAAATGGCACTGCAAAAACCAGCTTGCAGAAATGGGCCTTATGTACTGAAGTGGAATTACAAAAATAGACATGGCATCTGTTTTTTTGTTTTTTGTTTTTTGTTTTATTTTTCCCTACAACTTTAACCAGGAGGGCTCTAAGAAGACACAGGACTTGCAGTCTCCAGATGTGCTCTTATCTGAAGCACCTGATGCATCCGCAACTAAAAATACCTGGGAATCCCACAGCTAAATAAAACCTCTCTCCCCAGAAGCAGAACCTTAATGTTTGTGTTGTCCTGTGATTTTCCTTGAAGGCGATGCTCCTTGAAGAATAATTTACACCCCTGCAGCTCTAAAATAGCAGCTCCTTTAAATGAACAGACAAAAGTAAGTTGAATAGCATCAAATTCTACGATGGTAAAATTCTATGGGGTAAAAATGAGAGGTTCAGTCAGGATGCTAATTCATGCATATCTCCTAGCACAATCTAGTGGAGCATTGCCTCAAATATTTGGCGCTCCTTGTTGTACTGGCTTCGCTTTCAGTCTTCAAAGCTACACATCTAAGCAGGCCTTTCTGTCCTACACATCATAGGTTGGCGAATTTAAGTTTGATCCCACGTCTCATTAGCCTCAAGCAAATGTACATAATTGAAGGTCTTGGAAAACTTATTTACACTGCATTATTTGTAATTGCTGTTAAGTCCCTGAAAAGGGGACATATGCCCAGTGGGAATCAGTAAGTAACATACTTTATATATAGGTAAATCACATTCTATTAATAGATCTCGAGAAAGAACTGAGTGTTGAGGAATCAGGTGGAGGAGAAGAGGAGGCTGGTGAGGTACAATGGGAGATTAACCAAGCACACTCAAAGCACTGCTAATTGCTGCTTTATTGCAAAACACATCTCCCACTGCTGTGACCCTTAAAGATGTGCTATGTGCGTGGCTGGACAGCTCTGAAATGGAAGAAACACTGACCCCAGCTCTCCAGAAAATGCTTCGTAATCCTGGCAGCGCAAGGGAAGTGCTGGTCTTGCAGGACATCTGGGATGAGTTTGGGTGTGTATGTGAGAAAGAGGGCAAGATAAGAAGGTGGCTACTTGTATTTTCTTTTTTTCTTCTGGCATAAACTGGTATATTTGTATCCCTTGGGTCTCATCCTATCTACAGGTTGTCCAGACACCTATAGAGTAAAAGCATATAGTATATGACCAGAACAAAGAGGGTGTAAATCCTTACTAGCATTTCCAAACTAGCCAGACCTCTCTTGCAGGCACAGATATTTCCCCTTTGCAAAGGGAAAACTGTTGTGGCAGCACATCAGACTTTGGGAGCAAGTCTTGTCTCATTGCCCAGGCTGCTATGAAGATGAGATTGCTCCACAGTTAATGTTCTGCCTTCAAGCTGGGGCCACTATTGCTGCTACCAACTCTAACATTTTTAACTCTCCACAACTTGAGGAGCCCACGACTTTGGCTGTGTGATCACCACCACCACTCTGTGACATGATCCTGTGTCCTCCACCATCGGAAATACCCCTTCTCTACGCAAGATTGGAGGTTTCCTCTGTCAAACTTTGTCAAACTGCTTGTTGAAACGCCCCAGTTCAAGATTTAGTGCTCAGACTAGCAATTGCAGTTTCAGTTCCTGTTTTTATTATGTTGTTTTGATTGGATTTTTAATTTGCTTTAATATGTATATCCAGGCCCTTCAATCTCTAAATCATCTATAAGAGCGTCTGCCACCCAGAAGGATGTGAGTAGACAACCAGCATGTCAACGTCATTTTGGGGTCATTTACCATTGGGAGGGAAACATCCTTCATTATGAGGGGAAAAAAAAACAAAACAGCTTTTAGTGTCTTCCTCTGTGGCCATCAATCCTTTTACACTCTGAAATATATATATATATATAAATATATGAAGGTTTAATATTCTCCATCTGTTAAAACTCCAGAGCTGCAGCAGAAGGCTCCTATACTTCATACTGAAACAGTAGCAGACTGTCTTCTTATAAGCTGTACAAGAAAACCCAGAAAAAAATCCCAAATGAAAAAATACCTCACCAAAAAAAAAAAAAAATAATCCCATCACCCAAAGGGGATCCTGTGACTAAGTGTGTGCTATACTCATGAAAGCCAAAGGCAAAGGGCTATTAGTGTACACTTGAGATCACTTAGAGAAGCCCATGGGAAAACACTCTAGTATTACTGCCAAAGTAACACACAAAGAAACTATGTCTCTGAATACCCCAAAGGGATGAAAAAATGTTTAATAAATGAGTTCGTTCCAGAGGTCAAATATTAACGATTTCTGTGTGTGTTTTCTGTTGAAATTTCATTTTCTCTGTTCCAGCCTAGACAGGAAAAAATATCAGGAGGCGAAACTTTGATTAAAATAAACGAATCAACACAAGAGCTGCATGCCTGGGTAAAGCTAACACATGAGATTATAGAGTGCGACAGCTGCAATATTAATAAGGTGAAGAGGAGGAAAAAAGTGATAGAAACCTCCCAAAGTGATCTTATTTGACTTGATCATTTCTGCATTATTTCCAGCAAAGAAGCCAGGAAAACTGGGCAAGGGATAGTCTCCATTATTTGGGATATTCTTATCCTCTGTTTCTCTGCTATGTTTCAGCAGAGTCAGAGGGAAAAAATAAATAAGTAAAAATGCAAAAACCTAATCCTGGAAAGAGAAGAATCTGAGAACAGATGCCAAAAGTGAGGTTGGGGAGAAAGAGGAAGGCTGGAGGTATTCAGGATGACAGGCAGATAGCAGAGGAGGAGAGAGGGGATCAGTCTCATCTGAAGGAATCCTTCCTCTTCATGGTGCAAGTTATGTCCCTGCTAAGTCACGTCTGCAAGGTTTGTGGCTTCAGGGGGCTGACTGGCAAGGTCCCGCCATACTCTTGGCAATGCTTGGCAATTTGTAATAATGAGATTCATTAGCGCTATATGCTCTGCTGGAAATACTTCCAAAGGTTTTAATCGGAGCAGCACAAATGACTATTTACTCAGGTAGCACTTCATTAGCTGCTCCTGCCCTGCTGTGCAATATGGTATAAATTACTAGCTGGTGTTGGCAGCATCACACCCAAACCGACTGTCTTGTTCGTTGTGCCATGCTGCGGGCTACTGGCAACAAGGGAATTCTATGTCAGAGCTGAGAAGATACCAAACCCAATACAAAACCATCCTAAAAGTGTGCTACATTTCAACGTCCAGGCAAAAAATTGCTGGCCTATATAAAAGAGTGGTGTGTATTGGAGAGCAATCTAGGTGTGCTATGCTTCTACATTTAGCTTCTCTGTTGAAATGTAGCTGGCACTGGGGAACAAGGGATGTGTGAAGTTAATATGGTGAGGTCCCAGCATGGTACCAACATCAGAAGCACAGTGCATGTCCCGTCATTTAAATGGTAGAACAAAGCATGGAGAGTTCTCTACATGAAGATTTCAGGCAGGACACAGTAGAGAAAACCTTACTCTTGCAAATTGCTTTCTGTGGGATTTTTTATGCCTAATACCACACAGGCCTCTAAAGCTACTGAAATATGAAAACACAATCACAGCTTTACTGTGGATTAAACATAAAAAAATAAAGGTGAAAATTTGCAGCTAATGATGGTGCAGACAGCAGTCTGCCCTCCCTTGAATCCATAGAGATTCATCCTGCAGTGGCGGTGGTCCAGGAGGTGAAGATGGGCACCAGACGCATAGTCCTGGTGGGCTGCCTTGTAGGCACGGCCCACAGGTAAAGTCGGTTTGCTCCAGCATTTCCTGGATCCACCAACCTTTACACCAGGGCAGGATCGGGGAAGACTGCATAGCCCTGATGTGGATCGAGTGATTTTCCAGCTAATCACCCGAGCTTTAACCTAGCTGCTCAGGCACAGGACTCAAACATTTCCCGAGGCTCTTCCATCCAAATAGCAATTTTGCTCTACACTCATTAGCTGGATGTGTGACCACAGGACAGCCACAGCCTGTCTCAGGACTTTTTAGGCTGCTTTGCTTAGCTTTCACAACCTGTCTTTCCGAGCTATTTAGACAGAACCTTTTACACAGCCCCTGAGTACAGCATGGTCTCTGACAACCCTTATTTCACAGGGGAGAGAATTTAGTCACAGAAACCTAAACCCTATTGAAAAATTCATGGAACTGGGAAGATCTGGAGTGATATTCAAACCCCCAAAGCATGAAAGTGGCCAAACACTTTAAAAAGCTGTAGGAAGCTAGTTCATGGAGCTTTTAAATTCAGGCTCCTCTGGCTTCAAATTTACTTCAAAACAAGTGCCATATAAGACAATGTTTGCAAACAGAAGTAATCAAAGAATAAAATGAAATTATTTTCCCAAATGAAGGTAGATATGGCAGTAAAAAGTGATGCTAGAATGGCTAAAATGAAGAAGGTCATCAGGGTTATTTTTCCATGTTGTAGAACTGCAGAAAGTCCTAAGCGGGCCCTGTGTCATGCCATATGGCTACGCCACCAACCTAGAATCTCCCCTCGCACAACAAATGAGTGTACCTCCACCTCAAGCTACTAGTTGTAGCACTGAATCACACCAGGGAGATCTGGGACACGGCCACAGATGATGAAAGATTCATGCTAAATACACATGACCAACCTCTAATAACAGGATTTCTCTCAAGTTTCGGCCAAACCAGTGCAACCCTAGACCTGATCACGTCAAAGCACTAATAACCCCGTTCAACCCAGAGAATCCCTGAAGCTGCTGCACATCACCTAGCACCTCTCAGGGGATTCCCAGGGATCTTTAGAGCTCATCTGCCTTAAAACTGCAAAGTACCAAAGGGTTTAGCAATATAAAGAAGCAGAACATCCCACCCATTTAAAGCCTCCCTCCATTTGTAAGTCATCTAATTCCCCCCTCCGCTTTCTCATCTTACAAACACATTTCCCAAGATTCCCCGTTCAGTCAAAGCAGTGCTATATGCACAGTCTTTTATGCAAATTATTTTGTTTATTTTTTATGATGTATGCAAATGAAGTCTTTACTCTGAACATTCTTTATGAGGCTATAAATGTAAGAATAGATCTTGAATTAGCCCTTTTCATTGTCAGAGTGGCACTAAAACCAGCTGAGGGATGCAGAGGCTTAAATGTGTAAGCAGTTGGGTATAAAACAACTTTTATATCTTGTAAAAATTAAGGGTCTGGGCTGAAGTATTTGACTATTAAAACAAGGTCTCAGAAAAGTTAGAAATATTGCATGTTTTTCAGAAGTAAATGAACATTAGGATAAGAAATCAGAGGGAAGCAACCTGTGGTTTAACAGCCTCTTTCTTTCTAGGATTTCATTTTCTGTATTAACAGGGAGCTTCCAATGGTAGCTAAAGACAGTAATTACCTATTTCAGCAAGAAATGGATAAACTGGATGATATTGTATCATTTTTATTCTGCCTTATACACTCAATTTGCTGTATTTTCACATGCTCAGTTTGCACCCGATAGCCCACACTACTCTAAAAATAGGATTACTTCTCAAATAAATCATCAGATAACCTTCACTTTTACATAATGGGGACAAAGAGAGGGGCAAAGGTAGGGAGGAATGAGAAATAGGGAAGATACTAAAATAAGGAACAGATGAGGGGGGATCAAAGGCCAGGGGCTCCTGGGTAAACACATGCTTGATACTGGCTCTAATTGTGTGTAACTCAGACTGCTGCTGAAATGCATTTTTCCTCCACTTAATCTGACCATCTTCCCAAATGGAAAGATTACAATTAAACACAGCTTTGTCCTGCAAAGAGGGATATCCATTCCTGCTATTGGGTTACAGTGGAGTACAAAGAGAGAGACATTCAGCAGAAAATTCCCATCTCTTTGTTATTAGATGAATAAGTCACATATTCATCCCAGTATATATTATAAACTTGACAAGTGCTTCGTTGGTGAACAGACTGAAAGGATGAAGGATCCTAGCAGTTTCTCAGTTGCATTTTCTATGGTTAAAAAAATCAGATCTCCCTGCCAGAAAGGGATTCACATTCCCAGGGATGGCTCCTGGAAGCCTGCTTGGCATTCTGGGCACTCATCTCCTAACCCCCAGTAGAGACTCTTCAAGGTGAGTTACTTGTATACGAGGGAAAAAAAGTTAATGCTAGAGGAGGAGATACATTGCTTGTGAAGAGATAGCTAGACAGACAGATAAATACACATATGCATGCACGGTTCTAGGTACAGATACTATCTCCAACCAATTTCAAATGAAATAATTTTTTTTTTTTTTTTTTTTCCTATTTTGCTTTCTCCAAGAAGATGCCTTTTTTCTTAAAGTGATTTTTCCCCATTTGGGTACTGTTTACAAAGTTGGACTGTGGATGATCGACCACAAGGAAAAATAACAGGAATTATCCTAGGTGTTTATTGCTTTTGATATTCTTAAACTCCAAAGCATTCCTAAACATGCTTCTCACTTATACAGGATGGTTTTCAGTTCACTTGAATCTTGATTTCCTCCTACTGGGAATGCTGGGTCATTGCCAGACCAGAGGGACCATTTTCTACATCCTGCCTGGGGACATAAGAAGCATGCAGGGCTCAAACCCTGGTCAGGAGTGTGGCTGAATTATGTTACAAGTGTATGAAAGTCAGTTCCTCCAAATCAGACTTCCATAGTGCTCACTGGGATTCTTCGTGATCTACCTATTTCTAAATTTATAGATATGTATAGCTATCTTCTCTTACCCTACCAGTTTAGAGAAGATTTTTGTTCAAAACTTCCTTCCATTGATGGACCCAGCCAGAAGAGCACTGTTGATCATAATATCAGCATACTTTAATCCACTAATATGAGAAAATAAGAAACTCACTCCTGTAGGCACAGGTCTCCCTTGTTTCCATATCACTATTGATTTTCATGAAGGTGATATAAAAAATTAGCCTAATATATGTAACAAGGAATAAATGGGACGAAGGGAATCACTTGTGATTTAAGATAAACGTTGTTCCTAAGCTGGTTGAAGTAAAGATGGAAATGATTGGCTGTGATTAGGCTTCCATTGTACACACCAGCCAGGATAAAACTGATGCTAGCACTCAAAAACTTCTTGCTGTGGGGATAGGTTTAGTGAACAGTGAGAGGGAGGGTACAGAGCACGTTTGACAACAGAAATGAGTTTAAGAGCCGTATGAAAATGTCCCCACTGACATGGTGCTACTGTTTCTCCCTATGCCACTTTCAAGGCATAAACATAAGCCACAGCTTCAGTGAGGGGACTTGGATATCCCTGACGATGTGCATTTGGCAGATACTTTCCTTTACGTGTTAATAAAGTCAACCAGAATACAGGGTTGGAGGCTCCAAGTTCCTTAAAAATAAAAACAAACAAGGTTTGTGCATAAATCATTTCTAGACCTTCCTGCCAGAGTATGTCCAGATTTTCATCACTGTTTCCACCAGATCACAGCATTAAAATTTCCTGGAAACATCAGTTTTCTTTGAAGAGACCTAAGACATACTGCCTTTTGCCTTGCTCAGTAGAACTCAGTATGTTCCTGCTGATCTTCTCAAATAACATCCTTCATCCACTGACAGTCATTAAAAATTCATTAATTTAGAGTTGACTAACTAGCTCCTGCCTCTTACTTCCCTAACCTGGGAGAGGGATTCACATCTCTGCTTACAGAGCAGTTGCTTCTGAGGCCAACCCTAGAGAAGGTCCCCTTGGAAGTCCCCTGCCCTCAGCCTGCCTCCACTCTGCTCATGTCACATCTACATCATACATCCCACAGCATCCTATCATGCAGGACAGAAATCCAGGGGGTTTCAAAGCAGCAGCCCAGGTTTGCCTTCGCCCATGTGCCCTGGTCACAGAAGTTGTAGACGTGCATTGGTGTGGTTGGGCATGTCCATATCAAGGCACACCTGCGCCTTGGATCATTCTCACTGCCCAAAAGCGGTATAGCTCCTCAACTGCAAAATGAGGGGTGCCAGGGCACAGACTTGAGAACTTGAAGAATCACATTGCTAAATTGTCAGTACACCTCACATGCCAACTTGACATGAGCCAACTACTGCTCTTCCAGACATTGCTTGGGAAGAAATTACGGTGTTGTACAAGCCACCTACTGTTTTCAGTAGGCAACATGGACAATGTTATGCTGCTTTGGGAGAGAACAAAATTTACCTTCACAGATGCAAAATAAATGGGCTACTAGCATCACAGTACAGGGACTGATAGAGAAACCGAGCCAAGGCAAGTTTTTCTCTTTTCACCAAATGTGGAATTGCACCCCGCTGTCTTATGACTTTATTTCAAGGTTAGGAAATGTTGTTTTGTTGATGGAGAACAAAAACACAGTCAGACAAAGGAACTTATGCAATACTTGTCTGTGCCAGTACAGGGAACAGCTGAACTCTGTAGTGCAGTAACAATGAGGAATCTTCTTCCAAATACCTCAAACTCCCTCCAAAAAAACACCACCGCCACCCAAATGACAATAACAACAACAAAACCCACAAACCACAAACCTACCACCTTCACCAAAATAAGACCTTCACCTTAAAGCTAGACTGCCCTTCTCTCACTGCTACACTTCCAAGCCTGTAGTACAGATTCATGCTGTAACCTCTTTGATAGACTCAGATTCTTCAGTTAAGAGTGCAAATGCGGACATCTCCATGAAAATACCTTCCAGATCCTCAACAGCAGTCACAAAAGCAACAAAAATCATATTGTGCAGAAAGCACAGAACTGATAATAGTGCTGAAAGTAGCACAATGCCATTGTATAATTTAACGAAATGCCCTTACCTTGAATATTGTGTTCAAGTTTGGCTGTATCACCTCAAAAATGAAACAAAATGAAATGAAGTGCAATGAAATAAAATAAAGTAGGTAGAAGGGGAAGAAGAGGCAGGGCCAGGCAAAGAAAATGATCAGAAGCCTGGGAGGACTTGCCAACAAAACAGGAGAGAAGAGAACAAGTTATTTCATTTTGAGCAACAGCACAACAGAATTATGACCGGGATAGAGAAAGTCAGGCATGTAAAAGGAGGAGGGGAAGGACGGGGGAAGAGAAGCTGGTGGGAGAGCTCAGACAGGCTTGTGAGGAGCAAGAGAATGCAGAAAGAGAGATGAGCATTTTTGTGCTACAGACTATTGAGTCAGTATCCTAAACTGTAGTTTATGCTTCTGTTTTGTGAAGGTTTGAAAATGTCTTGTCTCTGCATCTTAAATAACATGATGAGACAGATGGAAGCTGTTTTCCAAGTGTGAATTCTTCTTGTAAGGAAAGCCAAATGAAATTATTGAAATGAAATTAATGTTAAGGGAGAGAAGCATCCGTATGAAGCACGTGGTTGCATTGTTCGCATACACCAATGGATGAAATAAAGTTTTATTGCAAATGATAATATAACACCAACAGACATGCAACGAGCCTGAAGACTTCTGGCCACAGGATATCCTAGATTTCCTACTAGGCTTTCATAAATATTAGAAACAAAACAAAACAAAACAAACAAACAAAAAAGCTATCTTCCTAGGCTATCTGACTAAATTTTATATTTTGCTGGTGCAGCCTGTTCCAGCATTTCAAGACTTCAAGGAAAGACCTCACATGGTGAAGATCATCACACCACGGAATACCCCCTAAAGCCTTTAATGTCTTCAGCCAAGATCTACAGCAAGCTGCTGGTTACAGAGGGTTAGGAGAAGCCAGTGCATCATTTACAGTTCCCAAAAGAGGGATTTGGAAGGATTTAAGTGATTCCTAGGCTTTGCAGAAGACCGTCCAGGAGTGGGTATCTCACCCTTAGTGCACTTAGAATACAGCCTTGGGGCTGGGAGCATATATGTGACGTGGAAAAGCATAACTGAATTTTTGTGACAGAATCCTTTTTAATTCTGTGTTTTCATCTTCCTACTGCTGCTGTCACCTCAGCTAAGCACCATACCCTGGCTGCATGGGCCACGCTGGGGACTTGGCTCATGCTTCAAGCTACAGGATTCAGGCTTGTTTATCTCACATGGCCTCTGGAGCCCACCTGCACAACAGTCATCTGTTGATTTTACTAATCTGAACCTGTGCTAAGGTCATAATCAAAACATAGCTTTCGAGCCCTGAAAGTAATAAATTACGCATAAGTTAGAGTATTTCAAATATCTGAAGATGTGCTTTGACACATTTGACTTTTGCTGCACGTGTTGCACTGTCAGGCTGCCATCAGCACAGCTGGCTTCCTCCTCCGGTGCTAATCCCATTAATTCATGCCAGTTCAGGTTCTTCATGTCATGATCACCCCTTGGGAAGACATCAGACCTGCACCTGCCCTTCAGTCTCTTTCCCCAAGCTGGGCTCAATGGCAAGAAAGCAGAAGTAGGGAGGAGTATGTGGCTGGTGTGGAGAGTGTTAGTAATCCATCTGCTACAGGATTATATCATGGTTATATTTACATTGCTTAAAAGAAATGTTTATTCTGTGATTTTGACTAAATGCAACAGATCAGCTGTATATACCCTGTCCTGGACTGTCCTCTTTGAAATGCACCAGCAGTGTCCATAGGTCATAGCACGTGGCTCTGGACTTACCAAGGTGCCTCTGTAGCTCTTAGACATAATTATGAAGTTTTGCATGTGTTATTTGTTCATTCATTTATTTTCATATGAAAGCAGCCAGAAACACATGAAAACTTTGTTGCTCTTGATATTATCAGGGTGGCTTTTTACTGCATAGTCATATGGGGATGGATTACGTGCCTTGCTGTAAGAAGCTGACAGCGCAAGTCTGCTGGAGTGTTGGATGGTGCAAGCAGCTTGACCTGGTGCATTTCCGTCCAGATAGAGGGGGGTCATCCCCCAAAACATCCAGGTTTCATTTTGAAGTGAGCTGTTGGTTCACTCAAAAAAAAAAATGTGGCACAGAATTAATATTTATGCAATGTGGGTGACTGGGAGACAAAGATGGGGGAGTTATTTGACAACATGGATGTATCTTCTGTGGCTTCCTCTGTTTATTGCTCCATCCTTTATCTCATATAGCTATTTACAATGCAAGCTTTCTGAAGCAGGAACAAATTCTCCCTATGGATTTGGGTAATGCCTAGTATGAGAGGTCTGTGATCTCAGCTAAAAGTTACTGTCATATCAATATCGATACTCCATCTTATATATATGGAAGTACCTCACAGCACATTATCATTTTAAGTGATTTACATAGACTGGGATTGTTCTGTCTACTTCTGAAATGCCGCAGTCTCTGGGGAAGAAGATACTGGCCTATAAAGAGCGCACAGACACTGCACGAGGGAATTGGGATTGACTAGTTGATACCTCTCTCTCCCAGAAACCTGTTCCTCAACTGCCTGCACTTAAAGGAGTTTAAAATGCAGAACGTAAAATAGATGCTAAGTAAGAAAACCAGCAGTCTGCAGAATAGGTTATACACAGTCTACAAAAAGCTATTGAGGGAGAAATATTGTCACAAATTGTATTAAGTACAGCATGTTGACTCAGAAGCACAGCTTTGATGAAAATTACAATAGCAGTTTGAAGGCAAGCCATTTTGTGTCTTGTACAATGCCAAGCAATAACGCTCCTGTTCATACAAGGCCTGCTTGACGGACGTGGCAACAGCAATTACTGGTGTTTTACTCTCCCACAACCATTCCCCAGGAGATGTACTCATTCTGGAAGAAATCTGGCACAGTTTGGTCAAAGTGTATGTAAAAATAATACCCAGTGATTACAAAGTTTCTTGAGGTCACTTTTTGCCTTTGTTTATCTCTACTTGCTCTGACTTGAATCCCAAATATCTTGCTGCTGACCTTGTCTCTCTGTGTAGCTGAGGGCTAGCTGCTTTTAGGCTGCCACTGACCAGACCAGCTGGAAAGGATGCCAGCATCCCTCCTCCCTGTGAATACAGCAGGTGGTATAAATGTTCTTCAGTTCTTTGATTTTGGCCCTTTCTGGGCTAAACTGCTGTCAACGATACCAAGAGAGAACTTCCATGCCTTTCAAAAGAGGGAGGGTTTTGCACATATAGGTAAAAATAAATGAATAAAACAGCTGGCTTAAACTGGCCTGAAAATTGACCAGCTCAGCCTCAAACTGGATTTACTTCCTTGTGCTGCATTGATGATAAGGGGAAAATATTTAGAGCAATTTGCTGTTAAAAGGTAGGGAGCTTAGCAAGCTCAGAGCTTCTCTAATATAGGGAGAATTGATTTTGCCCAAAAATAGCTGATGGGGAATTTCTCTGCCATTTATACAGCTCTTGTGCCAGGTGACTGCTTCTACCTTGACATAGGAAATCTTCTAATGGAAGGATGAATATAGGTGTGGCAAAACATAGTTCTGTTGTGTTGTTTCTCTATAAGAAGAGGGTTAACCATCATCTTAAGGCACATCCCCATGTTTCAGTCCTCCCATTGTCCATCGTGCAGGGCTTCCTCCCAGACCAGAAGCAACTGGTCCCAACCCACAGAGACAGTGGTGGGCTTCAAGGTGATTGTTTGCCCTCATCTGCTCCGTACAGAGAGTAGGGCTGTGGATCACACCAGGGGATGCTTCCCAAAGCAGGTCAGAGAGATATTTTACATTAAAGGTAAAATGGGACACAGAAAGGTTTGCTAGAAGCACAGGAAAGTCATGTTGACTCAGGAGGTCCTATTAGATTGCTGGCTATCACCTTCCTTAAGTACTGAGAATAGTGTGGATTCAGCATACTGTTTCTGAAGGCCAAAAGAAAAAAAACTGAACTTAAAACAAATGATTTTTTTCCCCTGTGATTCAGATTCAAGGATAAGCTTTATCTAAATACCATCTAATTTTGGGACTACACATCCCTTTTAGTGACCAATATTCTTGACATCTAACCAGTGACATTTCTGCACAAGGACAAAACTAAGGCTACTAATTTTTTTTCTGGCCCTTTGCTAGGAGGAATTTTTCACCCTTAAATACAAACCAAACACACATTGCATTGGACCACAATCCTCATTCAGGACTTTTTGCTTTTCCATTAACTGACAGAGCAATGCAGAGAATTCAGAAGCTGGTAAAAAGCATGCAAGCAGGTTTCTGAATCATAGTGCCTAAGACTCGTTTGCCCCCTGAACAGCAGACAGTGGGGATGTAATTGGCAGATCTTTTTCATGCACTCTAACTTTGCCAAGAGCAAGCTAAAAGGAAAGCTGAGTACACAGGGAAAAAAAACTCAGGTTTCAGGGAAAACGATGGCCTACAGATTAGCCCCAACTTACAGACAGTACATAAGTGTGACATTAGTCATACTAGAAGGCCAGGCTGGTCCAGAATATCACCTGCCCTGGGGCTGCTGTAAGAAGTGAAATGCAAATGCCATCTTGTCTTTGAACAACAGGAGCACATCTCTGACACCTATGGAAAAAATGAGCACTTCCTTCTGTCTGGAAGGGGTGATTTTATCTGCTCTGGAGCAGTCCTGAGCAAAAGCAAATGCATGAAATGAGATATTGTGCAGCACCAACATGCCCTTAGCCCTGGTCCAGCCAATGCCTGGACTAGCCCTGTAGCTGTTCTAAAGCAATTTGCCAACACAGGAGCCAAGCCCATGATGATGGAGGACTAGACCACAGAGGATGAGGGCAAAATATATTTTAAAAAAAGTTCTGGACCACCCCCCTCTTTGTTGCCTGTGCCAGGTCCTAAATTCTTGTGATATACCCTGTAAGCAAAAAGGAAGGAGCCAGACCCTGCTTGATAGCCTGCCGTATGGTTTAACCTGGTGAAACCAACCATGTTGCTTGCTCATTTTACCACAGGTTAGTGACATTTTCCACAGAGGACCTCAACAAATTTATGGTGGTGTCAGAAGAAGATATTCCAATGAACTCTTTAAAAGTGGCCACCCCTTCTGATGTCTTGACTTATCCTGTGACTTATTAGGGCTGGCCTATGGTTTGAGAGATTTTGACCTTGATCACTACTCTACCAAAACCAAATTCAAATCTCATAAAAGATTTTTGAAGGGGGAGCGTTTCATTTTATGTGCATGTGCATGCTACCCATGGCTGGTTTAGACTACCAGAATGAAGCTGAGAAAGAATAAGACCAAACTCTATAAGTAAAGCAGGAAAGTAAACAGAAGGGAGGAAGACAAGCTAGCTAAACTAACTGGAAAAGTTGTCACAAGGACAACTGCGGATAAACTGGCCATAAAGACACTCAGACTGGAAATGAGAAGAAGGCTGTCAACATAAGAGTTGTGAAGCCCTGGAACAGCCAGAGTGGGAAGTGGTGTGGGAAGGAACAAACTGATGGGTGTGAAGATATAAATTGATGCATCTATGTCCTTAAATAATGAATAAATAATGCTGGCTGTAGGGACTAAGTATCAGATGGTTCTTTTTTCTCCACAAGACAAATTCTGGGGACTTGAGCAGTTTCGTTTTTTTTTTTTTTTTTCTTTTAAAGTGTCTTATTTTCAACACTTTTACTCCTCCAGAGAATAAATAAATAAATGCATCCATAAATAATAAATCTGAGATGGAGAAAAAAAACACCAACAACAAACCAAAAATGAAAGCATCTAGAAAAACTAGAGGACGAACCATCTTCTAACCTCAGAAGAACTAGGAACTCAATTGCAAAGAAAACCCACTGTACACAAAGACGACACGTCCCTGAAGCCCTGACTGTGAATATTTTATCTGTCCTTATAACAAGAAAATAAGTACATTTAACAAGATACATAGGGTACACAGATCAAAACTACTAATATGTGAGAGACATATGAGAAATATTTGACTCAGCTGGGAAAATAGAAGTTGAGGTGTTTTTTTTTTTTTTTTTTTTTTTTTTTTTTTTTCCTGTTTTTCCCCAAAGAAAGTCCCCAAAGAGCAAATCAGGCAAGTTCCACAAAAAGCAATGTTCTTAGAAGAAGACAGACCCACTTATGTTTATTTTTAATAGACCTGGAAGACCTGCGAAATTTCAAAGACTAGAGAAGTAAAAGCAAATAACACAACCTCAGTTTACTCTGTAAATGGTGTAATGAGATGGATACTGGAACAGTGCTGTCATTTAGGAAAAAAAAAATGTTGAAAAACTTAATAGGGTGTGGAAAAGATAGGCAAATTTTATTTTAAAGCTGAAGAAAATGCTTTAAGGAGACAGATTCAATGTGCTAAATCAAATGATTAGGATAGCTTTCTCTGTTTTGGAAAAAAAGCAGAACAGCTTAAGGTATGTGCAAGGTGGTATGGCAGGATGCTGTGCCACACTTGGGATTAGTGTCTCTAGATCTGTGCTCAGGCTCCACTTTCTCACTTTGCTTACTTATAACACTCAGTCTGGTGAGTGTTATAAGTAACTACTGCTTTGCTCTAAATAGCAATGACCTTATCATGCTTACCACAGCATCTTCATGCTGGCTGTATCTTGAATGGTTTCTGTGTCCTTTGTAAAGACACTTATGCTGACAATTTACTATCATGTTTACACTTCAGAGCATAAACAACACAAGAGTAATGAGTTGTCAGAAATATGGAGGACTGCCCATCCTGATGGTGGCCCAAACTCACTTTTTTCTTATTCTAGTAATGGGGATGTAGAGCACCTTCTTGCTAGCTCTTCTGGTGGAGAACTCTGTTCCTAAGATTTTCTTCCCTTGGTAGCAAGCAAAGAGCATAGTTCCCATTTCAAGGAAAAAAATGGAAGTGTCTTTTGTCTGCACTAAGTGCAGCAGTATAACCATTGATGTCCAGAAATAGCCGAGAAGTGGAAAGAAAAGGGCCATAAAATGCCTAATTGATGATGGGGGTGGGGAGAGGGGGGTAGAAGTCAGGGCTGATAGATCCCATTGCCAGCTCCCTGCTGACTCCTCCTGTAAGCAAAACAATGTCTGGGACAAAACCAATGTCCAAATGCAAAGAAACCTCCTTTCAAAGGCAGTACCAAAGGGGAAGGTGAGCACTTTTCAATCTTCACCTTTCACATCTTTGTTTCAATCCCAAAATTGCTGTTGATTTTGTAGAAGAAGCCCCTTCACTCCACTGTCATTACACATTGTGCACAAGACACCGGTGAGGAGGGAAAAAAAAAAAAAAATCAAGCAGAAGCTATAAGTGAAACCCTGCCACATCTATTGTCATTTCATGGGATGCTAACCAAAGAAGAGACTTCACAAAGCTATTAATTTGCTCAATTATGCCTGATAGATGTTAGTTCTTTCGCTCTTGAGAATCCATCTCTTGCCTTAAAGCTTGTCAACGAGTCCCTGAGTGACACTACAACCTTCACTAGCAACAGATATCAGGGCTTCATTATGAAAGATTTTTATATTGTTCAATGATTTGTGTGCATAGGTAGGTGCAATACACTCACAAATCTACATGCACAAAGAGGAAGAAAGACAAGGAGACAGTTTGGTTTCTTTGCATTTTCTCCATCAGAGTAAACAAATGCATTGTTTAATCTTAATAAAAAGAGAGGTTTAGTAACACAGTCTATTTTCCGTAACTCAGACCAACCACATCTAAAATACTCATTAGCTATTGTATTACATGACAAATTGTCTACCTGCTGCAATACTTTATGAAGAACTTTTCACACCAACTATGCCCACAAAAAAAATGATTTAGGGTTAAAAAAATACCATTATAGATAAATAATAACAGGGGAAAGGAAAAATTAACCAGCAGAAGCTCGGGAGAGATGAGCTGTTTTCGGCTGATGTTTGAAATGAGTCAGAACAAATGCAGCACAAGGATAAAGTCAGAGCTGTAGGGAAGACTCACCGACAGCAGAAATACTCCAGGAAATGACTGCTAATAATGAAAGAGAGAGAGAGGAATATTGTGGCTGAGGCTGGTCTCCCTTTATGGTGGGTTTTATAACACAGAGGGGCAATTTTAAACTGGATGGTGTAATGAATGAGGGAGTTAGGAGGAAATGTTTAAGGCTGAGGAGGGGGTGGGCTCTGTCTTTTAAATATGTAGAAAGTAGCAGTAGCAATGTGCTTATGCCTGATGAACTGGAAAAGGAAAAGATGGAGATAGCAATAATGAAGACCAGAGGATAACTAATTAAATTCAATTTATTATTATTACTCTCTATTTTGCTGTGTTCCACACAGATTCTTATGTATCTGTTTCATAAGTCTGCTTGCTCTTCCTGCTGTGCTGTTCTGTACATGGCTAAACTGCATTGACAAGGATTTTTGCCAGCATCTGGAGTTTCTGGGATTCGCCAGGTAAAGTCACTTTGTTTTGGGGTAAATATTCAGGCTGTAAGTTGATTGTTAATTTGTTCAAAAGTTAGAGAGTTAGCCCACAGAATACTGTCCAGTTCCTAAATTACCACAGAAATCAGAAGTAACCGATGTTAAAAATCTCTAGGTGGGGCACACCAAAAGATGAGGTGGAGGCTATTTGATATGTGATCTCATATTACTAGAGATCACACACTGCCTGTAGTCCTAAAGGGTTCCCAGCAGTCTCCCACCAGTCCTTATGGTCTGAAATCAGTGAGGTGCTGGAGTATTTCAGAGCAAACAGCAAGGGTTCAGGAGCAGGAACGGTCTACCACTGGAGAAATTCTTCTAATCCAGCCAGTAATACTGAAATTGGAAGGAAAATATGGTGAATCATAAATTCTCACAGAAAGATAATACGCCTTGACAGTTCATGGGCATACTTAGCTTTTGTTTCTTTTTTCTTTTTAATTCTATTAAGCAAAATTGTTATAGGAGAGAGATTCCACTGGAATCAATAAAACTGCTCCAATTTATCCAACCTAAGGTTTGGGCTGACTTTCTGTTATGACCTACCATCATATTTCCACTTCACTACTCTTTATTACTTGATTCATTCCCTGTAGGCACTAAGACAGAAAGAGTTCTTAAAGATGGAGGTGAACATGATATATGCAGCAAGCTGATCTACTAGTTCACAAAAGGGATGGGATTCATTTCATCTCACTTTTCAGGATCTGATATAACTGTCCCACCTGAGCCCCTTTTCTGGATTCCCATTGAAGATGCTGGAGGTATAGTAAATAGAGTCAATGGTGTTCTGAGTGTGAGTCATCTGACCAAATGTAGACGCTTATTTTGGGATGTGAAATCACACCCCAAGCTCCATTGACTCTGCTGACTCACTCTGCATTGACTACAACTGGAGTCTAGGGCAACTTGCCCAGATGCAGCAGACACCCACATGGCAGACATCCGCAACTAATCAGATGAATCCCCCCAAATGGGCTCCAGGTGAAGAGCATGACCTTCAAGATGTTAAGCGAAAGGGAAATGAGAGTGGTGGGACAGAGGGATGAGGATGGTCATACTACAGGGAGCAAGTTGTAGGATAGGGTGAAGCTGTCTCTCAGCTTGAGGATGGAGAGGAGGGGACAGGAAAGATTTAGCTGTTAAATATTTTCTCAACATGCTGATCATTATGAGTCTGGTTTTCAGAAATGCTGAGCAGCCACGACGCCCACTGAAGACAATGGGAGCTCAGCACTTCCGAAAATCATAGACTTGCTTCTTAGCATTGAATGTAATCTATATTATTTAAAGGAATAAATCGGGCTTTGGGGGTGGGCATGCAAACAAGTGAATGAGCTTCCTTTTCAGATGCTTTGCATAGCCCTTTCTATCATTATTATTGCTGTTTCCAGACATTATGAACAAGGCAAAACTACAGCTGGAGCATTACATGGAAATGAAGACTGCAGAAGGTTAGGAAACTCTGACTGCTGTATTCTCTGGGGCTGATCCAAACCCTGGTAAACTCTGCAGGAAGAAGCCCCTGGAGTGACGGTTAGAAGGTATGTTTTATCTGGCTGCAAAGCAAGTGTAAGAGGTTTCCAGCGGTCCATCTCTGCCATGGCACTTACAGAAATTGTCTCCTCAGGGTGAAGCTGTGTAACTTGGTTGAGGAGATGTAAAAAAACTTGTCAGTTGGGAGAAAAAAGTCTCACTCCTAAACCCTAGTCCTTCCTTAACCAACCAAGGTGCTCTTGTGAGCCAGGTCTACTGCTGGGTTGTCTCTTCTAAGAGCTGTCTGAAGTCACTAGCACTGAAGTAAGTGCAAATTCTTTCTTGATTTTTATTTCTCTGCTAGGTTAGTGAGCTGAACTTCCTCATTACAGTGCTTGGTGACCACCTGAGCCTGAACAAAAGAGGAGGAATTATGAGATTTGGGAAAACACTATGTCTCCTTGAGGCACCTGGTGGATTCACCCCACTGTGCTTTGGAAAGATTCACCCACACATCCTTTGGAAGAATCTATGAAATTATAGAAGGGCAGTGAGGAATTTTTTTTGTTCATTTATATGTTTAAAATCATCTGTATTATTTCACTGGTATTGTTTGCTGTGTGACCCCATGAGCAATTGCAGCAGCACAATAGAGATGAGGCCACTTTGTCACTCTCTTGCTTATTGCTATGGGTTGTGGAAGAAGCATTACAGAGGAGCCCCAGTGAAGCCCCCTGTATCCCAAAGAGAATGAAGAGGCAGTGACTCATGCACTCCAGCTTTACCATCAGAAGGAAAATAAAGGTTTTATAAATCAGAAGTAAAATACCAAGAAAGGAGAATTAATAAAGTGCACAGAAGGCTGAAGTATCCTGGAAAAGTTTTGCTTCCCTTGGCAAAGAAGAAAACCTGCAACTAGATGCTGACTGATTTAATCTTAAGACTGGAGACTGGATTGAGGTTGAATCACAGGAAGAATGGTTTTAAAGTATTTTGTGATGGCAGAGACATTTGAGTCAGTTGGGCCTTGAAGATTTTGCAGGAAACTAGCTGAAGCAAACTGAGTCATTACTGATTATCTTCAAGAGCTTGTGGAGGATTCAGAAGTACCAGAGGGCTGAAGAGGGACAAATATAGAACCCGCCTATGGAAAACAGAGTTGGCGGCTGGAAATTAGACTGGTCGGCCTAACTTCAACTTGTGGGCAGATGCTACAAGAAATTGTTAAGCAGCTATTTGAAAATATTCAGAAGATAATGATCTTCCTAAAGGGAAATAAATAAAATAGATATGTAATACAGCAAGAGGAAATAATTCAAAATAATCAAGTTTAATTTCTAACTTAGTGAGAGGCCAGGTGAGAAAGGAGGTAAGAGAAGATGCTATAAAACCGATGCTAGGAAAAGTTTTTTTCACAGTAAGGTTATGAAGGCCTAAATCTAATTAAGATGGGACTGATTGGAAAATCACTTTTGAAGAGTAATTGTCAAAGGCTTCTCAGTATTTGACTAAAAGAGGATCTTAAATGATCTCTCTCGGTTTCTTAGACCCAATTTTATTCAAAATGCAAGCACTGACTTGTTTTAATAATAAAAAAAAATGCCTAAATGCTTGTGAATGATAGCATGCTCGAGTAAATGTAAAAGCATATAAATATACAAGAATCTAACAAGATCTTGAAAAGAAATATTGAGAGATGTGTGAAATTGGGAGGAAGAAATTTAATATAGAATCATGCAGTTTTCTATGCCCTCAATGAAGAGGTTACATGCACAAATACAAGCTTGTTTGACTAGTTGTCAGGATATTAGAAAATAATCTGATGCTGAAAGGGAACTTCAAGCTACTTACAAATTAATGATGTAACGTTGTACAAGAAAAATAAATCTCATTTTAGAATTTTTTGATGGAAATATTATCAGTAATGCAGATGGGATTTTTCAAGCAAACTCACTGTTGATGAAGTAAATTGTTATATTCAGTTTTGGACATTGCACTTTTAAAAACTGTAGATATAAACTGGGAGTAGTCTGGGGACAGATACAACAATGACAAAAGTCTTTGAGCACTTGAACTATCAGCAAAAGGTTGGATAAATAACCCTCTTTCTTATCCTGTCATGGCTATTGCAACTACTTCTCCAACTCTCAACTTTTCACAATCCTCCTGACTTCTCTACAGACCTACCTCAGAATGCCTGGGCAAAATTCATTCGTCTTGTGTTCTGAAAAGGTCAGCATTTACTAATTCTCTGCACTCACCTGACAGTGTCTCATTTAATTGTGGACTTCATCTACTTCACTCCGTTAATACTTTACTGGATGAGCATCCCTTCTACCAGCTGCTACCCTAATCTCCATGCACTCTTCCATGCTGCTCATTAGGCCTGCCTGGAGTAAAGAGCCACTCACACCTTTAAACCTCAGGAATCAACCTTAAGCATCTTAGCTGGACCTTCATTTACCAAGACCCTCTCTCAGTCAAAGAAAAAGAATTATTGCTCCAGTAGGTCATTTAATACCACAAAGATTTGTGGTATGTGATTTGAGCCCTAATTTAGGCACCTCAAACTAAATGAAGTCAAACGCTGTAAATTCTCCCCAGTGTCCTTCATTAGTTCATCCACAAAGGCTTTCCTCCTACAGAAGAAAACCTTAAAAAAAACCTTCACTGTTGCAAGAAGATGTTTACAAGATGTTTGCAAGAAGTCTAGGACATGATGTCAAAAAAATCAACATGTTTTCCAACTCCCATAGCAAAAATGTTTAATATGAAATAATTCCCTGCCCTAGAAACTGGCTGGATAGCCGGGCCCAAAGAGTCGTGGTAAATGGAGTCAAATCCAGTTGGAGGCCGGTCACTAGTGGCATTCCCCAGAGCTCGGTGCTGGGGCCGGTCCTCTTCAATATCTTCATTGATGATCTGGATGAGGGCATTGAGTGCACCCTCAGTAAGTTTGCAGATGACAACAAGTTAGGTGCGTGTGTCAATCTGCTCGAGGGCAGGAAGGCTGTGCAGGAGGATCTGGATAGGCTGCACCAATGGGCTGAGGTCAACTGCATGAAGTTCAACAAGGCCAAGTGCCGGGTCCTGCACCTGGGGCGCAATAACCCCAAGCAGAGCTACAGGCTGGGAGAGGAGTGGTTGGAGAGCTGCCAGGCAGAGAAGGACCTGGGAGTGATGGTTGATAGTCAGCTGAATATGAGCCAGCAGTGTGCTCAGGTGGCCAAGAAGGCCAACAGCATCCTGGCCTGTATAATAAACAGCGTGGCCAGCAGGACTAGGGAGGTGATCGTCCCCCTGTACTCGGCTCTGGTGAGGCTGCACCTCGAGTACTGTGTTCAGTTTTGGGCCCCTCACTACAAGAAGGACATCGAGGTGCTTGAGCGAGTCCAGAGAAGGGCTACAAAGCTGGTGAGGGGCCTGGAGAACAAGTCCTATGAGGAGCGGCTGAGGGAGCTGGGATTGTTCAGCCTGGAGAAAAGAAGGCTCAGGGGTGACCTTATCGCTCTCTACAGGTACCTCAAAGGAGGCTGTAGCGAGGTGGGGGCTGGTCTGTTCTCCCACGTGCCTGGTGACAGGACGAGGGGGAATGGGCTTAAGTTGCACCAGGGGAGTTTTAGGTTGGATGTTAGGAAGAACTTCTTTACCGAAAGGGTTGTTAGACATTGGAACAGGCTGCCCAGGGAAGTGGTTGAGTCACCATCCCTGGAGGTCTTTAAAAGACGTTTAGATGTAGAGCTTAGGGATATGGTTTAGTGCGGACTGTTAGTGTTAGGTCAGAGGTTGGACTTGATGATCTTGAGGTATCTTCCAACCTAGAAATTCTGTGATTAACATCCATGCAACAGCCTTTTCATTTAAATAACAGGAGCTCTTCCAGACAGGGAGCTTATGAAAAACAGCACTTTGGAAATGGAATGCAAACATATAATAAGCAATATTTTTAGAAATTTCAGTTCCTCCCTTATCTTCAACATTCTTGTCAGAGAATGGTTTGAGTTGCAAGGAAAATTAAAGATCATCTAATTAGAACCCACACCTTCCACTGGATCAGGAATTGTCTATGTTGGACATAAAATACCTTCTGTTTCCATTCTTTCTCTCTATCAAAGCTTATTTTCATTCACCAAAGTGGAATTTAGGAGATTCAACATATTTTTCTAACAGTTTCAGAATAACCACTCCAAATTATTGGAAACTTAAAGTCATTAGCAAACCCTTCAAGATAATCCCTTGCTTACTGATTGTGACCTTTCCTAATTCAGAAATATTGTCTCCAAAAGTGTCACACACATATTTTATATATATATATCCTACCCAAATTGTTTGCTAAATATAGTTGAAAGACATGAAAAGTGTGTAAGCATCTATTTCATCCACAGTTTTTGGTTTTTTTTTTCCTCCTCAGCAAGAAATATACCCTTCTGGACATGTAGAAGTCAGGTTTCCACTCCCAGCTCTGCGTAAAATTTACTGTGCATTCACTTGGGTAACTCAATTATTCTCTCTACTTATTTCCTACAATGTAAATTACAAGGAATATGAACTTAAAAATCTCATCAGGAATGGAAAGTTCTCTATGGTAAAAGACTTATTTCCACGTTGACAACACTCTCTATTCAGTTTTGCATTTAAACCATTATCTGCTGAATGAGAAGGCCACTGAAATTAATAATTCTTCCCTGAGCAGTGACATCTGCTCCAGAATATAAGAAGTGGAAAACATTTTTTTTTTTTTTTTTTGATTCTGAAATTAATTTGTGGCCCTACCAGAAACTGAAGAGTTCTGAAAAGAAACCAGACAGTAGCACCTAAGCACGTAACGTAGATTTCTCTCTATATCCTTGAGTCTAGGAATCTAAATTGTAACTGAATCACATTTTTATATCAAATTGTTAGTTGGAAACCTTTGTCTGAAAAGGACTGATTTTCCATGCCTCTCTTTTCTGCAGCTTTTGTCAGTAAAATTCCTCAGGTATTTTGAAAACAGGACTGAAAAAGAAATTGATATTAATCAGAGTATAGGAACTGAAGACAATTAATCGGCAGAGCTCTAAAGCATATGACAAAAACCTGTGACTGGTAATAGTAGGGACAATGAAGAGGAATTTCCCAGATATGATAAAAGGAAAATGCATCTTGAACTAAATTCAAATATTGCAAGTAAAATGGAAGAGTAATAATAATAAAGCTGGAAAAAAAAAAAAAAAAGTGAGAGCATGCAATGCAACTTTTTTTCATTCCTTGGGAAGAAGCCAGATGATGTAGTCAGATCATAAAAGGAATGACTGAGGTAATTACAGGCTTGCCACTCTAAGACTGATCTTAGTCAAAATAATAGAGCAACTGATATAGGACTCCATTAATAAAGAATTAAATAAAATTAATATAAATCAATGCCAGTCATTACTGGCTTCTGGAAAACAGACCTTTGAATGTGATGTCCTTTTTGTTGAGGATACAGTACTATGTTGTGTGGTGAGGTGATATATTATTATAAAATGAACATCTGAACTGGTGCAAAGTATCCTCACAGTGCACATGATAGGAATCAAAGGCTGCCCAAACACTTGTCTCAGGCTATTCAAGTAACTAGGGAAATATCCCAAAAGAGGAAGAGTCTGTATTTTTTTCTACAAACATATCGCCCCATTGGGTATTTCTGTTAATAAGATGACAATTCTATCCTGTTGGACTTGACTCCTTGTGTGATCCTTCTTGCAGAAGGTTCAAAAGACCTCCATAAGATGAAAACATTCAATGTGACCAAATGGAAACCCACACATAGATGAACACAAAATTCAGGCCATACCAATAAGACGGGTAATGATGGTGATTTTTGCCTGGGTGACTCTATAAATGCTTAGGGGTCAGAATGAGTGATCAGGTCAACAGGAGCTGCCATAAGGACATGAAGGCTGGAATGTGGGATGCCCAAGGAGAAATGAAAAGAGTTTGATAGTAGCATTCGTTATTGAAGTGCTGAGATCCACAGATCCACATCCAAACTATCAAAGGTTTTGACAAACACAAAGGAGTCCAGAAAACTCTGAAATGTAACTGAAAGACAGAGGTTGAAAGAAAGAGAAACGAAACGGAAAGGGAAAAGGAGAAAGGGAAAAAGGAAAAGAAAAGATGAGAACCAACCAACCAACAACAAAAAATAGACCAACACATCTGGTCTCTTAGGGCAGGTTCTGGAAATTTGGAAGTTGTATCAATTTTCCTCATCAAAGAGAAACTGAGGTCTGTCATGGCCCCAGAACACAGCTGCTTGTGGAACTTGACTTTGTTAATAAGGCCTTTGATTCAGCATGTAAGTGAAAAGTAAAATCCTAAGATGATAACTTCATAGTTGAAATCTGATGTGAATTTTGAGCACTAAAGGGAGGCACCATAGGAGCAACAGGATGAAAGTTGTGGTTGGCCCTCTCGTGATCAAAGATTCAAAACTGAAATTCCTCCCTCTACCTCTTCTTCTGAGGTAAATTAGTTCAAGAGAAACCTGATCTTGGTGAAACCCACTGGCTCATGTCCAGTTGACGTGATCACAGCAGTTACTTCTGCTTTCATCATTTCTGATACTATAATTGAATCTAGTCAGTGATAAAAGCTTACCAGGTACTTCAGCAAGTTGCAGTGTGCTTGCATGGCATGACATCTGTTGGCTGGGTGCACAGCACAGGTTTCTTAGTATAAAAAGGTAAAATACAAGGGGGAGCAAAGCAGAGACCTTCCCAGGCTGTATTTGCCTCACATTGATGTGCATTTTTCATCCCATAAATTTGTTATGGCTTCAGTTCCCAAGCTTGAGTGAACATTCATTTTTCTTCCTTTACATATATATTCAAACAAAGCTGAGCTGTGGGCTGGCAGTAAAGAAATGAGACTCACATTATTGGCTTTGCATTAGGTTTGTTTATAAAAGACAAGGCATATTAATCATAGATATCTACACTGGGAGAAGCATGCAGCAATGCAGGAAATGTATTCATTACAAAAAGCAGGATGTCAAGCAGACTAGGAGGTGCCATGGATTGATGCACTGGCTTCTCTCTCATAAAGAAAGCTAAACAAGATTTTCCTCTACCTCAGACAGAAAGCACAAATTAACCCTTTCAATTTCTGGATCCCCAATGAGAAGTACAAAGCAGGCTTTTTTTCAAGTTGCCAATTAGTTGAGACTTTGCACTGGAGTGATGGCTGGTAGGTGATATTTTAATAAGGGGTTGCAACAAAATACAGTCCCTGTTATACTCCCAGAGAACATACTTGCACCATGTGGATGGGATAATCAACTGAAGGCTGGATGATCTGGGTGCTGTGAATTTGAAGGCTAATTCTGCCTTGACTTTTAATTCCATGCAAAGATTTGGTGATACCCCACAAGAAGTAGAGTAGCAGGGAATCAGTCCTTAAGGCAGAATTTTTCCTTAAAACCAGAAGTAGGGAAGCATTATCCTATTACACATATAAGCGCTTTGGTACAATTACGGGGAGAAAATAAAGTGTTTTGATATGGATGCACAATTATTAATTCAGTGCTATTAAAAGACCACACACACTGTGCAACTACAAATTGGAGGAAAGGAAGGGATACTGCCCCAAGGAACTCCGTTTTTTAAAAACATTGGTCACTGGGGGGAAAGTTCCATTTATAACAAGAGCTTCAGAAAAGCTATATAGGAAGCCTGCATATAATGTAGTCCCAAAGAACAGAAATTTGATCAAGGGTAATTTAAAGTGACTTGGTCCTAAATTACTTCTCCTCAAGTTTCCTCCTAGAACTCTGACCAAGACCAGGCTACCACCTTGTTGCACAGACATCTCTTAGTGAATGTGTGCGCTATCAAGGGTAGGCTAAAAGACATGGCAAGGAGTCACAGTTGCAATGCTAAAACAGGATATCTTTTCACAAGGCTGTCATGCTACCATGCGGTACTGTGACATGGTGACACATTGTAAACCCTGGTTATCTGTTTAGTGTTGCATGGCTGAGAAAAATAGGATTGACATAAACTCCAGGGACAACTGGGCTCATTTTGGTTTTATGTGTTCAGGTACATTTAGTGACACTGAAGTGGTTGAGAAACAGCTGTTGATAGCAAAAAATACTTAACACAAAGAATGGCTGCTTGACTATCTTTCACGGTGGTGATCTTGGGAATTCAGCCACAGGGTATTTTTGCAGTGTTAAGGAGAATGCCACAGGCTGACAAAACCTGATGTCCAAAGAAAGGGAATTCAGAAGAGCAAGACATGTAAGATATTTTTTCCAGAGGTGAAGAAAAAACACTTATGATGGGAAATGAACAAGGTACCAGAGGCCTCCATCTTAGTCTCTCTGCGTAATAATTGTTAAACAACACAAGATGCAGACTGCTAGTTGTTCGTGGCCCTCAGAAGTTGAGGGATGCCAAGGATAAATGGTTTTGGGGTGGAAGAGAGAAGTAACATACAATAAGTGAGCAAGGAGCTTTCTTTTTCCAGAAAAAAAAAAAAAATAGATTTATGCAGTCCACATGGGAATCAGTAACCAGAAGCAAGTGAATATCTCCTCCCCCCCCCCCCCCCCCAACCAACCCAAATTTTGATTTTGCCATCCTTCTGAAGTCCTCTGGAGGATTTTTCTCTCCCTGTATTTACTAAAATACTTAGAGAAGGTGGAGCTTTGAAAGTCATAGACAATCAAAGAGTACTCCCTTGGGTATGACGTGGAATCAAAAAAAGGCGAGGGGTTAGAAAAGCAAAGTAACTTATTTTTCAAAAATAAGACATGGGCTTCTGCAGAAAACCACAGTGTGTCCTCTGTTTTGCTATTATTAAGCTTCCTCAGGAGAGCAATGTTTGGCAAATCTAACATAGCAGACCTATGCTAGGGCCTTTAGCCCAGTTCTAGCCTAAATTAATCTTCTTTCTCCAGCATCTGTTCTGTAACATAAGCAAAGCAGAGAAGATGGTCCCCAGGGCAGGAGAGCAAATGCCAAGGCCTTGCTCATTGATAGGTACACCTTGGCCACCTTCACTTTGTACTCACATACAGTGGAAGATAAGGTAGAATTCGTTATGTTACCTATATATCTGTTGAGTTCCCAAGACACATAGCAGTTTGGCTTCTCACACACAGCAACGATGCTATAGATGCCTCCTTAGATATCATACATAGCACATGACCTCCATCTCTAACGGTATCCTGTCCCTTCCCAAATTGAGGTGGGAGTAATGTTTCCCCTCAAGCACTACATCAGTCTAGAACTTTCTCAACCCAAAGACCCAACTAAAGAAGCAACACACCACCCATGGACCAACTTAAAGGAGAGGGTGGTGGAACAGTCAGAAAAATGAGTCACACCCCTTCTCCTTCACACCCCACGCTCTCAGCAGCAGCTGCAGCCCAATTCAGCTCAATAGTTTACAGGTGTCTTCAGGAACAACTGTCATAAAAAGCTCCCAAAATATGCACTTTTTTTTTCTTGTTTTCTTTTTTCATTTTTTTACTGCTCTTTAAATTTTGTACAGCAACAGTTACCCAATGAAAGCAGGAATTAACGGAAACGAAAGGAAATGAGAGACACTGAAGGAAAAACAAACATAATCAGCTCCAGCTGCAGCTCAATTAAACAACCGTTCAGAGAAAACTACTCATTCACAATTTACTCACAGAAATCCACTTTCTTACATTCTCTTCAGAGCCACAGAAGTACACTGCACTTTAAGGCCCTTTACAAAGTAATTTAAGGCTGTTCACGTTGCACAGGCAAATGGCAGCTCCTTCACTGGCTGCATTTGCAGAAGCTGGTGAGAGGTGAGGCTGGAAGGTGATGTCCCATGTGTACCCGAAGGAAGAAGCTCACATCCTGTGCTCATGTGGGCAGAAAAAATAAAATTGGTTTTCTGCTATTGAGGGGTCCCCAGATCTGCTTGCATCCCCTCTTAGTGTTTCTCTACCAGAGTGTGCACTCGCCATTTGTGAGTCCTTATCTCGTGTCCTCCCTGCCTGAGCTGTTCCTGTTTTTTTTCAGCTTGCTCTAGAGATGTCCTTTAAGCCCAGGACTTCACTACAGCCACAGTAAATCTCAGTATGCCCAGCTGGTACCAAACAACCCAGGAATACAACTCTAGGTTTAAATACTTTTCCTTCAGGCTCTGACATTCAAGTGTTTGTCCCTCCAGTGATCTTCCCAAGAGATATGGACCTGCTGTTCATGAATTTGTCTTATCCCAGGAGAAATTAGCTTTTATTCCAGCATTAGCGCAAATGAACTGTGCAAGCAGCAGCAATGAGACCTGCCAAACCAGAGAAGAGTGCAAATACAGTATTGCTCCTCATTCTTAAACATAGCTGCAACTGTGACTAAAGAGTGTCCTGCAAATGTTCCTCTTGTTGCCTGGTATGGGACAGTAATTTACCCAATGTGGCAGAAGGAGACCATCAGATTCTTTCCTTGCACCTTTCAGATTTTTATAATGTTCCATTGCTTGAAAAAGAACAAATTCAAAGCAATGTGGATGTAAGAAAAGTTCCTGCAAATATCTCTCAAACGTAAGTAGGGTTAGAATATACCACATCTTTGGATTAAAAAATAATTTCAACAAACAAACAAACAAACTCTTAAGTTATAAAAAATAGATTATCTTGTCTAAAATCTCCCCATGAATGAAACCTCTGTCAAGATTATGAGGTTTTGTTGAAGGCAGAATATCACTAGAACCATATAAGCTCATCAAACACAGCCTGAAGAGCAACGCTGACCAGTATTTCTACAGTGGTACCTACTTTTCAAGCCTTCATTTCCAGTTTTTGGACACTGGATACTACTATACCTTCATTCAGCACATGATACCATGATTTCCCCAGTCAAGCACAACTGCTCTGACAATGCTTTCCTCCTGCTGTTAATAGATAGAAACTAATGAGATTCTGTTCATATATTTTTAATCAGAGAAAAGCAAAACCTAGTCCACTTACAATGGCTGGGGAATAAAGGATTTATAAAAGATGAAAACAAGACATCCTCTGCATAATCAGTGTAATTACCAGTATTTGGAACCTCACTTATAAAAGCGTATTTGTGCTATTTTCAATGTCTGAAAACTAGCGAAGCCTGAACAATGCTCTTTCTCCAAACTCACTCCCTTATTAGAATTGCCTACATGCTGATTCACATACCTCTTTCATGACCGAGCACAATTATCTCAATTACGGAGCAGGATGTGGGAGCAACAATTGTGTGTAGTTTCCTTATTTATTAAGGTCAAGTTCACAAGACTTGGTAGAGAACGGTGTTGGGAAGCATTGACTCTACATATAGGTCAGCGAAGAGCACCTTCCTCAGGGTGACCTAGCAAAATAAACCCCCATGCTCTACATCTTCACAAACACAGGCTCTATCTGTCCTCCTCATGTTCCTTCAGTGCATACTCATCATCAAATTTAACGTTTCCTTGAAGTGTCCGTAACTGTCCGGTGAATTGCTCCACAGCTCAAGCATCTAGATGGTGTCGCAGACAAACAGACACCCTCAAGGAATCTGCTGTAGGCAAACAGCCCACGAGAATATCTCTGTCCCCAAGTCCATCCCCAAGCTGAAGGCTCCCAGCAAGTTTCTCAGCATCAGACTTGAAGCTGTTTAGGGAGAGCTGCTTTGCCTTCCTCTGATGTTTTGAAGCAGTGTAACAGTCAGGCCATAGGAGATTCAGGTACAAAATCATCACCAACAAATATTCAACTCCTTGCCAAAAAATGACCCTCTAGTAAGCAACAGCTCTGTTGATTAGATTCTTCCCTTGGGATACAGAGGAATGAGAAGTAATGACTGGACCCTAGATCACCTAGAGACATCTAAGATTGTCCTAGGTGTGAGGCTGCTGAAAATGCTGGGGTGAGAAATATTTTATTTGTCTTATTTTTTTTTTTCCAAAATAGGCATATTCATTACAGGAAGCCAAAAAACCAAAACCATAAATATTTTGGATTTGCTCCAGAGCAAATTGAGAATAATAAATTAAATCCTGGAAAGCTTCAGAGGGAAAACAAAGCAAAACAAAATGAAAATATATATATATATTGCTGAGATCTAATTCAGAGCTCTGTGTCCTGCACACACCAGTACATCACTTTATTTTCTATTTCTAAATTAATCTTCCTTTCTTAGAGTCTGAGGTCTAATTCTGTCTTCCTGCAAATTCAGGCATGCTCCTTCCCTTTTCACTTTAAAAGCCCCCAGCAGCTAATCAGGAAGTACAGGACATCCTTGGCAGAAAGATTCATGGGACTGTTTGAAGGCATTTCTCTTACTACAGTGTCTCTTTGTCCTGTACCTATTCACGACTGCAGTCCTTAGGAAAGTGGCTGCCTTGTCTGGCATGCTGACCGACGGGAAAGTGCTGTGCACACCTTTTTCAGCTCTGTAAATGACAGATAAATATTAATAGTAATGCCACTTAACAGATGTTTTCTATCTTTAACTACCTTGCTTCCATGCAGTAAATTGCAAGACTATAAAAATGATTGGAGTGAGGAGCAATTTTAAAGAGGTATTATCGATTAATATTTCAGCACAAAGAGCTGAGTAATTCTTGGCAAAACATCTTACTGAATTTATTCATTTTAAATTGCATTCAGTGCTTGTAAAAGATGACCAGCTGACAGCACTGGAGACGAAACTTCTGGGACGAATATCTTTGCTAGAAAAATTGTGTCTACCTAATGCAACTTTAGCAACCCAAAATGAAGGGGAAGGCATGGAAATTTGCTGGTTTTAGACTGGCTGGGAAGCCATAACAAACCCAAGAATACCCTGTAATCACTAGCCCAAACTCACAGCTGACCACTGCAATAATGCTTTATTGTGGTCGAGGGAAGAATGTGCTCCTTTTAATGAGAAGCCAATTAATGAAAGTGGCACAGAGCTAGCAGCGTGGGCAGGGGCAGTACAGACTCCAGCAAACACACTTCTCTATAACCCACCACCTGTCTCACACTGAGGAATGATGCCCAGGGATTAAATGAGAGTTTGACCATTGCCAAGGAGAGCCGTTATGAGTGATTTTTATTTTTATTCTTCCCAACATGGAGCTCTGCTGTCAGACACAGGGTTTTCTCCTCCGGTCTTTCCATGTCTTTTCTTTCCAAAAGACATGGAAACCAGTAAAAAAAACAAGCTCTAGCTAGGTGTACCATCCTCACCATCTCCAGATTAAACACAGGTACGCCTCTCAGGTTTTCTTTTTTTTTAAAAAAAAAAAAAAATATTATTTTTCTTTCCTTTTTATTTTTTCTTATTTTTTCCAGCAATGTACACTGGCTGAAATGTGTCTTCAGCCCATGCCCTTCTGCATGGACCACCAGTTCCTTCCCAACCATCCTACCTCACAGAGCTACCACAGTGTGCACCTCCCTGGGAGAGGGATTCGATCCCTGAAGAAGCAGGCCTTAGATCTGCAAACCTCATGCCAATAATATCAACAATATGTATTGCCCCATTTGTTGCTCTAAGAGGTAGAAGACACATCAAACAAAAGACATGTGGATTGTCTCTGGGTGAGAAAACATCGTCCACAGGCACAAGCATCCTGAAGCTGCAGCAGCGATTGATGGAAGAGCTGCTCTTTTCCTTTATAAACCTTACATAATCGACCCCCCCCCCCCCCCCCATGGCAGGGGGGTGGAATTAGATGATCCTTAAGGTCCCTTCCAACCCAAACCATTCTGTCATTCTATGAGTCTATGATGATATGGCACAAAGCGCAACACATTGCAAGTTATGGGATAACTGGGAGAGAGCACATGCTCCCTTAGGCCTTTCCTTACTAAACTGGAATTTGCCAATTTACCAGTAAAGAAAAAAAAAAAAAAGTTTGGAATAATGTTAGGCTACTCTACATATTTTGAGCCAAATTGCCACTGCAAAATAGAGATTTTTGGAAATGTTCCAAAAGCACCTGTTTCAAGTATTACATCCAGAGGCGTGAAATGAGGCAGAGGCCAACGCCTGTCCCGCTCCATCCAAGTAACAGTTCGGCTGAACAGCCTCTGTGCAAACATTGTCAAATGTTGCACTCAGAAAATAAAAACACAATTTGGGAACATGAATGAGTGAGAATGGAAATTACAGGGCTGCCTTGCAAAATGGAAAACAATGGAGTGAAAAATGGGAAGAGAAAGAGAGAGAGCAAGCGCGGAGCTAATGATAAGGCGAACTTTTCCAGATGTGAAAATCAATTTTATTCTGAAACTTCCCAGCCTTTTCATTTAGAAAGCAATAAAATTCTATTTGTCCCCTGTTCATTTTCTACATAAAATGCCACTAAGCTAGTAGCTTTCGGCAACCACACAAAGCGTAATAGGTTAGGACTGCAGCCTTAAAATATGTTAGGGATTTTTAATGAAACCAATTTATATCAGTTTGTGCCAGTGAAAGGGCTGAAGCAACTTAATTTAGTTTCATTTTCCACACATTTGTGGCCAAAGCTAGGATTCACTTATTTCTAATTCAGCACTGCTTCCACATGCCTGCCTAAGTCATTTCTAACTGATTTAGCTGGTGACCTCTATTAAATAGCCAGGTGTTTGGCTCTATTAAATAGATAATCTCTTGGTAGCTACACATCACCACTATGCCCACCTCTTTATTGGTACAGTTTTTATTTGCATGCCAGCTCCGTCAGAAATATGAGGCCTTTTTGCAAATAAGGGGGAAAGAAATTCCCCCTCGACCCAGCAGCCTCAACACGAGCTAGTGCCCTGGAAGCTGAGTACAAACTGCATTTTGGATGCATTAAACACAGCTGGTGAAAGGAGGTGATTTTGCTGCTATATGTAGTGTTGGTATGTCCATTCCTTGAATATTGTGTGCAGTTCTGGGCTCCACATTATAAAAAGGTTGTTAAGGTCCTTGGAAGCATCCAGAGGAGGCAAGAAAGTTGGTAAAGGGGCTGGAAGTCATGGACACTTGGGCTGCCTAATCTGGAGAAAAAGGAGGCTCAGAGGTGGCCTCACTGCTCCCCACAGCTTCCTGAGGAGGGGAAATGGAGAGGGAGGTGTTGGTTTCTGCTCCCCGGTAACAGACGACAGGATGTCTGGGAATGGTACAAAGCTGCACCAGGAGAGGTTCAGGATGTTAGGACAAATTTCTTTACTATGAGGGTGGTCAACCACTGGAACAGGCTTCCTGGGGAGGTGGCTGATGCCCCACTCCTGTCAGTGTTCAAGAGACATTTGGACAATTTCTTTAATAACATGCTTTAATTTTTTGGTCAGCCCTGAAGTGGTCAGGCTGTTGGACTTTGTAGGTCCCTTCCAACTGAACTATTCTATTCTATTCTATTCTATTCTATTCTATTCTATTCTATTCT